>QQNG01000167.1:0-392074 GCA_003666085.1 Pseudocercospora crystallina
ATAGGATATACGATAAATATACTAGTATATAGAGCGTAAGGATCTTATATTCTAGATAGTAATCCTTAAAATCTTAATTAAGATAGCTCTCGTAACTATCTAAAATAAGTAGCCTATAGCCGCCAATCTAACGCGCTTTTATATACGTATTAAAGTGTTTTAGCTACTCTAGACTAAGCGTATTATTTATCTATCTATTCTTAGAGACCGAGAGCTTCTAATTCTACGGTATATCTACCTCTTTATACTATATAGAGATATAAACACGGCCCTTATAGATAATAAAGGGTAGGATTGTATACCTAGTAGCATAAATACTCTAGATTACTATAACATATTCACGGTTACTAGGCTAAATAAGCTAAGGCCGAGTACGTCTCTCTAAACTAGTAACTACTTTTATAGACCTAATAACACCTATCTAAAAGCCTGTCTTATTAAAGTTGTAGGTATTATAGTTATGGATACTATACTTAGCTTTAGTGTCCTTTATAAGCTTAAACTACGCGTTAATTACCTTAGGATCTTCCTAGAGTATTCTCTAGCGGTCTTTTACTCGGTTAAAGGCTATTTTGAGCCTATCTAAGCGCGTTACAAATCTTTCGGCCTAGTTCTTACTAACTAGCTCTCTACCTCGTATACTAAGCAATTTATCTACTATATCTACTACCTTATATAAGCGAGGCGTAAATCCTCGCGAGTCTAGGTTAAGAATATATCGGATAATCGTCTACTCTTCGGTCGTAGTAAGCCTACGTTATATAGGTCGTAAATCAGGGCGATAGGTGGTTCCGTGGTATCGGCTAGTTAGCGTTGAAGGAGGTACTTTATATACTATAGCCGCGCGTCGGAGGCTTTAAAATTAGCGCTAGTAGTAGGTAGTAAGGGTAAGAAGGATTCTACCTTCTTAACTCGATAATTGTATACTATATTGTTGAGACATTATACGTTAATTAAGAAGTTAGTTGTACTAAGAAATTTTAACTAGCTTAGTAGTATAACTAGCTTAGTAGTGGAATACGTTAATATTTATAGGTTCTTTATTTAATAGTAATAAAAATAAATAATCCGTAATACGAGTTAGTTATACTAAGAAATTTTGACTAGCTTAGTAGTGGAATACGTTATAGTATAAGTTAGCTAAGGAGATATTATTAGCGTAAAGCCTTTAAATTAAAGCTCTAAATATATCGATTAGAAAATATACCTCCTTTTTAATAGACGCGTTTAGGGGTAAATAATAGGTTATATCGTAATTAACGTATTAAACTCTATAGACTTATATTAAGATTTTTATAAAATAGGGCCTTATTATCGTATTTTTAATTAATAGTTAATACTAAACCTACTCGATATATTAGTATAATTTATATAGGGAAGTATTTCGATATTACGCAAACTTAGCAGTTTAACCCTTAGACTACCGTGTGAAGGTGCCGCTACTTGCAGCTCATTGGGCACCGAAGCGAGGTGGGGCTGATGACTGAGACTATCATCCAGAGGCGATGTCGAGTGCAGGCTCCGTCCTGGTCGCATTGCAGATCGCTTGCTATTCGGCGATATATGCGCCGATGCAACACCAGAGGCCGGGGTAGGTTTGAGAGTGAAGTGGGATCCAAAGAGGTCGCTCGGGCTTGGTCTGCATGTCGTCGCTCTTCTGTAGGCAAAGACGTGAGGTCAGAGCACGAAGCAAGGGATGACCTCTCACCTGTCAAGAGAACGGGCCGTGCGCGGTCCGCTTAGTAATTTCGGTAAACGCAGCTGCCGCCCATGTCACGTGCGTTGAGGGCCTACCACTGGCTACACAACTTTGAGACAGCCATCGACCTCGCAACATGATGCGTACCACCTCGCCCGGCCTCAGTATTTGAGAGCGGCTCGACACGGCTCACTCAAATCACCTCGCATCGACATCCCGCGACTCTGCAGGCCCAACATGTCTGTGCTACTGGAAACCAGCGCCGGTGATATCACCATCGATTTGTTCCTGGACAATGCGCCAAAGTGCTGCGAAAAGTAAGTGTGACATGCTCATTCCATCCCTCAAGCTCGCCGAACGCTCAATGCGGCTCTTGTATTGTGAAGGCTGATCAGATTGCTAAGACTCGGGCACGTGCCCACAGCTTCCTGAAGCTCTGCAAGATCAAGTACTACAACTACTCGCCCGTCTACAGCGTCCAACCGAATTTCTCCTTCCAGACCGGCGATCCCATAGGCCCAGAATCCAAAGACAGTGATGGCGGCTCTTCAATATGGGGCTTGCCAGACGGTGCGACCAAGCGCGCTTCGAGGCCAGAGCGCGCGACCTTTGTACCAGAGTTCTCCAGCAAGAGGAAGCACACGGATCGAGGGCGGGTGAGCATGGCAACGACACCGTCGAAGAGCAATCCAGATGAGCGGCTAGCAGGGAGTCAGTTCATCGTGACTTTGGGCGAGAATCTGGAGCAGCTGGACGGCAAGGCAGCGGTATTTGGAGAGGTCGTGGAAGGATTCGATGCGCTGGAGAAGATCAACTCTGCTTTCATCGACCAAAATGGGCGGCCACTACAAGACATCAGGATACTGCACACTGTGGTACTTGAAGACCCCTACGACGATCCACCTGGAGTGAAGGAGCCACCAGGTAGTCCAATTCCTTCACAGGAGCAACGTGCTACGGTTCGCATCGCTCACGACGAAGTCTTGGAAGACCAAAACGACCCGGAGCAGCTGGAAAAGATTCGGCGAGAGCGCGAGGCTCGTGCTCAGGCTCTTACCCTGGAGCTTATCGGAGATCTTCCCTTCGCGGATGTCACACCACCCGAGCAGATTCTGTTCGTCTGCAAACTGAATCCCGTCACCAGGGACGAGGATCTTGAGCTCATATTCTCACGCTTCGGCAAGATCCTCTCTTGCGAAGTCATCCGAGACAAGAAGACCGGCGACAGTTTACAATACGCTTTCATCGAGTTCGCAAACAAGGAAGACTGCGAGCGCGCTTACTTCAAGATGCAAGGTGTGCTTATCGACGATCACCGCATCCACGTCGACTTTTCGCAAAGTGTCTCGAAACTGTCTGCAGACTGGAGGACTAACACGAAATCCAAGACTGCGAGGTCGCGCGGCGGCTTCGGTGGCATCGACAGCCTGGAGAAACGCAAGCAGTACCGTTCACATGAAGGTGGCAGAGATCGTGGGGGAGATCGGCACTACGACTACGTGTTCGACAAGAAGGAGAGGTCTCGCAACAACGATCGAGATGACGACGGCAGGGACTCGCGGCGAAGACGCTCGCGAAGCCGAAGCCCAAACCGACGAGATCGGTACGAGAGTGACCGCCGGGACGACAGGCGTGGAGACGACCGGCGGCGGCATCGTAGCCGAAGTCGGGACGGGTATCGGGACGAGCGCTCGCATCATTCTAGAAGATAGCAGGCTTCTCGCGGCTTCTGGTCATGGAAGGTCAAGGCTGAGTCTCGAAATTGGCATCATACTACGCGCATGCTGTCTGTGAGCCATGCTTGCCGGCTGTGGCTTGCTGAGCTTCGCATTTGCGCCTTCCTGGTCCCAAAGTGGCGGTCGCGTAGGTGAATTTTAGGCAAGGCAACCTTCCGTTCCTCCTTTTCCCTGCATGTTTCCTGTGGTCTGTTGCTGCTGTGTTATCAATGACCGCGTTGCTCCTCGCCTTTCTGATGTACCTGCCCCAATTATCGTGAACCTGTGTCTTCCTCTTTTAAAACAACACTCTGTCTTCAAGCACTTCGCAACACACTACATGCATTTGTTACTTGCATCGCACACTTCGCAAACTTTGTCATCGCAAGCAGAATACTCACTATTATTCATCATCTGCACCTTGCAAGCCAAGCCGCTTGTACCTTCGCGACCACGTAACGAACAGATCCATTCGCCATGGATCCAAACATTCAATCCGGAGTTCAACACCAGAATGCACCACCGCCCAATCAGCCCGGCGGACAAGACACTCGTCGGAAGTCGAGTACCGTCCTGAACTGGTTGCGCAAATTGTCCAATTGGCGCAATCGACACGACAGCACACAAGATGGCGATGCTTTGCAAGTTCCTGCAGACCTGAGTAATTTCCTTGGAAACAATGACCCAGGAGACACTCATGCCTCGCAAGGCCCTTCAGGCTCGAGCGGGCCAGTTGTAGACGTCAATATACCAGGACATAACGGTCGACAAGACGATCGTCGACGCTCGAGCATCTAGAAGACGCTTTTCCCATTCCTGCAACGCCGCACGCAATCTCAAGGCGAAGCTGAAGCCAACATTGCTCCTGCAGAACAGCCCAGACGTCCTCTCTCCCTCCAGTCGTCTGCAAACTTCCACAGCGTGCCTCCTGGTCAGCGCGCCGATGATGAGCAGCCCCAGACTGAGGACGAGGTTCAGCGCCAGGCTGAGGGCATAGAGCCGCGAGCGGATGACGATGAGATCACTACCGCCCCAGAGCCTCCTGCTCATCAAGACGAAGAGATCGCTCCCGCCCCAGATGCTCCTGCTCCTCAAGATCCAGAGCCCAGCCAGCAGCGTCGCGTCTCCCCGACATCAGGATACTTCGCCGAGAACGCCGACGAGAAGATTCTGCTATACCATTACCGACACGACAAGAATGAGGTCAGACTGGTCCCGCACCGCATTTCCATCGTACCCTTCCGCCAGCTGGAGGATCTTCTCAGGAATGGTGAGTTCGCATCAAAGCACAACAATAGCATCAAGTGACATGCTGACACAGCGCCAGACCGGACTCTCAACGTCAGCTGGAAGCATGTGTACCCGGAAGAGAATGGGTTATTCGTTCACCCTCAAGACCTTCGCACTGGTCCACAACGAGACAAACAACCTACAGTCCCAGAGCACCAAGCGCGACTAGATCTCTCCCAGAGCAAATGGGTCCGGTTCCCTCTCAGGGTCATGTGGAGTAAGTGCATCAAGGCTTTGTTTTTGACAAGCATGGGTCTTTGCTAACCTGCTTCGTTAGACTGCTGGAGACTTGGCAAGCCTGGGAGGATCTACTTCATCTGGCACGAACATCTGACCTATGCAGCGCGAATTGTTCGCTGGCAGGGCAACATCAAGGCCATTGTCCAGCCACCAACCCCTCCGAAGAGAAGCGACGAAGACTTTGAACGAGATGTTCATCCTCTCTTTGAGCCGGAGTATAACCACACGAACATTTACCCTTGAGAAGCAGGTCGAAAGAAGGAAGAACGCATGAGATGCGAGGAGTAATTGACGAATCGTTTCGAAGAACAATATTTTGATTTTAGAATTAGCAAGGTTGTTAAGATAGCATTCATTCATTCGCCAACAGTCATCATGAAAATTTAAGCTCTTACTCCCAACCTTTTGCTGTGCCGCTCCATTAACATGCCTACCCTGGATATCGTCGATCCCACAGAAGCCCAATAGTAATGCCTGCAGATCTCATCTCATCTTTCCGAATGCCGCGATCGAATCATCCAGGCTCATGCGTGCGGGAAAAGCCAAAGCCAAATCCAACCTTCTCACTACTCAGGCCATGCGTGGCCGACAGCTGTCAGCCTGTCACACGCAGGTCGGGTGCCGTTTTTAACGAATGGCGGTGCGTGGCACCGACAAGAGCGAGAGACAGGATGAGGGCAAGTAATAGGTGTCAGTTCAACCTCCGTTTGATCCGTCCGTCCGTTTGATCCGTCTGTAACGAAAGTCCGCAGTACTGTTTGCTTTCCTGACGAAATAAGGTGCTGTCGCTCTTTCAATCTCTTTTTACCCATCCCCATCAATTATCCATAATGCGAGACACCACCACAGGATCATGATACGTGAAAACTTCATCCTCGCCTGCAACGCCAGGCGCCTTCCACGTACTGACTCCCGTCCCTTCATCGTAACTCTCGAAACTATTCGCCAATCTCTTCCCTCCTCCACCAGGTAAATCCACCACGAAAGAAGGCATCATGAACCCGGCGATCGTGCCGCGGATATTCTTCTCCAATTCGAGGATGGTGGATAAGGGGGTACGGAGGTCTTCGACTCCACGGATCATATCGGATTGGTAGACGTAATATGGTTGGATGTTCAGATTCGCGAGTTTGCGGATTAGGGAAGACATTGTTTCTAGATCGTCGTTTACTCCTCGCAGGAGGACGGTTTGGTTTCGGACTGTCACGCCGCGCTCGAAAAGATATCGTGCTGCGCGGGTGGTGGCCCAGGTAATTTCTCGAGGGTGGTTGACGTGTGTATGCATGGCGACTTGCTTGCCGATTTGACGGCCTTTGTTGGAGAGGGCGACAAATTCGTCCGTCCAGGTATCTTGTCGATCGAGGACGCGCATGGGACAGACTGCGAGGCCTTTTGTGGCGAAGCGGATTCGCTGGATGTGAGGGATGGACAGGAGTCGCTCGCCTACGGTGCGGAGTTGTTGGGGTTGGAGGTAGTAGGAGTCGCCTCCGGATACGACGACGTCTTGCACGGCGGGATTGCTCTCGATGTATTCGAACATCATCTCCCAGCGTTTTCGTGTCGGCTTTTGAGAGGCTTTGGTGACGGATTCGGTGTTGGATCCGACGGCGTAGGATCGTGTGCAGAATCGACAGTATACTGGGCAGACAGAGGTTGCTGCTCGCTTGTCAGACGGTCCGCTGTGAGCAGAATGAGTGCCAGCTTACCGAGAAAGAGGACTTTGTCCGGGTAGCGATGAACCAGACCAGGCACCGGTGAGTCGTCGGTCTCGTGGAGAGAGTCCAGCTCCAGAGCCGGGTGATCTTCAGTCAGTGTCGATTTGAGTGGAATGAACTGTCGCCTAATTGGGTCTTGTAACGGGTTGCTCCAGTCCGCGACGCTCAGAATATGCGGTGTGAGCCTGACCGACATTGGCGCTGCTCTCATGCCTTCTTCCACATCCGCGAGGAAGTCTTCTCGTGTCCTGATGTTGGCCCATTGCGATGATTGCGAGGAATGTGGTATATGCGCTGGAAGAACGCCTTCGAGGAATCTGAGCAGCTTATCTTTGCGATCTATCGTGTTGAGTGTCTGTGACACCGGACGTCAGTCTTTCCACCCATTCGATATGTCTTCGTTTCGAACTTGCCTGCCATCTGTAGCTGAGGAACTCCTCCTGGGACACATCTTTCCAGATACCCAAATGTCGCCAGTATGATGGATCTTGATGCCGCGGTTGCGGTATCGATCTCACGGCAGATGGTGAAGTGCCGTACAGATCTGGCGGGAGGAAGGGGGCATCAGTGGCTCGATCCACAACCCCTGCTTGTCCGGCGAAAGATCTTGATCTCTGAGCATTCGCAGAAATTGGCAGTATCCGGGACTCATGTTGAAACTTTTGACGGAAAGACTTGGTCCGGAGTCCCTTTGTGCATGTCGAAAGGTTGGAGAAATTTACACCATGGGAGGAAGAACGGAGAGCCATACTGAGAGCCGTTGAAGGGAATCCGCGTTGAGTTTGGTAATGACTCGTGGTCGACCGGCAATATAAAGACCCTTTGCTTTACTCAGCGCGTTGAAGACCTTTTCCATCACCACATCAGTCTGCTATACTTGTCATCGTAGAGCGACTGTCCACCTCTTCGACTAGCCATGCACGCCAAAGGACGCCATCTGTATCAGCTATGTACTTTTGACCCTACCCTTTTACCGCATGCGGGCGTCACAAATCACGGCCGAACCTGTCCATGGACACTGCTATGCATCACGGAGCCTCCAGAAAGTCTGCTATCCCGAGAAGAAGGTCCACATTGATCGCAAATGCAGACAGAAGTACAGCAATGCATTGTTAGCACCAACGCTGGGCCCAACCTTCGATCATCGCTTACCCAGTGCCACCAGGCTGAGTTGATGGGGATCGCAGAAGAAGGTTGTCATCGTGAGAACATCTCACCTAAGTGCGTCCTTGGCGCATCTCTGGAACCTTCCTGAATCAGGCTGTGTTCCCAGTGGCCATGGTACCGGCCAGCTCCTCCAAGGGCAATGATCAGGCCTCAGAAGCCGCAGCCTCGCCGGAGCGGGAACGGCCTGAACGGCGTGGACAGAACAAAGTTGTGAGCGAGGGACAGTCCGTACGGGTACAAGCATGGCGGCAGGACGACCCGCATGCCTCCAAGTCGCAAGTGCCATATAGCGGACGTCTCGGTTAGAGCCGATACGGCAGGGCCTGAACGCCGGCAGACGCAACCCAGTGGCCATCGCATGTTCTCCACAGCACATGATGAAGGCTGCAGCTTAGGCGCGACTCTGCTCATCTCAACGAGACTTACACAGCGTTTGAGTTTCTCGGAATGCCCAAACAGCTTTGTGATGGCGTTCGTAGGAAGCGAGCAAGCCCTGGTATTGGTGCGCGAACCCTCCAGAAACAACCAGCTTCCGAGGATCTTGCCTGCACGGTAACACAAGGTCATGCGAGAAGAAGCTCCGGGGGACCATTAGGACTGAAGGAAGAGGAGTACTTGCCATCTGAAAGACGACAAGAGGCATTCCACGCCGCAGAGCATGCATTAGTTCTGCGCACACATTGCATCTGGTTGGATCGTCGTCATATTCCACCCAACCACGCGGCCGCCATAGCGACAGAACCCGCAAGGCTGCTGCAAGACAGTCGAAGGCGCTACGACGGTCGCGTTAGAGCCACGCCTGCAGACGACGCCCCACAGCGGAAGTCTGTTGAGGGTTCTTGACTGATCATATAGTTAGCTCCTTTTAGACAACAGTCTTTCCACGGGAAAGAATAACCGCTCATCTGAAGTGGACGACAGCTTTGACTCTGGCGAGGACGACAGCAGATATGGCTTTAGTTGGAGGCGGCCGCCATTCAAGGCCATTGCAACATGATGGACGCCTTCATGCTTGGCTCTGGCTGTCTTCAAGCCCGGGAGCGCATCTGTACCACAGATCAGCCACGAGATGGTGCAGTGCCTTAGCCAGATGCGGAAGGTAGCCCTATGCTGTTCCTCAGAATAGGGCCATGCTCTGATCTTGCTTTGCATCAGAACTCGATGGCCCTGGGTAGCATTGCGGACAAGGTGCCCTACTGCGGACACGCAATCATTACTGGGGCTTGAAGAGTAGTCTGAAGGCTTTGACCACGGACGAAGGCCGGCTCCGCGAGGTCGCATAAGGTTCAATGCTGCTTTCAACGAGCAAGTTTCCCAGCCCCCAAGCAGCGGGTGAGGGTCGGAAAGGGATAACATTCGTCTGGCGCTTACAACAGGAGCCGCTGATAGCTTGGCCGGTTGAACAATGCAAGGTACAGCTCATGACTGAACCAATCCGAGGAGCTCGAGGCGTTCGCCGCGGATGTGATGCCGCGGCACATCCTAGACCTGGTGGAAGTAAACCTGTCAGCAGTGACATATCAAGTAAGTGAACTGCAAGAGCTGTGCCAAACGCAACCAATACTTGCCAGACTGCCCTCCGTCTTGATTGGAGCCACCGCCCCGCAGGAGGCGCATCCGCTTGGCTCCCTCGCTGGCGACTGCGCTCATCACGGCGAGTGTCTCGTAGGTGCAGCATCATCACGCCGACACGCACACACGAAGAGGGCAGGTGGACGAAGACGGCATGTCGTTGATCGAAGGCGAAGCTTTCGGGACCCGCCATCGCTTCCGCCCCACCGGCGTCACAGGCTCAAACCGTATTCTGGTCGGTGCCGTGTCTCAAGCCTACCGTGTCTACCCACCTTCGACATCTCCGACCGGGGTTCCCATGGCTTTGGTTCTCCCGCCGAGAACCTCATGCGAGCTGAGAAGGCGGATCTCGCATATGGCTCGCATGCTCAATTGCCAGTAACTCCCCCATTGAGCCTCAACCCCCTGGCTAGCATACCGGAGAATTGTACAGGTAGAACGAGTCTCCCCGGGCAGCTGAACACACTACCTCCTAGTCTAGCATATGGTGGCTTGGGCGGTTCCGCCGACCGTGGTGGCGAGCTGGAGAGACTGTGGAAGGGTTCCGCCGAGCACGGAGTTCCTTTTCCTTCACCTACGAACGGCAAACTGCCAAATCCAGTCTGCAGTCTCGCAGACTAGGTTCGTGTCATGAAATGCATCTCGTAGTGAAACTTGAAGTCTAAAAGCTGAGGAATTTGTATTTTGTGCTACCTACCTATAGATTTCCTGCCTCGGCTGCCGGCAAACAGAGGACAGCTTGACGAAGCACAGTCATCATCTTCACGGCAGAAGAAACATACATACCGTACTGTACGACGACAGTACGTACTTCCACGACCCTCGAAGTATAATACTCGCCTGTCATTGTCATCTTGCGGCAGATTATATTACTCCACGTGTGGGCTGAAAGTCTAACCTGCAACACCCACCTCCTCACATCTCCATCTTCGCCTTCACGGAGTTTCGGTTTCATTGTATCTTCAGCCCCAAAGAACGCCATTCTTCCTCCTTGCCCTACCCTACATTGGCAGTTTGCACTTGCAGTTTTCGGTAGGTACTGGACATTGCTGTGTGACATTGGGTTGTGGGGTTTGTTGCGGAGACAGTGCAGACAGAGTACATGTACCTACGCGAGCGTTCCCAATGCGAGGCGAGCAAATGCGATACAGTATGGAAATGCTCGGGAATGTCTCGGTCAAGCCACTATTTTGGCGAGCGAGAGGCTGTCTCTACACTC
Organism: Pseudocercospora crystallina; assembly: GCA_003666085.1. Classification (NCBI taxonomy): domain Eukaryota; kingdom Fungi; phylum Ascomycota; class Dothideomycetes; order Mycosphaerellales; family Mycosphaerellaceae; genus Pseudocercospora; species Pseudocercospora crystallina. The sequence goes on from QQNG01000167.1 coordinate 10,618, forward strand.
CCTTGCTATCAACAACTTTGTTAACGACCTGTTGGTCTTTCTAATAATGTACACTCGGCAGCCAAGAACGGCTGATAATGCTGCTGCTGCTCGCGAGAAGCGAAAGAAGAAGTAACCAAACCAAGAAGTTGCCCATGCCCAAATGCAACATAACACCCACGCTTCCTTGCCCAAACTTTCGTCAATCATGTCTCGTTGAAGGTATAAAGCGAATCTTGACGCGCTCATTCAAAACCACCGGGCATCTTCTCTTTGCCCTCTGTACTTTGCTGTTCTTGCTTGCGAGTCTCTTCAACTTTCGCCCAGGGATTGGTGCGTTCGATTTCATCCTCTTCGTCATCGTCCAGCTTTACGTCTTGCAGCTTCTCAGCCGCGGATTCCAGGCCAGAGTCTTTCTTCTCAGATGCAGCGTCAGCCATTTGCTCGTGCGATTCGCTGGCAACAGGGAGCTGCTGGTCAGCGACGGAGTCGTCTCTGACACCGTCCTTTGGTGAACCGTCAACAACGACCGGGCCACTGCTGCGTTGCGGGTTCCTCGGAGGAAGTTTGGGCGGCTGACGCTTGGGCACGTCGACGAGACGGGCTTTACTAACGACCTGAGAGACTGCCGGCTGCACCGTCTGGATGGAGCGGACAACCGGCTGCTCGACAATGTGAACATCATCGTCGTGATCGTCGTGGTCATCGTCATGTTCAGGCGAGTCCTTGTGCTCTTCGATTCCAACAGGCGGCGTGCGTGGTGGTGTTGTGTAGCCATTCTTGGTGCTAACGCTTAAAGGCTCATTTCGCTCATGCTCCGTGGTGAGGATCTCGTTCTCGGGAACGCCCTGCATATGTCCGTTGGTGAGGCTATTCTTGCTACTATGCTGGCTGATACCACTGCGGATGCTTCTCCTGCTAGGCGATGATGGAGCTTCATTATTACCCACATCTGTCTGTGTTGAAGAGTCGGTCATCATGACGAGCGAGGGTCTGCGGTCCATGCTATTTCGCAGAGAGCTCGGCGTCTTCGGCTCCACATTGCTGAATGCACTCGTACGCCAGCTGTTGCGCCTACTAGCTGAGCGCGTGCTGGTATCCTGACTGTGGCGGTAGATGCTGTAAACCGGACTGGTGGGGCTTGGATTGAAAGAGAACTGCTCCCAGCTGGCTCGCTTCTGCGTACCCGCCTCTTTCAAGCTCATACCCTCCTTTTCCAATGCAAGAACGCCATATGGATCCGGATCTTCCTGGGCAGGCACTCCGAATGTGGTACCATCGTCGATTTCGAAATCCGACGGTGGCGCCTCGGTCGGGATCATGCTCTCGTCGACATCTCTGTCGCCTTGTGCAGCTTTGATTGTCTCCATCAGTCTCTTGATCTCGTAGGGCGGATGCCGAACTTTGCCGGCGAGAATGTCTGCTACGCCGATTCTTTCGCCGTAGAATCGCTCGTTTTCGTCGGTTCGCTCGATGACAATAGAGCCGTCGATCTGCACACCTGCATAGAAACCACGACTCTTCAAGTAGGTGTAGATGGGAGATCTGGTGAAGGTCCAATGTCAGCATCTTGACGACGAAATACCGCTTTCTCAAACCTACTGTCGCTTGTGCACCTCAGATTCAAGAACGGCACCAGCTCCCACGGGTCCGGCAACGGCTGATATCTCGCCTCCAAGAGTGCATCGTACTTTGGTGAAGGCCTCCAGAGCTTTTTCATTGTTGATCACAATAACGCAGTCGTAGATGTCAACGCCTACCAGAAAGCCAAGACCAGCTGTATGAAGCATGATGCCTGAAGGAGGACTCCATGTGCCATCCGCCTTCCTCGCGACCAAGATACCTGCTCCACCGGCGCCTGAGAACCACAGACCAGTGCGCATTGTTGTGAAGATGGCAAGTCCTTTCGCATTCCGAATCACCTTCTCGGGAATCTTTTGGATGACCTTCTGCTTCTGTTTGGGTCCATCTTGCGGCTGGACTTCTTCCTCTGCGTAGAAGCCATCCTCTGTCGCTCGTTAGCACTACATACCGAGCTGCTGTCGCGAATGGCTTACTGCAGAAGCTCTTCAATATGCGAGCTGCCTTGTCGCTCTCCTTATCCAACGTAGTTGGCCAGAAGGCTTCGCTGCCCAGCTTATTGCTTAGTTTGTTGACTGGAGCCCCAAGCTTGTCCAAGGCTTTCCACGTCTTGTCGAAGCCTGTCTTCCCGCCCGTCTTCACGCGCTCCCACATAGTTGATTGAGACATTTTTGCGCTCTTGTCTCTCGCTCCCAAACAGTGTTCATATATCAATGTCGCGACCCGGCGTTTTGAATCTCAACGGGCGTTGATCGATATAGCCGGCTCGTACTCGTAGATCGGCTTCGACGACACGCAGCGTCGGTCGCATGCCATGCAGCGACGGGGGATGATGTTTGTTAACAAGCAAGCAAGCACACCGCGCGGCCTGACAGCGGCTCGCGGAAGTTTTGTTGCTTGCCAGGCTCGCCTCTCAGCGCATGCGCAACGGAGCGGCCGGATAGAATGGAAGAAGAGAGTCAACAATCTCAGCTAATCAATGTGAGAGCGGTACGTCACAGGTGTCGTTGCTGGTCGACCGCGGATGGGAGACCAGGCTGGCACGGCTCACAGCGTCCACACTGCTCCAAAGACCCTGCCGCACATCGGAATGGCGCAGCAACGGTCGTCGGTGACAGCTGCCCGAGAACAAGGACTCCAACTTTCACAGAACAGCACCTCTCTTTCACTGTCAACTGCCTACAATCATCTCCCCAGACCGGCTCACACTTCACTGAAAGTGAAAGACAGCCCTCCCTACCACGGTTCCCGCATGCTATTTCGGTCTCTGAGGTACGCAGACACGAGTATAGCCGACAGCGGCCGGCCGTGGCGTCGAACTTTGTTTCATTCACTCGCTTCGCCGAACCAAGTCTAGACACGTCTGCGCGTGGGCGGCTGTCTTCTGAAGGTATGCCTCCACACATCTCCAGCTGCTTGACAGCGACAGCAATGCATTCGCTCTTGCGCTGAGCACAATCTGGCCGCCGGTACACGCTGCAATTGATGCGCTCAATGTAGGCCTCGGTTGAGAAGGTTACAAGCAGGAGAAGGTGCAAGTCGGTAGGCGCTGACATTAGCCCTTCGCTATCTCATCCTCCGGCCAAACAATAACCTACAGTGCAGAACGACTGTCTCAGGCCTGTATACCTGCAACCGCCGCCTGATGAGTCGGATTGCGGTGCCTCCTTTCAACTTCCGAAGACGCGCCGAGAAGTGGTATACAATGCGTGGATTACAATCTACCGAGGTCTGCTTTCAGCTCCGAAAGAAACGACTTGCGCTTTGCACGACCTCTTGAATACATGATTCGGATCCTGTCAGACATTGTATCCCGATCCGGAAACAACCATGGCTTTTCCAGGAACGCCAGAACCCAACATCGTGGTAGTCCGCGGATCATCTCTTCCTTCCCAGCGATGGTGGAAGGCCTTGCATTTGACGATTAATACCAGCTTCCAAAATAAAGACATTCTCGCATTTCCGCCATCTTGGACGCGCCTGCCAACGGACTCAAAAACAGCTGCTACGAAATTGGCCGAAGAGCTGGGACCAGATGGACTCATTGCAGTCGTGCTTCTCATGGATAGGCCTATCGCATGTGCTGGTGCTCTTCCGCATCGAGGTGACAATTGGATTGATGACGTGAAATCGGCAGACGATGATGGCGAGGAAGTCGATTCAAAGAACGTGGAGATCTTGAATGGCGAGCTCAACCATCCAAATGGCGATGCTGCCTCAACTCCTCTTGCCTCGAAGTCAGACCCATCCGGAGATTGGGAGCTTTGTTGCGTGTGTGTCCATCCAATGCATAGGAGAACGGGCCTCAGTACCAAGGTGCTGCGCACCATCATGGATTCGATCATCCCATTCGGGGCACGGCGATTGTTTTCCACATATGTGATAGAGGAGACGGGGATGTACTGGCCGCACCTTGGGTTCGAGACCGTGCCAGGAGCTGGAGGTGTCTTGAAGAAGGGCTTCACGCACACCAAAGGAATGCCAGGACTGAATGCTGATATTCATTTCGCTATGGGCTGCAAGCAACTGGTCTGAGGCTCGGCAACTGAAAGTCAAGGTGAGCTTCGCCATCTCTTCATGAGCATCGAGCAAAAGATGACAGAAGCTGGGGCCATAAGACTCCAGCTGGACATACGTCACTGGTTGGAAATGCTTAAAAGCCAGCTACATTACAATCTTCTCGATATTTCTGATTCCTCGCAAAGAATATGGACACGACTTCCACACATCGCTCGAAGAATGAGTGCTAACAGCGAATGCAGGAGAGGTACTACATATGACTCTGCAGCTGTTAGCCCGAGCGTTCATGTCATGAGACGGCCTGACCTGTCGGCTTTTCGCAAGCGCGGTGGCAGGAGAATAATCGTATGACAATGCGAGGGCGGCGAACTGCATCTGCGATGAACGACGGGGACCAGTAGTGAGTGTCCAACATGCCCATACAGTGCATGGATGATGGCGGTGAATGACTGCGCTTCTCCATGCGCGCGAGGATGACGGCGAATATTTGACAGTCGACAGCTGACACCTTGACTGAGATTCATCCAATCGATGTGCGCTTCGAGGACCTATTTGCGTATGATGGTGCTTCGATTTGGGCATTGCCTGCAGGTACATGAGTCGCGAAACCTTCGTGCCACACTGCGAACTTTCGACAAGATGATGTCAGTGTCTGGTACGCTCAAGTCGCATTTTGATGTGGCCAGTCGCCAAATGAGATGCGCAGCTATAATCGATGAACTGGGCAGCAACAATACTCCGGTCAACAGATGCGTACATATCGACGTCGCAGTTGCGATTTTGGTGGATTTTATCTCCTACCGCTTGGCTGGCCGTTGGCATGCCGATCATTCCTGGGAGACTCTTACCGACCCCGGCACCTAGTAATAATACGCAACGTGGAACGTAGCCGATTCGACTGCACATAGTCTCACAGAACCTTACAATAACATGTTCTCCAAATACTACGCACCATGATCCCACAAAGACGCAGAGCACGAGTCAACCGTTCAAGCTAGAAGCATTCGAAGCGAAGATCAGCCGACATAGACGACGAAGACGCCATGAATGGCTGGAGCTCAGCGCCTTATGATCCTCGCGGCCTTGTCGCTGACCGTCTGTTAAGTATGCCCAACATCGAATATGGCAAAAGAAAACATGACGCATAGATCTTCGTTGGAGTGCCATCGCATTTACTCGGTAGGTGATAGCTGCGGGAAGTGAATATGTATCCATGTGTACGCAGCGTACTGTCTATCAATGGCCCACTGACTCTCATGAGGATTGATCGCGCTGGCCGTGGTCACCACTCCTTATACCATGTGGTGGAGATTTTCTTTTCTCATCCTCACGGTCGCTCAAGGGGCTTTGGCGGGTGAAGTATCCACTGCAGCAGACAAGAATGCGGTTCTTCGATCACGGCAGAGCAGTCTGCCTGCTTGCGCGGTACCATGATCCTGAAAGAAGAACATCAAAGTCAAGAGCTGACAACGGAACAGGAAACGTGCTACTATCAACTACCATCGATATTCAGCTGCAACACCTCCGAGCCTTGCTTCTGTTCCAATCCAGAACTCTCCAACATCATCGAGCTATGTGTCCAGTCGAATTGCACATACGCCGAGCAGCTAGGTATGTGCGTCCATCTCAGCCCTCGTATCATCGACTAATCGCGCCCTCAGACTCGAAGCGGATCGAAGCCGACACTTGCAACATACCCAGTCGAAATAGATCACACACCATCAAACAGCTATCATGGGCCATGTTCGGCTTGGCGACGTTCTTCTTCCTCGGCCGATTTGCGTCGAGAATCATCTGTCTCGGCGGTGCCGGTAAGTCTTCGCCGCGATCCAGTCCACCCCTTAGATACTGACCATTGTAGGTTTTTTCTGGGACGACTGGATAGTCCTCTCCTGCTATATCCCCCTCATAGGCATCGCAGTCGTGGTCCAACTACTAGTATACAATGGAATCGGTCAAGACGACTACCGCCTCACCATAAACCAGATCACCTCCTTCCTCAAGGTACGTCCACCCACCTAGCAAAACCATCAGCACATACTAACACCCACCCAGGTATTCTACGCCGCCGAACTTCTCTACAACTACGTAGTCATGGGCACCAAAATCTCCCTCATCCTCCTCTACATCCGAATTTGGTATCACGACCCCTCCTCTCACATCAGAGTCTTTCGATACTTCTGCATCGGGATCATAACGCTCCTTGGACTTACATTCGTCGCGATCGAATTCGCCGAAATATTTCAATGCACTCCTGTCGCCTACGCCTGGAATGTGGTAGTAGACGATCATGGGAAGTGTGTAGATAGGACGAGCCTATTCGCAACATTCGGAGCGCTCAACATCCTCTTTGATGTTATCGTCCTAGGTTTACCGATCCCCTTGCTCATGACACTCGACATCCCCACTTACAAAAAACTCGGCATCTCCACCGTCTTCCTCGTCGGATTCGCAGTAACAATCTGCTCGGTCGGACGACTTAATTACCTCCTCAAACTAAAAGAAGGATCCAACGTCACCTGGACCTACACCGATCTCACAATTTGGACGCTAATCGAAGTCAATTTATCCATGATATGTTGCTGCCTCCCCGGAATAACCGGTCTAATCCAAAGGATCTACCACGGCGAACATAAACAAAACTGCACCACCATGTCCCTCTCCTCCACATCCGCCGTCGACATAACCGCGCAAGAGATTGTGGATACTGTAGAGACTGATGAGAGTGATCAAGCGGTCCTCCGGCGCAGCGTCATCGAAGTCCCCAATCGCGCTTTCTCCTCCTCCGACGAAGACGAGGACGACATGCAAGCCTCACCGGCGCTGCAAGTCGGCTTTGGAGAGAAGGTGATTGCGATTCAGCATACGATTCCCGAGGAGGCGACGAGGGATAAGTTCGCGTATAAGGATGGGAGGGGGGTTGTGCATGAGGTGGAGGTTACGGATCGGCCGGTTACGAGGAGGTTGACGGAGAGGGGGGAGAGGAGGAGCAGGAGGGTGGGGGAGGATGGGGATTTGGAGAAGGGGTGTAGGGGTGTGGAGAGCGGCGAGGAGGGGGTGTAAGTGAGAGGATCGTTGTGAGGTTTTAGCAGGGCGTTGAGGTGTGGAATGGGATGTGGTGTTTCGAGAGGAGATTTTGATTGCCTGCCAACCTGTGCGCGCTGCACAGGTTTAGCTGCTAAGAGAGCTCGTCGTCTGTCACGCCTTCTTGGAAGCAGAAGCGAGAAACTCCCTCACGACATCCTGCAGCGTGAGCTTGGGCATCTTCGCAAAGTCCTCAAGTAAAGGTTTCTTGCCCGACTTCACAAAATCGGATCCATAGCCGTCAAGCAAGATCTCTGCTTTCACAGTCGTGTAAATCACTTCCAGGTCCACCTGCCCCGGAGAAGCCAATCGCTTGTGAGCATCCGCAATTGCGACTTTACTGTCAACGGGATCAACCTCAGTATACTTCACGCCTTGTTGTTTCTCGAGCTCAGCCACGACTTCGCGTTGAGAGGCGGTGAATGGCTCGGAGAACACGCGCTTGTTCTTGGTCTCTTCGGAATGCTTCAGGCATTGCAGCACACCTTCGGCAGCATGCTTCAATGTTGTGAAGCTTATGGCGTGGGTTCCATGATCCCAGTATGAGACCGTGTGTTTGGCGGTATCGATGCCGATGAAATTGATGTCGAGGCACCTTTAGGCATAAGTCAGGTCCTGCGGCGACGTGAGCGTTATGTGTTGACATACCAGTCAAGCCAAGTACCACACGCCACAGCTGTCCAGCTGAAGTTCGGATTGGCCTTTGCTTTCGCATCCAGGTAGTCCGCTATATCGCCCTTTAGCTTGAAGCCAGGCGAAAGCCACTGAGCTTTGGCGTCAGCATTGTCCAAGCCGTACTCTGACGGGATGAACCGCTTGACGCCAGCCTCTACTGCGGCGTCGATGATACCGTACTGTGTTTCGAGAGCTCCGGGTCCTGAGCTGACGGTGGAGATGACAATGTCTTGACCTTTGAGCGCATCGATGAGCTCAGAATGAGGGAGATCATCAGAGACGCGAATGCCTTTGGCCCCATCTGGGTACTTCGATTTGGAGCTTCTACGTGAGAGGATGATGACGGTGTAAGTCGGGTCGCTTATGAGGGCTTCGAGAATGTATCGACCGATGTTGTCGCCGCCAGCGCCATAGACCAAGACGTTCTTCGCCATCGTTATGAGTTGAAGCAGATGGCGGTCGCGAATGAGGTAGTTAGATTTTGAATCTCTTGCGCAGCCATTGGATCGAGACAACGGCTCCGTCTTCTTGTATTTGCACATGTAGCGGCATTGAAACGGCTGCTTAAGTCCATCGCAACTGTTCTCGCATCCAGTAAATGCTAGAACATTAGTACGTTTGGAGAGGATGTCTTGATTTCAAAGCCGGACGCAAAAGTATTCGGCATTCGGAGTTGATCCTTGTCATTGCGGCTGAATGCAAACGTTGTAGCAATTTGGGAGTAAATGCCAGGAAGGGAATACGAATGCCAGTTAGAGTGTGGGAGAGCCGGTGAAATTGTCTCCTCCGACTTGCATCGCCAATGCGCGAGTGAGCTCTGAGCATGCCGCTGCTGCTCTTGGCGGTTGCATCCTGCTCACTCCTCGTTCTTTGCTTGCTCCTCAATATGCTTGAGCAGTCCGTTGCCGAAGCGCAATACTTGCTCGTACGCATTCTCGAATCCATAGCGACCACCATAGTATGGATCGTCAATCTCCTCCTTCTTGTTCTTTCCCCCGTATTCTCCAAAAAGATGAACCTTGTCAATGGCCTCAGGTCCGAGCTGACCCTTCTTTTGCGCCCTCTTCGCCATGTCCCTCAGATCGATGTAGTTGTCCTCATCCATTGCAAGCAGGTAGTCGAATCTCTCGAAGTCTTCGGGCACCTTGACTCTTCGAGCGTTATGCTTATAGTCTGTCAACCCATTCTCTTCCAAGACGGACAACGTTCGCGAATCGGGTCTGTCGCCGGCGTGGTAGGCGCCGGTACCACAGGAGTCGATGTCCTTGATCAAAGGGTGCTGTTCAGCAGTGCCGAACTTGGTGATGTGTCTGAAGACACCTTCGGCCATGGGTGAGCGGCAGATGTTGCCCAGGCATACGAAGAGCACACTCTTGCCGTTCGAGCCATTGGGCGCGCTGGCAGCCATTGTTAGAGCAGTGCAATGGCGGGCAACTTTTCAGTCTCTATGGGTTCAACGCGTGACGCGCGTATGAGGCGATTCTTTGGAGTGTGGTAACTTTCAAGGTTCAATGCAGTGCGAGTTGGTGGAGTCGCAGGGAAATCTTTCTGGAGGAGGCCCGCACGGTCTCACCGACAGCCGTGGAAATCGACGTCATTTGATAAGGGCCTTCTCATGTGAAACAAGAACACCGGACACACCAAACGACGCTCATGAAAAGCAGCAACATTCGAAGAATGGCATCGCATCATCAGGTCCCGAATGTGCTCTCTTCAGGCAAGAAATCAAGCTTATGTCATTCGCCATTCTGAAGTAGATGTTCTATTTCGAGGTGGACAGCCTCATGGCCGCCACACCGAACTGAAGCTTACTGCATGGATGGATCGGAGGCTGTGGCGCACCGCTAAGATCTTGGGAGGCCTGATCCGGTGCGCTTTTGACGCAGGTCGACGATCAGGAGACTGCAGTCGGGGAGAATTGATATGTGAACCGGTTTACGATGCACTGGCAAAATTGATGGCAACATGTCGACAACAAGCTTGAAGAGGATGTCCTTGAAGGAGCAGCAAGCATCGAAGATGTCCTCATGACGATCGGACTGGACCCCTGCACGGCTGTAGTCGAAACATGAAACGCGTGTCGGAGGGCTAAGGTTTGGAGAGCATACACAGCCGCGGTGGGTGGTGGCAGAAGGCGATGTTGTTGTCTTCCTGCAAGCCCAAGTGGGCGGAGAGCAGCCGTCGTCAGCTGGTCGAGCAGGCAGATAGTCTTGCAAGCAAACACCTACATTTTCATCTTTCAGTTCCACTGTACGAACGCTATTCCAAACGTTGTGTAGCACTTTGACTGTCGTTGCCGTGGTTGCTGGGCCATCAACAACTCCACCCCACTTGGAAACGACTCCCGGTCATCTGAAACCTCATCACAGCCGTAATTCGCGACTCCCAGGCGCAGCAGCATCGACGGCCTGTTGTGACCCTCGCAAACATATCAATCACCCGATATTACACTGCGTTTCCCGCGCCGGCGCATCGTCCATCCATTCGTAGCACCCGCAAGGGGTAACTGTTCAGAGCAAGAGTCGGGGGAGAAGCCAAGATGTCTTATAACCCGCTAGGTACGTCGAGTCGCCATCTCTCGGCTGTCTGGGAACTGTCTGGGGATTGCACACATTGGCGAGTGCTTGGAGTCAATCGCGTCTGATCGCCCTCCATCTCGCGATCTGCCCGCATTCCAGCGCCAGCCCAGACAGCCTGGATATCCATCTCCTCCAACGCCCATTGCGAATTGGCTCAGAGCCACCACGCGCAAACTCAAACAGCTATCACGCACCCCGACAAGCAAAACCTGAGCGCGAAACTGACGTGACATCAAAGGCGGCTACGGCCACAGCGGGCAGGCAGGTCACAGCCCAGACGAGCAAAACAACCCATTCATGGATCGCCATCACTCTCCAGACCCGCGCGACCCCGCCTACCACCAGGGGCACATGGGATATCAGCTTGAAGATAGACCCTATACCCACGATGCGCCACTTGAGATCCCTGTCGGACCGGGTCCATACGCAGCACAATCGAGCGACAGACTTGCGGCGCAACCGACGTACGAAGTGAGCAACATGCCTGGGACATATGGTCACGGTCAGGCATATGAAGACACGCATACGCACGGCTACACTCCCAACCCGTTCCAGCAGGCTGCGCATGAGGGAAGAGGAGAGTACAATCTGAGTCCTCGCTACGAGCACGATCAATATGTCTCGGACAACGCGTTCGATGCGCCGCAACATCCATACTATCAGGACGAGCCAGATGACCGGCCTATGTTGCATCCTGGACAGTCGTACGGGCCTGATCCGCACCAGGCGCAGCCGAGCCCAGGACCAGAAGCTTCACAGATGGATTTGGAGGCAGGCTACAACGATCCACCCCCGATCAAAGCGCCAATTCGAAGATGGAAGACTGTGAAGGAGGTGCAGCTGTTCAATGGAAATTTGGTGTTGGATTGCCCAATCCCACCGCGACTGTTAAACCAAGTCCAGCATGCTCAGCCACCAGAAAGAGACGAGTTCACACACATGCGATACAGTGCAGCCACCTGCGATCCCAGTCAGTTCTATGATAAGCGCTTCACGCTCAGACAGCGTCTATTCGCAAAGCCTCGTCAGACTGAGTTGTTCATTGTGGTTACCATGTACAATGAGGAAGACGAGCTTTTCGCGCGAACGATGATTGGTGTGATCAAGAACATCGAGTACATGAATTCGCGGACATCTTCAAAGACATGGGGCAAAGAGGCGTGGAAGAAGATTGTGGTGTGTATTGTCTCGGACGGTCGTGCAAAGATCAATCCTCGAACCAGAGCTGTGCTTGCTGCGATGGGCGTGTATCAAGATGGAATTGCCAAGCAGCAAGTCAATGGCGAGGATGTCACAGCACACATTTACGAGTACACTACTCAGATGACGCTTGACATCAAGAAGAACGTCGTCCAGGTGAAGAAGGGAAACACTCCAGTACAGATCCTGTTCTGTCTCAAGGAAAAGAATCAGAAAAAGATCAACTCGCACAGATGGTTCTTCCAGGCCTTTGGCGAGGTTCTTCAGCCCAACATCTGTGTTCTCATCGACGCCGGAACTCGGCCTGGACGCAGCAGCATTTACGATCTCTGGAAGGCCTTTGATCGGGAACCAATGTGCGCAGGCGCATGTGGTGAGATCAAGGCTATGTTGAGCCATGGAAAGAATCTCATAAACCCTCTGGTCGCAGCGCAGAACTTCGAATACAAGATGAGCAATATCCTCGACAAGCCTCTCGAGAGTGCTTTTGGCTTCATCACTGTGCTGCCCGGTGCCTTCTCTGCCTATCGTTTTGTCGCGCTGCAGAACGACAAGACGGGCAATGGACCTCTGGAGAAATACTTTGCGGGTGAGAAGATGCATGGTGCCAACGCCGGTATTTTTACTGCGAACATGTATCTTGCTGAAGACAGAATCCTTTGTTGGGAGCTGGTCAGCAAGCGCAACTGCTCATGGATCTTGCAGTATGTCAAGTCTGCTACTGGAGAAACCGATGTCCCAACCGAGATGGCCGATTTTATCCTGCAGCGACGAAGATGGTTGAACGGCTCCTTCTTCGCTGCTGTCTACTCCTTGGCCCACTTCTACCAAATCTGGCGCAGTCACCACTCGGCTCTCCGGAAGCTCTTCTTCATTATCGAATTCATCTACCAAGCGGTCAACATGCTGTTCGCTTGGTTCGCTCTCGTAAGTGTGCAGAGAGATCTTTGATGGTACAAGACATAAACTAACAGACAATAGGGCAACTTCTTCTTGGTCTTCCGTATTCTGACAACCTCGCTCTCCGACAAAACGCTGCTTGGAACTGCTGGTAACATCCTTTCTGTCGTCTTCGAGTGGCTATATCTGGTAGTCCTCGTCACATGTTTCGTCCTGGCTCTCGGAAATCGACCACAAGGAAGCAACAAGTTCTACATGGCTCAGGTCTACTTCTGGGCGATCATCATGTGCTATTTGTTATTCGCCTCCATCTTCATCACGGTGAAGTCGATCCAAGCGCAGATTGCGAAGAATGATGGCTTCAGCTTATCGTTGCTGTTTACCAACCGGCTCTTCTTCACGCTGATTATTTCGATGGCCTCGACTTGGCTTCTATACCTGGTCTCTTCGATTCTGTTCTTGGATCCTTGGCACATGTTCACGTCGTTTATTCAATACTTACTGCTCACTCCGACTTACCTCAACATCCTCAACGTGTATGCCTTTTGCAACACGCACGATATTACTTGGGGTACGAAGGGTGACGATAAACCGGAGAAACTTCCAGCTGCGAACCTCAAGCCAGGTGGCAAGGTCGATGTCGCAATTCCAACGGACGATGCAGATCTCAACACACAGTACGAAGAAGAGCTTCGGGTATTTAGTACGAAGTACGAGCCTCCCAAGAAGATCGTCACACCAGAGCAGAAACACGAGGACTATTACAAGGGATTCCGGTCCGCGGTCGTTCTTGCTTGGATGTTTTGCAACTTGGGACTCGCGGCGATTGTTCTCAATGCGGGTGGAGTTCAGCGAATCACGGAGGATAACGAGAATGTTGTCAATAAGCGCGAGACGATCTACATGGCGGTTGTCCTCTACTCGGTCGCTGGGTTGGCTGCGGTGCGGTTTATTGGTGCTTGCTGGTTCTTGGTTATCCGCTTGTTTCGCGGTGTATAACGAGTTGATGAGAGCGGGCGTTGGGTGCTTTTTGGGTACAAGACGGCGTTACGAAAACCACATGAGATACCCTCATTGCGTTATGGATGAGCGTATGAGCGCGCGGCAGTAAGATAGGAAAGGAACACCAAAGCTTCACTTGGATTTGTCTTCTGAAAGGTTGGTACCTTCCTGATTGGGATGGACTCTTCATACAGTAGTAGGTCAACGTCTTTGAGATTCTTATTCTCACCGGTCTTTTCCGGTTGCCGCCTCAATTCGCCTTCACCTTCACATTTCTCGTACCTTCCACCTTCACATGAGCGTTGGAAGCGAAGAGCTTGGGCCTTTCTGCAGACAGCCGCTGTGCGTCCGCGCCTCAGGGTCCAACAAACGAAAGCAAAACATTGCCCGCCCACTTTCCTCTTCCTCCTCGAAACAACAACACCTGCACCGAAACTCTCGTTGCTCCAAAACACGCTCGCTGGTCCCGGACTTCCATCAGAGGACGTCCACCGACTACACGAGCATCACCGCACGCTTGAGTTTCATCAGGTACTTCCCCTTCATCGCCGCCGCCGTCGCTCCTCGCTGACTGACACCTCCGCTACAGGACTTCACGTACACGCAACCAACCGCGACCAACCTACACCATGGGATCCTCCACCTGGGACACCCCAGCAGGCGGTAAGCTCCTCGATACCCTCATCGATCGCTCGTTCACCTCACTGACACCTTGGTAGACGCTGACGGCGGCTGGAAGCCAGACACCGGCGGCTCTTCTGGCGGTGATGGATGGCAGCAAGACAGCTCTGGAGGCTTCGGCGGCGACGATAGCGGCTTCGCTCCGGAGAACGTCTCCAAGCACGCTGGCGATGGTTTCGAGGAGGGTGGTGCTGCTGATGGCGGCTGCCGCATCTGCGGAGATGTAAGTCTCCTAACTCGACATCAACTTACCCAGCACATCGACCATGCTAATTCGCGCAAGGATCAACACTTCGCACGTGACTGTCCATCGAAGCCACCGAACTCGGGCGAGTGCTACAACTGCGGAGAGATGGGTAAGTTGTCGATGGTTGAAAGATATCCCATGTCAGAAGCTTCGACTGACTTTTCGCCTTTCCTTTGCAGGACACTCCAAGGCTGAGTGCACCAACGAGCGCGTCGAGCGCCCATTCAGCGGTACTTGCAACGCCTGCGGTCAAGAGGGTAAGTGACCAACATTCCATGCTTGGAACACGTACTGACTTCCACCTCACAGGTCACCGCCGCGCCGAGTGTTCCAATGGAATCTGCAAGGCATGTGGCGAGGCTGGTCACAATGCCGCTGACTGCTCAGCCAACCGCCTCCACGGCCTCCTGAAGTCGCTGAACGTCCAGGACATCGCCGTTGATGACGCGTGGGCCGCGGTCGAGCGGGCCGACAAGTCCAAAGACATTGAAGACATCAAGAAGGTTCGGCATGCCTCTCTCAATCTTCCAACGCATACTGACTTCTTCCACCAGGCCATCCTCGCCTATGCCAAGGCCTTCCCCGAGCTCACCCTGCAGGATCTGGAGAAGTGCTTCCGTGAGGCAAACATGAACACGTTTCTCATCGCAAAGGAGCAGGAGATCGCCGACTCCTTCACTATCGTCGACTTCCAGGGCAACACCGGTCAGAAGTTCGTGGTGTCATTCCAGTTCAGCCAGAAGCCGCGCCGTGCCAAATTCGCCGAGGGCTGGCCACAGACTCCAGAGGAGAACACCAGCCGCTTGGCTGAGGCTGGCTTCGTCATGGACTCCTTTGTCAAGAAGTGCACTCGCTGTAACGAATTTGGTCATCAAGTCAAAGACTGCGAGCAGGAGAAGCCCGAGCAGCCGGCCTCCCACATTCCCATCACCTGCGCAATCTGCAATGAGGACGGTAAGTACTTGATCGAACTTGACTTGCATGTGAGACCTATTTGCTGACTCAATAATCTTCTTTCACAGGTCACCGCGCTCGAGACTGTGAGTTGATGTTACCGCCTATCAACAATCTCTCTTCGCTAACTAGTGTACAGGCACTCAGCCGCGCAAGACCCCAGGCGTCAAGGAGTGCAGAACTTGTGGCAGCACAGACCACATTTCAAAAGATTGTCCCGATAAGTGTGTTATTCAGGGCTCCATCGTATCGCTGAGACGTGTGCTGACTTGACCTTCCTTTGCAGGCCTGCCGACATCTGCCGCAACTGTGGCGAAGAGGGTAAGTTACCGAGGCCCCATGACTTGGACACATACTGACGCTGTTTCCTTTGCAGGCCACCGCAAGGACGAATGCCAGAACGAGCGCCGCATGCAGTGCCGCAACTGCGACGAGTGGGGTAAGAATCCAGTCCGCGATGCCAGATCATGTATGGGACGCTTGCTGACCTTCCATTCCTCTCTTCCGCAGGCCACGCGTCGAGAGAATGCCCGCTCCCCCGAGATATGTCCAAGGTCCAGTGCCGCAACTGCGATGAGATGGGTAAGAGACCAAACGCCGGAAAGTGTCTAACCTCTGGGACATTCGCTGACCATTGATCCTTTGCTTCTCAGGTCATGATTCTCGAAGCTGCTCGAAGCCGGTAAGCAATCCAACAAGCCATTCGATGTTTGAAACGCTCGCTGACCTTCAACCCTTCCCTCTGCAGGTCGATTGGAGCCGCGTCGAGTGCACTACTTGCCACGAGAAGGGCCACAGCTTTAAGCGCTGCCCAAACGAGGACAAAGTCAACGCTGGAGATGGCGGCGACGGTGGTTGGGACGATGCCGGTGCTTCCTCTGGCGGTGCTGCCACTGGCGGCGGTGATTGGGAGGACAACACTGGAGGTGCTTCTTGCGGAGGCTCTGGCGGTTGGGACGCCCCGGCTCCGGCTCAGGAGAGCTCCTTTGGTGGCGGTTGGTAGATTGGAGATTGCTCTGATCCAGGACGTTTGAAGGAGGGAAAAGCTTCTGCATTGGCGAGCTCTACGATTGAGCATGCCTGGTTGGGTCCGATCGCCGCGCAGGTTGATCATGAAGCGTGGCCTACATAGCGAGCAATGAAAAGTGCGTGGTGTTTCTGTGTCTTGCTCCAATCCATCACCCTCATGCCTTGTCTGTCAGACCCATCTTGCGGGTGTAGGCAAAGGCTGAAGTCCACCGACTGCGATTCGGTCAGGTCTTATCACGGACTCTCGTACTCCTTATCATTGCATCAATCGGGCGAAACCTCATACGAAGTCTGCTTTTGAAGAAGTACAACTCTTGAGGTGTGAATCATATGCTCGATGTTCTTGGGACAGAGAAAGCCAGCCATGAGATTTTGCGAAGTCCACTCCATCCGCAGAAATTACTTCTTCGCCTCTACTACTAAGTCCTGCAACATTGGGTCTTTGACTCATCACATCTACCACCTTCATTACTCCATCCTGGTGATGTCAACGAAATTCTCGCCCTCCTTAGTATACTCGTCTCAGAGTCTGTTCGCGCGTAATACTCTGGCTTCCTGCGAGACATCTTTCCATCCTCATCGCACGCTGGCAGATCTTGAAGGCTTTGCCATTATGCGCGGAGGGATTGACTTGATGAAGACTACCCTCGTCAACACGGGGTCGATCTTTGCGCAGGTGATCATGAAGCATGGCCTATACAGCGAGTAGTGAAAGTTGCTTTGATATCATCTGGCTCTAAACCGCTCTCATTCTCTGGCTTCACCTCCAATTGGCATCAAAGTTGTGGTCATAATCAAGATGTGTTCCAATCCAGATAATATTCAGTCGGTTTCCAGCAATGTCGATGACAGGAGCCGCGAGGTCCAAGATATTGCTCCAGGCGAAATGCTCTTTTCTGTTGAGGCCAGGGAGGCTGCAGCCGCTCAGTTTAGCTTAAAACAAGTATGTATCGCACAATCAGCCGCCGCGATCGTTCCCGGATGCTGTATGTTGTTGAAGAGGAGATGTTTTCATCAGATGTCTGGAAGGGCTGATGTTGGGATCCTTGTCGATCGGCAGTGTGACGCCCGCCAAGCCTTTTGGAGGTAGCTCGTAGATGATGGGCGATATCTCGCAGACAACATTGTAGAGCCACAACATCATACCGGCTCGCGAACCTCTGCGCGTGGGAGCTGTCCCGACAGACGACCTATCACGATAGCAAACGAACTGAATTTCCACGAGAACGGGCACCCGAACGAAGCGGCCCCACGATCTTGTTGCCTACGACCTGTTAGCCCACCATGACCAGAAGAATCGTGTATGGCATATCACTATGGGTGTTCCTGGGAGCAGCAGCGTGCACAATAGCTTCCCTAGCGCTACCGAACTGGATATCCTATACTGCACCGACGGATAACGACCCAATACGAGTCACCTATGGTCTCCATAAGCGCTGCAGTTCCATCACAGGCAAATGCACGCCCTTCCCACAATACGAGGACTGCAAAGATGACAAGTCCTTCTGCGCCATGTGGAGGTCAGCAGGCTTCTTTGTGAATGCCAGTCTGGTATTCGAGCTTGCAGTGGTGGTTGCATACATCACGATCCTAGTCGGCGGAAGGAATTTCAGAGAACAAGGATGGAAGATGATTTCAGGATTGCTCGCGGTTGTAGCGACCTCACAACTTATAACAATGGCACTGGTGGTATGTGACATACGAATCATCGTACCACGCAAACACCCAACTAATGATTGTAGGCCGGGTTGTACGAGAACGATAGCCGCTTCTTCGTTGGCTGGGCGCTCGACAAATCATGGATTCTGTGTACCGTGAGCTGGATTGTCCTCCTCCTGAACGCGGCTGGTGTCGTCTCTGCTGCGATCTTTTTACCTTACGAGGATGACTACGAACCGATACCCGAACCACGATCATGATCAGCAACCAAATGGTTTGCCATGGTAGCGTTGAAGAGATGGGAAGTCATGAAGGAGGAGACATAAACAGTACACATACAGGAGTGGCAGGAGTTGACATATGACTGGACAGACACGCTGATTGGAGGCGGAAGAAGCATTTGTGGCAGCGATACCCAGTAGCACCATTTGCAGCATATTCTACGCTAAATAATGACAGACCTTGAGACACTCACACCTCATCTCAAATCCGCCTGCGCCCTCGACCGACTCTCCTCAATCAACGGCTCAACATCAACCTGCCCCAACAACTTCTCCTCCCACAGATTACATCTAATCTGCGCCATCTTCCCCTCCTCATCAATATCATAAAACGCCCACACGGTCACCTTAAACACATCTCCCTTCTTCACCTTCTGGCTATGCACCCCCTCATCGGTATCGGTCGTATAGACGAAATACACTTCCATGATGAAGAAGACATGATCGGCTTCGGTCATCACGACCATTGGGACTACGGTTTCTTGGGCCACGCCGTGGACGCCGCTGTAGTGGTTGCTGATTGCTTCTGAGCCGTGGAGGGGTGGGATTGCAGGATCGGGGAGGATCATGACGATAGTGGAGGCGTAGAAGGAGTGTTGTTGGGTGTAGCTTCGGGTGTTGAAGTGGCGGATGTATTGGAGGAAGGATTGGCGGGAGAGGCGTGGTGGGGAGGCCATGTTGTTTGAGTAGAGATGTGAGTTGGCAAGGTATGTGTGGTGTTGAGGAAGCTCTGGATGCTGGCTTGTGACGAGAAGCTTTTGCCACTCCTTCCCGGTGTTGATGTTGATGACAGCTGATGCGCAAGGAACAAAGTCTTGAAACGCGACAAGAAGTACAGTGTTACTGACGTCGGCCTGATTCGGGACCACTTCAACTTCAATGCGGCAGGGAATCCTCGCTAGAGTGGACACCATCAAATCACTTCAACAACAAGCAACACAGCCCAGCCATACATGCTACGAAAACGGACGCTGGCACATGAATAGCTCAGACCATGACAAACCCCTCGTCCTCTGGAGGTCTCAACTCCCTCTCGTCTTTGAGTTCGTCATCAGACTTCCTCAACACCACACCTCCAGGCCATCCATCCGGATACTCCAGACAAAGGAATCGCGTCCTAGAGTTCTTATCATCCCATTCTGCATTCATCCTGTCGAGAAGCTTCACAGGAGCTCGATGGCTCTTCTCAGCGGAGACGTAAACTCTGGTCGTCTTGCCAGCGTCAAGACGTTGATCAATATACTCCACGGGCCCTCCGCACGACAGAAGCATTCTCACTGCTTTCTCGTGTTGTGTGTCGACTGCGAGCCAAAGAGGGGTTGGGCCATTGGCGAATTTGCCGGATGCGAGATGGATGTCCGCGTTGTATTGGTTGACGAGGAGTTCGATCATCTCGACATGGCCGGCTCTGACGGCGTTGTACAAGGGTGTGGTTAGATACGGGCGTTGTTTGGCGTTGACATCAGCGTCGCAGTCTTCTATGAGCATCTTGACTGCCTCGGCTGCGTTGTTTGATACCGCTTCTGCCAAGAGATGTGTCTGGAAGTCTCGCTTGTCCTCCGTGTCAACTGTTGTCTGGCCGAAAAGGACGCCGAGCAGAAGCCGAGCAGCATCGGCATGATTGTATGAGACAGCTCGGGTGGCGCCTTCTTCCAAGGCCTCTTTGGCTTCCCCCTCGAGCACTT
Organism: Pseudocercospora crystallina; assembly: GCA_003666085.1. Classification (NCBI taxonomy): domain Eukaryota; kingdom Fungi; phylum Ascomycota; class Dothideomycetes; order Mycosphaerellales; family Mycosphaerellaceae; genus Pseudocercospora; species Pseudocercospora crystallina. Next base: position 30,674 of record QQNG01000167.1, read on the forward strand.
CAGCCTGAGGGACCAATCTCAGCAGATACTCGAGAATCTCGACCGAACCACCAGACCCCCCTTGATCAATCGATCCGAGAATGGCGCTCTTCTGCTCTTGGGTGGCTGATGTCGTCCAGAAGGCTTCATCAACACTTACGGCGAACGGCGGCAGCTCGCCCTTCTCTGCGATCATGACAAAAGCTTCAACATTGCCAAAGCTGGCCGCTGCCATCAAGGTAGTGACGCTGAAGCCGCAAGAATCGATCAGCAATTTAACGACCTCAGCACTTCGTCCTGCTCCCATTTCGAGCGCGTTGGAGTTTCCCTGTCGAGTCTCTCGCGCGTCTGCTTTAGCGCCGTTGTCAAGAAGCCATTGGACAACGTCTACTTTGGCCCCTGCAGCAGCGCGCATGAGTGGCGTGCCTCCAAACTCATCCAGATGGTTGACATCGATGCCGTGTGCTATGAGAAGCTTCGCGCACTCCAAGTTGCCATTGTGGCATGCCGCATGCAAGGGCATGAGGTCTGGTCGATTCTCGGGATGGAGCTCAAAATTCAACTCGAGAAGCCGCTGTAGGACCTCTTTGTCGCCTTTCACACAGGCTTGGAACTAGAATCCGATATCAGCGTTGCCCCTGCAAGCCAACTCAATGCGTAAGAAACATCATACCAACAACCACGGCTCTTCATCATAAAACTCCCCCAACCACGCCTCTAGCATCGCCGCCTTCTTTGCCTCCGCAGCTTCAAACACCTCATCCGCCCTCTTCCGCTTATAATCATACACCACATCACCCCATCCATCCGGCCCTTTGCTCATTCCAACCTTCCCACTATTCTTAATCGCATCCGATACATCGATATGTCCAGTCTTGATCGCTTCGTACCACATCAACGGGGCGACATTCTCGTTCTCTTGTGCGATCTCATCAGCAATTATCGTTTGAGAGTCAAGTGGCATGCTGTATATCTGTTCCAGAAGCTCGCGCGCTTGGGCTTGTTTTGATGGGGTGCCTGGTGAGCTGCTGAAGTGGGCTGGGTTGAAGATGCAGACGCCGTTGCGGTAGATTTCTCTTTCTGGATCACGCTCTGGGAGAGGTATTACTTCACACGCCATTGTGAGCGCATGGAATAGCGCTGATATCAACATTCAGTCTTCCAAGGTGAAAGGTCTGGCAGAAGTGGTTGGATTAGTGAGTGGCCTCGAGACTGTCCAGACGGTGGAGACCCGCAATAATTTTGATGAGTACTGATTGAGGCATTGCCGCAGTCTTACTGAATCAGCTCAAGGCAACCATAGGCCCCAAACAGACTTCGATACCAGCGTGTTGTAGGCTGCTGATGTGGCGAAGCAAGACACAGCCTAAGGCTGAGATCCACTCTGGAAGGATTCTTGTGCCTGGGGTCTGGATGCACGCTGAGTCACCAAGCATCATTGGCATTGACTATACGAGCATCAACAATACTCTCATAAAGGCGTGATGTACTTCTGGTAGACGGACTCGTTTTCCAAGCGCTCCGTTTCAATGTCACAATGGGAACACCAATCGAATCACTCCCACAAGTCCATCCAGACAAAATCCCTAGACTACTAGAAACACTCTCCCTTCCTCCCGCCAAATCAATCCAACTCCTCTCAACTCGCGCTGAGTACCACATCATCTTCCTCATCCAATTCGAAGGAGACCACCACGAAGGTCTCATCCTCCGCGTCGCAGGCTCTCACGTCCCCCAATCCAAGACCGAGAACGAAGTCGCCGTCATCAAATGGTTACAATCAAACACAACGATCCCAGTCCATTCAATCGTGGCATACGATTCAACCACCAATAATCCTTTAGGTTGCGAATACGTTCTCCAGAAGAGGCTTCCAGGTCAAAGCCTCGATACCGTATGGCCTTCCCTAAGCGAAGACGAGAAGCTTTCCATTCTCGATTTCGCGGCAGATGTTCTCCAGCAATTGAACCGTCACGAATGGACGCACATCGGCAGTCTCAAACTCTCCGGAAAAGGCTCATTCGTTCCTGGTCCTATATTAGACGAACGATTCTGGGAACAACGACAACTCACCACCCTCTGGCCCCCCGGCGAAACCGTCGAATCTCTCAACCCTCTCGGGCCGTTCTCTTCTTACGTCGAGTACAGCGTGGCAAGGCTCGAGAAGTACATGTATGCCATCCGCCGACACCGGTCGCTAGAGTTCATGCGAGAACAGCTGGAACTCACCTCGCGATTCACCGAGTTGCTGCAAGCGCATACCAACGAGCTCAATCGCACAAAACTATGTCTCGCGCATCGGGATTTGCATATGGCGAATATCATGTACGATACTGAAAAGCGCGAAGTGAGCGGGATTCTGGATTGGGAGTTTAGTGTGGTTATGCCACTTCAGCAGGGTGATCTTTCCAGGGCTTTCTTATGGGATGGACGGACAGATGCAGGGGCAAGTCAGAGGAGGAATAAGCTGGTGAATACGATGCGGCAGAGGTGTAAATCCAAGGGCATTGATGTGATGAACGAGTTCGGATATACTTCGAATCGGCAAGAAGATATGCAGACGGTTGTGGACTTACTGAGAGCGATTGTTGAGGTTTCACCAAGGGGGCAGAGGGCGAAGGAGAAGATGGGTTGGAAGAAAAGCATGGTTGAGATCATGCAAAAATGGGTTGATAAACAATGGACTGACTCGTGATTTTCGCTGTCGCGTTTACTTCGCCTTTGGCCAAACCTCGGAAACGAAGTCCTCCATATCTTTGACGAAAAGCTCTGGCTTCTCCCATGCTGTACACCAATTAGCTGGTTACACACGCCTCACCACTCAGAAGAATGTCAAATCTCAAACTCACCAGCGAAATGACCACCTTCCTTATGGCCGCGATACCAGACCAAATTGCCAGTCTCCGCGACCCAGTCCTTTGGAACTGGAGCAAGTTCCTCCGGATGCCAAGAGTAACCCAACGGTTTCTTGATATACCACTCGGGCTCGTTATGGAAGAACGTCGGTTTTGCGCCGAAGAATTGTCTGTAAGGATAGATGGCTCGCGGAAAGGAGTCCGTAAACCAGTACAAAGAGACACCGTCCAAGATCTCATCAAGTGGCGGAACCTGATCACTCCACTGCTGGAATTTCTCACCGATCCAGGCGAGTAGTGCGATAGGGCTGCAAGAAAGAACGAGTCCGATAGTTGCTGGTCTGGTTCCATGCTCTCTGGCGTAAGCGTTGCCCACTGTTGCGAACTCGCCAATTCTTTGGACACCTTTCTTCTCGGCGTCAGTCAGGCCATCCAAGCTGTCTTTGTGTTGCCCAATGACGAGATGCAAGTGGACAGCTTTGCATGACTTCGAAGTAACTCCAAGGATACGCGAAACAAAAGAGCCGATGTCTCCACCTTGTGAGATATAACCGTCTCCGAAGCCAAGACCGATCATCAGCTTGTCCAAAATGGCTGCCATCTTCTCTGTCGTCCAGTTCTTATCCAAAGGCGGTCCAGACGAATAACCATACCCTGGCAGACTTGGCACAATGACATGGAATGGTAGATCCTCGTCCTTGTACTTCGATCTCAAGACATCCAATGTGCCCAAGAACTCCAAGAAAGAGCCTGGCCAGCCGTGAAGCAAGAGCAAAGGAACAGCATCCGCCTTCTTCGAGAAAAGCGCGATGAAGTGTATATCGAACTTAGAGCCTTCCTCTTCAATCTGGACAGTATAGTTTGGGAAGCTGTTGATGCGATCTTCCGTCTTCCGCCAGTTGTAGCTATTCAGCCAATGCTCTTTCGCGTCGCTGAGCCATTGGCGCGAGATTCCGAAGTGCGTGTAGTCTTTGACATTGGCGATTTGATTCTCGTACGTCTTGGGCCCTATCTTGGACAGCTTGAGAAGCTGTTTGAAGTCATTGAGGTCTTCGTCGGAGACATGTGCCTTGAATGGCTGCGGTTTCAATGACGCTTTTGCTGGAAGAGCAGTGAACGACATGGCGATGGTAGTTGAGGATCGGAAGATGCTTGTTCAAGCCAGCGAGGGAGCTGTCTTGCACATGGTGTTCGATCTCGCCGAAGCTATACTCACCACTGATGTCAGTGCCGCTCCAGCAACCCCTCCGTGCTGCTGATTCACAGCTCGAGATCGCTACCAGCGCGTAGCTTCGCGCTCTCAGAGAGGGGCCCTCTAAACTCAAAATCATACCTCTTCCATTCTGCCGAGTGGAACATCGTCTTTGGCAACTAGAGCGAAGGTCGCAGTGGCTGGACTGGAGAACGATTGGGGTCGATCTCGCTCCCCAATTTGGCTCCATGTCCAGAAAGCAGACTGTCACGCGTGGGACGCGACAGAAACATGAACGCGGAGCGTTCTTGGCGGAAAGTCAGTCGGGTATCCGGGCGACTCGGCTTTCCTCTTTCGGAATTGATATCCGATTTATTCGCAGGATATGTTGGTCCTTCAGCGGTCAGGTCTTCATTCGCATGCGATGCCAGCGGTGGTTTGGCATCATCTGGACTTGCAACAGATCGATTCCATCCATGCTGTGGCTCATCCGTTTTCTGCAAACAGTTTCCTCGTGCGATATTTGGTCGATGCTGAGAAGCCAGAACCTACATCCCCCATCCGACACAGCGTCCGCGGCTGCGAAGTGGTCTTGATGCGATCTCTGCGAAGTTGTGTTGCGACTCGTAGAGCTTGACACCATCCAAGCTCCTTCATTGACCCTTCCTCTTCATAGAAGTTCATAGCCAGCTCTATGAGACAAAGACAGAAGTCTGCGTAGGCCAGGCCGTCAAAGGAAGTATAATGGTGCATGCTTCTGCAGATATCACCAGCCATGCAAGAGGCCCTCAACTCCATAGTCTGTGTTGTCCATGGAGAGATGTGCAATGCTGTTGAAGGCTGGAAATGAAGAAGGCGCAGGATGGCACAGTCCAGTATCAAGCAACACATGACCATCAGAGAGTGATTTTTGATGACGTGACCTGGTGTCCTGAACTTGAAGAGCTTCGCGAACGTGTCAGAGCTTGTCATGAAACAGTGCTCCTCGCGGTTGATGTCGAATGCCTCGATCTCGGTATTAGGGAAAAGCTCAGGTAATTCCCACGCAGCTCCTCTCGCCGTCTTCACACGCTCTGCAAACCACGATTCCGTATGACGTCTCATATCAAGAATATCTTGACAGAGCTTTGGCAGATTGGACAGAGAAGACCTCCGTTCTAAAATATCGTCTACTCTTTCTAGCAGAGTTGGTATGCGCATTCCCACCCTGTAAAACTCGGTCAGTGGGCCTCTGCTCTCCGAGCTTGCTTCAGCCAATGCGAGCCATTCTGGTCGACCAAGAGCGATCGATTTCCTGCGAGCAATTCCGATGAAGAACAATGGCTGGCGAAGGTTCCAGAATATCAAGCGGTCAAAAGGCTCGGACATATTGAGGAACTGAGTCCCATACGCCGAGAGCAGACTGTTGACACCCCAATAGTGTTCTGAGTAGCTACCGGCATATTGAGATGTTGATGGCATCGAATCCTCGTAAAGGCACATCAGCATAATACTTGTAACCACAGCTCTCGGCTCCAGATCAGGAATCTCGCCTCTCGGACGGCTAGTGGCGTGGATGAGCGAGTTCAAAACCTTGCCGTAAGAGCTTTGCGACTCTCTGATAAGTCGCACATCGTGAGTCTTTGCGCCCACATGAGCGTAACAGAGTGTATCAATGGCGACTTTGAGCAATGGAGTCGATGCGATGTCAATGTCTGGCAGAGCGGCGAGGTAACTGTTTCGCCGAATCAGCGTGGTTGTCATGTTCCGGGCATTGAATGCAAGACTAACGACCGCCTATTCGCCAACCCAGCCTTTGCTTCAGCAGTCGGAAAATAGGTGTTCAAAAAGTCACCGAGCATTTGCATTTGTTGTACAGGTCGCAGGTTCATCGCTGCGTATCGCCTTGGAGTGGGCATAGGCTGTCGCCGTCTACGAGTAACGCTTCTTGACACTGTACTCGGCGGCGTTCTTGATGCATGTCTTGTGCTTGATGAATCCGAGCTGCTGCTGAAGTCATCTTCGGGGGATCCATGTCGCTGTTGGATGCTGGGTATTCGACCACGCGGTTGGTCTGAGGAAGTGTGAGGTCAGACTGAAATCTGCAGCTTACACGGGTTGACCTACCTGGCGCGTAGACGAAGATCTGGTCAATGTCAGAGATCATGCATCGCTGGCAGACTGCAGCCCGGTCATGCTGTATCCAGTTAGCTGCTGTGCCGCCGGAATAAGAGGACTGTTGGAGAACTTACGCTCTCCCTAGACCGACCGCATTGAGGACACACTGAGCTCATCAGCGCTGTTTCGAACAGCGGATGAGAGACATCGAGCTATGCTTTCGAGCAGGCCTTTTGGGGGCCTTTGGTCAGATATATTGCGTACCCAAGCCGTTTCTCTTGGCACCGATAGGACGAAGTCAAAGTCATTGCCATCTCTGCGGGCGTGTTGCGGCATGTTTTAGGCCAGCCGCCCGGTCCTGCTTCCGGACGAAAGAGCGATGACGGCGTGGTGATGGACGCGGTAAGGGCGGGTAGTCCAGTAGCCGAAAGTCTACACAAAAGACGGCATTCGTATCTGTTCGCCGTCGGCGTCACCGAGAAGATCAACAGTACCATCGACCGCTCCCATGATCAGCCCGAGGCGCATACCAAGTAGTTGCTGGAGACTGCATGGTAATCTGTTCGGGAGGTGAGGTCGATTCCTTGCAACTCAGAGAAGACGCGGCTCCCTCCGAGATCCGCAAGGAAGGGGCGGATCCACGATGTCTTGGCGGGGCTATCAGGCCTCCCCTGTACCTCAAGCTCGACTTCTTTTGTTCTACACTTCACATACGGGGCTCGAGATTCCTCGGCGGACTCGTATCACTCTTTGGACCCGCTACCGGTCTAATCAGAGCCATTCGCGGCTATCAGCATCCCAAGTGCTACCGAAGGCTCAGAAGGAAGCGGAGATGGTGGCAGCCGCGTACGGCCTGCTTATGAGACAGCAGATGTGTCTTTTCGCTCGAATACCCAGATCTCAGCTATTTCTTGGAGCAATTGACCTCAATTGCTGGCGGTTCATCTACGGCATCTACAGTGTCCACTGCAGTACCTAAGCATACAACGTGGGTCAAGTCGTACCATGCGTGTCATATGGGACCAGGCTCGGGTGGAAGCGAGACGCATGTCTGGAGTTCACTTACGAGACAGGTTCTATCCAGCTCTTGCGACCTCATTAGGCATGACTTCTTGTTAAGACGCGACTGTCTCATTACAGATTCGATGGAGAATATTCAAATACCTCCAGCAGGCCAACACATCCTTCCTATCTTTCGTACTCTCGCTGCTAACGCATTCTCCGATTGTTCGTGATCTGACAGGCTGGTCCTGACCCTTGCTAACTACTCCGCCGACGACTGTCCAATACTAATGCCAACTGCGTCTTCTAGAACTTCCGACGGAACCCTGCCGGTCATGGACCAGGAAGTTGCTGACGCAGCACTAGATCACAGGCTCACTGCTCTGGACGACAGCATATCTTCTCTTCAAAGGAAGCTCGACTCTGAAAGCGAGATGCTGGCTCAGCTTGAGCAAACCTTTCGAAGTATGCAAGCGCGAATCCAAGCCGCAAAGACAAGACTAGGAGCTATGAACAGCATGCCATCGAACGACGATTCGAATTAGTCAGACTACCCCACCCCAGCCCAGACTTCCACCATAGCAGTCCGAAATCCTCCAACCAATCGAGCACTGCAGAGTCTTAACAACGAATGCCCAATCTGTAAAGGGTCGTTCTCCGAACCCATCGAAACGAAGTGCGGGCATGTGTTCTGCTCCAACTGCATCACGCAATGGCTGGCGAGGGATAAATCGTGCCCTTTCGATCGATCAAGAGTCACATGGCAAGATCTGACACCAGTCCGCTTGCCGAGGGCCTCGAACAAGAATGTTGTGTCTTTCGAGCAACCCACATCTGACACGGCCGGCGATGCCCGTGACGGCGACGATCCAACCTGCCTGGAGGAGATGCACAAGCCGTTCGAAAGTCGCGCTCAATTCATATGCCAGTCTCTAATATCTGGAACCTTGGCACTGACGATGCGGTTGGGTTACCTCTTTCAATGAGCATGTGCGTACGGAAAAGCATAGACACGCTGGATCTCAGCTTCAGCGAGGCTACTACCGAGACTATGCAATCACACGCGATCTGTACGTCACGGAAAGGCATCTTTATCCTTTCGACTACTTCTTCTGCTGCTGCGCAAACAACTCGCCGAAGAACTTGGCACTATACTGCGAGTCGACAAACTCTTCAATTTTCTTGATCTTCTTCCCATCTTCCGTAAACCAGAGGAAGAACGCATACTCGTTCTCAAAAGGACCAATGCACGAATTGGCCGTACCAAAAGCGTGGAGCGCAGCCTTCTTGGACGGCTCGTCGAAGATGTAGTTGTCGACAGACCACTGCGCACTATCAGCGATGCAATCCTGGTTTCACTGGAAGAACAAGCAGCTTACGTTGAAGTCCCACATCAGCTGACTGGCACTTTCGAAGAATGCTTGGTACTCTGCATTGTTTCGAGCGGGGTGGTTTCGAGACTTTGGAATGACTTGATGTGTGCAGTCCTCGCTGCGGGGAGCTAGCATGGAGTCGACGGTCCAGGTGTTGCCGCTCTTGATGAACAGGTCGGTCGTTGCCTTCATGTTCGCTAGAGTGGAAGAAGCCATTGTGCGTGTGCTCGTGTGATGGAGATTCGATATGAACTGGCTTGCTTGAAGCTGCTGACGGATATTTAGACGATTCTGTCTCTTTTATGTACATTGCCCTTCGGATGATCCGTAGACATACGGTTCCCTTTCCAGTCGGCGTAGGGCTCCAGTATACCGATTGCAACATGAACCGGAGCAATTATTATTACTCGCCGAGTGATGATGGTGGTGTTCGTCCACGGGCCTTGGCATTAAGTCCGTTAACTGCGAGTGTAAGGCTTTCACATGTCTCCTGCTCTCACGCTCGCAAATAGACCGGATTCGCCAGGTCGCTCATTCCTGCTACTTTGTGTTCGAAGCTCGAGGACAGCGCGAATGGTTGAGTGTTGTCGCTTTCGACATGCCACTCCAGTCAATGGTCGCATTGTCCAATGTCCGCGTCGTCGTGGGAGCCCTGCCACGTCTGGAAATTCATCTCCGGATCTGGTCCAGTATGCTCTCAACTGGATGCATTCTTGTCGAACATTGACTTAGATCGAAGAATCGCTCCTCGCTGCGTACCACTGGTTCTTTTGGGAGCAGGTTGGCCTTCAGACCTTCTTCCAGATGTTGCTGTTTCTGAAGCGGTTCGATCGCAACCCAATCGTCTTCGGCAAGAGGCGTGCCGGCGCTGACCCCTGCCACATCCTTTTCCCGAATCCTTGGCTCCAGCCGCTTTTGGGAGTCCAGGGATTTGGGGAGGAGATCCCTGCCGCCGGATCAAAGCCTCGTGTTCTCCACGAAGAAGATCATGGAGACATCTTGTACAACATCAGATCGCCGACCGGAAGCTGAAGGAGAAATGTAAATTAATTGAGCGATGCGATTGGCCTTGGACCTTCTGTCTCTCCTGAACAGGACTGACAGTTCAAGCCAAAGGAGCGATGGGGCTCGACATCTGCAGGTCTAGCACGTAGCGTAGCCGAAGAGCTCCCACGAATGCAGCTCTTCTGCACCAGGGATCCTCCAAGGACAAGTTGCTGTGAACGAGAGGAGTGCCGAAGATGAAGGCAGCGATGCATCTTTATGTTGCTACGATAGCTGGTGAAGCTATGCGCAAGTGATTTTAAATGGTGATGTAGCTTCTACTGACGCGCGTAATGACCGTTTGGCTGCAATCTTCACAAACCGTTGACGAGTCTTTCGCCAGGACAACAAGTCGTTGACTCTTCGGCCCCAAGGGTCTCCCCGACTGTCAGTAAGCTTTCGTTCATGCAGAACCCGCCCTTGGATCTGTCAGAGCCGCCCGCGACGATTCATGCAGCTCTGCACGCATCTGAATCGTTCCAGGAAAGCCGCCTGTCTATGAACGGTACGGTGCCCAAGAAGCGAATTCACCTGCAGCGTCGGCACTCCCTCGTGTCCACCTTCACCTGTGGAGCGTTTCCGACGTGCTGGACGCCTACGTCTTCTGCACTATCGGCGCCCGGCAAGAGATCGACAGACGTTCGAGCAGTTGAGAAAGAGACTCTCCCTCCGTGCTCCTCCCAGCACGACGTTTCTTCCACCACCATGCCTGTGCAGTGACTGGCTCTTCGCAAACCGACCCAGACTGGATGGCAAGTTGTACTAAACATTGGCCAGCGTACGCGGAACTTGGTTGCTCCACGTCTGTCTAAAACCTTGGGGGAAGATCGAACAGCTCCGAGCCGCAGTGCCGGCTACTAGCGACCACTAGCTGCTGGCCATCCGGTGGCAGTGTGCGATGGACTACGGAGACTCACCTCCAGTGTCGCCTGCGTTACCTGTATTCCCTCTTCCCAATGCGCAGTTGCATCGCCAGAAGGCCATTGGAGGCAATGCCTTCGACAATCCGACGATAACACCCCATGCGCCGCAAGCGATCTCACCAACCATCATGTCGCGAAGCCCAAGTCTCTCAAACTACTCTACCACCTCGGCATTGGTGCATACTCCTGCGACGCCGGCAAACGTACACCCACCGCCAGCATACGTTGCTGCGTTCGGCGCACAACAAGTGGTGAATGAGAGAAAACGCCGCTTCAGCGACGACGAGGACGATGGAAACGATCATGGGGTTGGGAAGCTCAACAGAGACGACATCCATTTCTCCCCAGCCTCGCTTGCGCTCGCCAATGGCTTCTTGGACCAGATACTTTACAGTGTCTTGTCCAACGCCAAATCGACAACCTTGACCGCGCTCAGACCCGCCGTGACCGAGGTCCTCAGATCGCGACTGGCAGCCGAAGCCATCGCGAGTGCAGAAGAGGAGCTCGCAGAGCTGCTTGCTGGTGGTGAGGAGGAAGAGGATGAGATGAACCAGCGACAGACCGATCAAGAGCGACGGCGAAGATGGGATACCGAGCTCGTCTGGAAGCGCACGCGACTACGTGTCATGGTTTACATTCGCCTTGGCGAGATGGAAGATGATGACGAGGAGCGATATGTGCGTGAAGACGAGTTGTTTTCGGGCGGCGAGCGAAGGTTTTCGCATTCTGCAGGGCTCGTGTCATGGGCAGCGGCCATCTTCCTGACTTCGGTGCTGGAGTATGTAGCGGAGCAAGTATTACGGGCTGCCGGACAGGCTGCAGATAATCGTGCACGGCGACAAAGTCGGATAATGCGCACATCAGTGTCAGCTTCCGGCATGGTAACACCCGTATCGGATGGCGTGACAGTGGAGGACTACGACATGGAAAAGGTTGCACTTAACTCCACGCTCGGGCGTATCTGGCGCTCGTGGCGGAAGTCAACGCGGAACAACTCTGTCAACTCCATCAACTCGATCACCGGGGCTCCTCCCACGCCTACAAACACCAGCAGCAACAACAACTTCTCTCGTCGTCTGAGCAGGGATCAGTTTGGAGGTGCAGCCATGAGCCCCAGACGGAGCAGCTTCGGCGCTGACCCTGAATCAGTCTCCGCAGTGGACGATTCTCGGCCGCCGTCGACGACAGGGGCTGATCGCGACCGGGATGCAGACGCACCTGAGGGTGGAGTGGTTGAAGAGGACGACGTGCCCGAAGCCCAGTATCCAGAACACGTTCTTGCAGCGAATATCCCACTACCAATGGCGGACGAGGCGCAGGATATCGAAGAGATTGAAGAGGAGGAACATGTGTGGGCTGCGAATATACCACTGCCGTTGACCGACGAGAAGCAAGATGTTGATGAGATCGAAGTCCCTGGCCTTGCAAGAGACCCGGACGCTGTCGAAACCGATGGCGATAAAACACCTACGGAGCCAATCCCACGACGGAGGAGCAGCTGGACAGGATTCGTTCCCATACGCTCTAGTAGAGAGGTTAAGGAAGGGGATGCCGCGACAGATGAGTCTGATGCGACAGCTGCACAAGATGAAGAGACCAGACAGGCAACCGCGCCTGAACGACCGATCCTCGCCAGGATGCGTTCCTCGTCCGTTCCTTCGCCATTGATACGACTGCACCCACGCAAGCGACAACCAGAAGTTGTCGATCAGATCACCGGGGCATGGCCGACCGAAGACGAGACGGCTCCTCAGCCCGAAGCCGATGAAACAGACGCCAAACACGATTCGAAGCCGGAAGATCCAGAAATGGAAGCGAGCCAACGTGAAGCTCGTGCTGCTGACCAGAACCCTCCAAACGGTACCGATGACGAAAGCAAAGCGATAGCGACCAAGCTGGCGGACGATGTGGGCCAAAGCAAGAGCAAGAGCAAGAACAAGGGCTTGGTGGAAGGCGCTGTTGTCGGAGCAGTCGCGGGAGTTTCAGCTGCAACCGCGGCGGCGGTGTCTGCAGTGCGCGGCTCCAAGAAAGATCAGAGCGAGGTCGTAAATGCCGAAAGCCAGGATATTCCCACAGAAGCAGAGGTCAAGAGCGGTGCCGAGCGAGACAACCAGAAGGCGCTCAAGGAGTTGAAGCGATTGAGTCTTAGTACGCCCGCAAGTCAGAGCTCCACTTCGATCCCAGAGAAGCCTCAAGAGACGCAACGCGCAAAGAGAAGGTCGTTGGGACAGCCCGTGCCGGTGCGCGTTGCAACGCCGCAAGCAAGTCAGGAGAGCTTCTCGCTCGATGATGGCAATGATGCGAATGTGTCTCAATCGATTGCCAAACCTCAACACATGCCGTCTGATTCCAACATGGCTTATGAGGATGGAGCGGATAGTCATGGAAACATAGGAGTTGCGAGGACGTCTGATGCCGCTGTTGCTACACTCAGGGATGAGCAGTTCCCAGAGGGGGTATACCATGCAAGGGATGGTTTCACGAATCCGACGCCCAAGCGGCCGTCGAGGATCTTCCTCGGCAGCGATGTTCCGGACGTTGCCTCCCCATCAGGAAGACGGCCAAGTCCGCCACAACAGGAAAAGGAATCGGGTCAGCTCAGTCCGGAGCAGTTCTTAAAGCGAAGGTCTCTAGCGGCGAAGCCAGCTCCACTGGACACTGTCAAGTCACAAGCACTATCACCTACAAGCCAGGACCCACAACCGTCGCCTCCACTCGTGTCACCCATCTCCAACGTTTCCACCGGGAAGCCGTCTCCGGAGGTCGAGAAATCGCCCTCTCCATGGCGCTCCTCCTTCCCTGCCGTTGTAAAAGAGAATGGTTCGTGGACACATACACCAAAGAAGTCAGCTTCTGTATCAGAGCCCGCCGTGAACGTTCAAGAGCATCCAGTAGTACAAAAAATGGGTAGCGCAAAAAGAGTCAGCAGATCGAGAGAGCCAGATGAAGAAGCCAATCCTCTTACAAGCGCGAGCATCAAGGGTCCTGAGGACTTTGAGATGTTCGTGCAAGGAGGTGACACTGTCAAGTACACCCTTACGCCAGAAAGCGTGAGGGGCGAACCAGTGAGTAGACATATCTTGAGATACATTTCAGAATTATGCTAACAATTGTGTAGTCTCCGACGGTCGAGACAGTTCCCTACTTGAAGAAGTCGCGGAGCAGAGAAGCTGTGCCTCCTTCACCCAAAAAGTCGCAAGAAGACTTCCGCACGGGCAGGAGCCAGACAACGAAGCAGGCTACTTCAGCTGCCGAAGACGAAGGCGCTCCAAGGTCGTCTACCAGCACCAAAGACAAGCGCAGATCAATCAGCCGACCTCCAGTGAGGAATACAAGTGTGCACCGGAAGAGTGGGCTGATGGCCCGAGAGCCCCAAGTCGTCACCGAGTCGACAAGGGACTTTGCGGATTTCATCCGATCCACTGGTCCTACAAAAGAGCAAGAAATTCGTCCACTCGTCAGCAACCGGTCCACGACATCTCTACAGTCACTTGGCAACATAAGTTCAGGATCTCGCTCACACTCTCCGGCACGTAGCCTGTCCAGAAGTCAAACGGCGCCGACAGACGCGCCTCCACTGCCTCCAATGCCAATGCCGAACGCCAAAGGCAAGAGTAACTTGCAGGCAAGAAGCGCAACGACGACCGCAGCCGATGGAACTTCAGAGCTCATCGATTTCATTAGAACTGGACCTAGTAGTTCTGCCGGCGCCGGACAGAGTGATGGGCAAAGACAACACCGCATCTCGCGCACAGTGGCGCCATTCCGTACTACGATGGACTCAGATCAACTTCAGGAATGGGGCGACCGGGTCACCGCCCAGCCTGATCTCAAAATTAATACTAATGTGCAGAACAATGCCGCACCAAGCGTAAAGAGCGCGTCTTCTGTAAAGTCGTCACACCTATCTCAAAGAACGTCCGCCAACTCAAGATCGGCATTGCTGCACCACAGTGCCAGCACAACGCATGACAGCGGCATCCATCCGGCATACAGCGACCAGCCTCCACGATTGACATCCGCTGTGCCCAAGAGCATTCTCAACCAGAACGACCCTATTCCTAGGACCCGCGTGCGAAATAAGGACCCTTACGCTATCGATTTTGACGATGATGACGAAGACTATGACCTGCTAACCGCTCTTCCCAAAAACCAACGTCAAGAAGAGAGCCTGATCGACTTCTTACGCAACTCCGAACCCCCGACACCTGTCAGTGCACGGTCTCCCGCCGTCACAACACCCACCTCCTCCGTTCCACCACGAAAAAGCAGCGCCCCAGCAGCCGCCGGTCTCCAGACCTTCGGCGCGGACGCAGTCAGTCTCGGCCGTCGAGGCTCGGCATCCACTCGCGGTGACAGCAATGCCCAACAGTTCCCCAGAGGAGGCGCCGTCCAATCCCCCGCCAAACTCGGCTCCAACGCCATTGCCGTGGGACCTATAACTAAACCTCGTCCGAAATTGGAAGCGAGAGACGACGATAAGACGCGTGCGAATGGTACGGGCGACCTTGCGGATTTCTTGAGGAGTAGCGGACCGACTGGGCCAGCTGTTGCTGCACCACCTTTGATTGACAACCGACCATCGTTGAGTCAGAGAACGAGTAGTAAAGCGAGTATGACTGCATCTTCCAAAAAATCGAGAAGGAGTTTTGGTGGTGGGGCGTCGAGTTTTTTTAGTGGGTTGTTTGGGAGGAATAAGAGCGGTTCGACGAGTGCGGCTGCCGGTGGGGGGAGACCGCAGTATTTGGATATGTGATGATATTATCTATTGCTTTCTATGTCGGGAGAGGAGAGAGGGATTTAATTTGCTTGATGAGAGGGATTTTTGGAAAAGGGTATGGACACGGCGTTCGTTTGGGGTTGATGGTTTGATTGATTGCGAGCATTTGAGTGTGGAAGAGAAGAAGGGAGGTTCTGATTTTGGCGCTCATTACTGTAAGATTCCCCCTATTGCTTTGCAGGAGATGGGAAAAGGAGAGGGAATCAGCGCAGGAAGCGTATTTCTGCTGCTGCGAGAAAGGGTATTTGCTGAGAGATGTGAGAATCTTTCCCATCTGTAATGTGCATGGCTGTTTAGATAGATAGTGGGTGGATGGGAGCAGCAGAAAACGAGATGATACTGGACCTGCTGCGGATAGGGAGATAATTTGTACAGCTTATGCATAGCGCGAGAGATGGCGCCTACTACATTTTACATTGACCTCTCTGAACCTGTCTGTCAGAGGCCTCGATTTATCCACTTCCTTCCGTATCGGCATATCGTTCCTCTACCAGCTGTACCACTGCCTCTGCACCTGAATCGGCCGATCTGGCAGCGGAACCCAGACTTTCTCCGTCACCTTCTTCCTTCGCTTCGCCTCTCGCTCCTCGTGCTCACGAATCCGTGTCGCCTCTTCCTTCAGGACCACGCTCAGACTCGTCCATGGTGTCCTCATGATGAAGACTCTTCCCCGAGCGCGGTAGTCTGGCAGTTGTCCGTATGGTCCTCGACCCACCCATGCCTGATCGATGTAGATCTTCGAAGGATCCTCGATTTTATATCTTTTCCCATCTTTGAGCTGGATCTCGACTGGTCCCATGCCCTTGCTTGCTCCTTTCGCGAGCTCCAATGCTGAAGATGCGGTACCTGTGACGTTCTCACTGCTCTCATTCAACACCTTCGCACCTGCTGGCCTCGAGGCGTTGCCCAGTCCCATTCCCCTCATCACCACAGCCTCATCTCTCGCAAACTCCAATTGTTTCAAAACTTCCTGCGCGACTTTCTTCTTGCTAAATCGCATCTGCACAATGGCGTCTTCGACCGTTTTGCCCGCGATTTGTCTTGCGATCATGCCGAGTTTCTTGATCGAAGTCTTGATATTATGCGACTTAACCAGATGTTCCCTCTCCGTCCGCTTCAAGAACTCCGGTTTCGATAATCTCCCTCCGCGCTTCACCATTTGGATGACTTTCTTCCGTTCCCAGCGGGAGCGGGCGTTGGGGTCGGGGTGGAGGAGGCGGGCCATTGTTCGTGGGTCGCGTTGAATTCCGCCGACGGAGGTTTTGCCTTCTTCTTTTGGGGTAACATTGTCTCCCCGCTGTTCGGAAATGCGGCGGTCGTCTTCGAAGATGGAGGAGGAGGCTATGTCTCCTTGTTGGGGCATTTGTTGTTGTTGCTGTTGGGCGGGGCGAGGGGTGGATGGGTTTTGGGCGCGCCATTGGTCGAGGATCGGATTGGACGAAGATTCATTGGAGTCGGATGAGGCGAGTCTGCGCTGGGTATGGGTGGGTGCTGGGCGGAGAGGAAGGGTTTGGCAGAAGATGCCTATGTCAACATTGTTAGTTGGCGATTTATGGCAGACTGTGAAGTGTAGAGTAAATACATCTGGAGGCCAGCCGCCTCGCCGGCGCTGTGAGGCTCATGGCGGAATTGGATGAGGTGGTGGTGTTGGCATGGATACCACATTGGAGCAGTTCGAAAGGAAGTCGTTGTCGTGCATGGATGGCACTAGGGCAGCGGTTTGTTCCGTCCCCCGAAGTATCCGAGCACCCGACTCCTGGCAACGATCATTCTCATTTCATCACTCTGGAGCAGGGGGAGAGGCCCGGGGCAGGCGCCGAGAATGCTCCACGTGCCCGTCTGCTTGTCCGCGAGAACTTCTGAATAGCTGTACTGTACGAAGAGCTCCTGTGCTCTGCAATAGAGAATCATCAAACGCAAAGGTCTGGCCACGTCCGCCGGATCATCAAGCTCAAAGTCTCGCAGGCCGCCAGCGTGCAAGAGCCTATTCTGGCTGCTCGCTCTCGCAGACGGGACGAGGCCTCCCGGTTCTTGCGCAGAGGACATCTGGAGAGAGACCTTCTCCTCGCACAGGCAGCTTCTTGCTCACGCTGCATCACTTTCCATCTAGCCGCGCAGTCTCGTCTGCGCCATCCGGCTCGCGCGCAGCTGTCCTGTGACTTGCTGCTGTTAGGCGGCCACGGCGGGCAGGCAGATCTGATCTGGCTAGTCCATGTTGCGACTTTCCCTGCATTAATATTGCGGGAGGGTATCCGTACTGAGCAGCAGCAAATTGGAACCCGGCGTTTGGCGTTGAGTGAATAGCGACATGGAAATCAATGCTCTGCTCTCGCCGCCGGAAGATGGGCCTTCGAGTGCAGGGAACGCAAATGCAACCGCGAGCAATGCAAGGGCGCACGAGGGCAGTCCGTCTGTCGTGCAAAGAGCGAAACGGCCCGCGGGTGGCAAACGAACAACCTCAGGACTGAGCCAAGAGCTTTCGAGATCGCCCGAGAGGACGACGCCGACGTCAAATCCAGTGTCGACACAATCGACGCCCGTGGGAGTCCACCATCAGCAGCCATTCCACGCCCAGCCGACAGCCATAGCGGCTCCCAACTTCAGACCGCTGCCTCCGACCAGCAATCCGGCCTTGACTCCGATACCCGATCCTCGCGGCCAGCAGCACCAATATGGGTATCCGCAGCCACAGCAGTACCAACAGCAACAACATCGTCCGTTAGTTGCGCATCGGCCGTCGTCGACGCCGCAGATGGAAACCTTGGCTGGTGAGTGGGGAGCACATGTCGTGGTGGTTGTGTCAAAAAATTTCACTGACTCGTGTTTCTCAGATCTAGCTTCGATGCAACGACGACAACAAACATCACGAAACTATTCCGCCAACGACGTTCCGACACTTGCGCAACAGCGCGCTCAGTCGCAATCGTATCCACAACCTCAACCAACGCACATCCAATCCCCGCCCATCGCTCGCAGCATATCGCGCCAAAGTCTCGCAGATCTCACCATGGCGGAGGCGCCTGCTTCAACGCCGCCACCGCGCGAGTTCACCTCTCACGCCCTGTCAGAGGTCGAGTCGCAACGCGTGACTGAGCTTCTCAGCATTTTGGGCGAGAACTCATACGCCTACGATCATCATGTCGAGCTCATCAACCTCTTGCACAAGGGCTTCCTTGCGCATGTGTATCCTCCTGTCGATGGCAACGACGCTGTCCCACCAGGTGAGCCAAGAAGCTACGCACTACTAACTGAAATGCGGCAAGCCCGGGAAGCAATGGACACGCGTTTTGCCGTTGGTGAGGCTATCTGGGTAGACTGGCTTTCGGATGAATTCGCCTTGGCCAGGACCAGTGAGGAGCGTCTCGCCGTCACCGAACTATGTCAGAAAGCAGTTTCGGATGAACCTGCATCGACCAAGCTATGGGGCTTGTATGCGGACTGGGTGTCAGCGAACTACTCTGCTTGCCACGACCTCGAGGGAGCCGACCAGCGAGGGTGGACTGCCGAAGACAAAGAGGTATGCAAAGAGCTCTTTACCAGAGACATGCTGGTAAGTGTGCTCGAACAAGCTGCTGCCGGTACACAATGGCGACTAGATGAGAGTCATGTGTTGTGGAACCGGTATGCTCAAGTCTTTCAAGAGCAACTACCTCCAAATCTGTCAGAATCGGACATCACTCGCCTGCACCAACTTTTCGTGAAGCGACTTCAAGTGCCCCATTCAGGCTGGGCAGATACAATGCAGCTCTACTGGCCTGTCATCTCGAGATTCGAAGGCCAAAATTGGGAGGCGGTTATCGCGCAAGTGAACCAAATGGCAGAACAAGCTAAGATGCACATGGGTCTCAGAGAAGACTCCGAGTTCAAACTTCAGCGCGCCATCCAGAGTGGTGACAAGGAAGCCATCCACCACCAGTTTCAAAAGTACCTCAAGGATGAGAAGTATCATCACAAGCGCCCAGGTCCGTTTGATTATCAGCTGCGATCAGCCCTTTTCGAGCGTGCGCTACTGCAAGAACCGACGAATACCGAGTGGTGGTTGGATTATGTCGATTTTCTGTTCACCGATCCTTCTTCCGGGTCGCAGTCCTTATTACCGGTCATCGAGAGAGCGACGCGGCATTGTCCTTGGTCTGGCGATCTGTGGGCGCGACGCATCTTGCGCGCCGACGTTGAGCAGAAAGGCCGCGAGGAGATTGAGAACACAAAGCATCGCGCTACTAATGCTGGACTTCTTGACGTTGGTGGCATGGAGGAATTGGTGAAGATGTTGCAGGAGTGGTGCAGCTACCTCCGTCGCCATGCATTCCGCGCTACAAGTACTGAGGACGACATGGACACTGCGGAAGTCGGGATCACGATGGCCTTGGAAGACGTTCAGGAAGCCGGAAAGAAGCTCTACGGCCGAGACTTCCAAGGCGATCCGCTTTTCCGATTGGAGTCAATACAGATCAAATTCTATTCTGAGGCTCGACGCATTGAGGAAGCACGCAACATCTACCGAAGCCTCGCGACTCGGCACGTACGCTCGTTTGATTTCTGGGCGAAGTACTACAACTGGGAGCTTTGGCTTTGGGGCTACGACCGAATTCGGGAGGCCCGTAGGGTTGAGACTGACGAGAATGGACCGCACCTTGCGACGGCAGTCGTTCAGGAGGCCTTGCGCCAAAAAGATCTTGACTGGCCGGAGAAGGTATTGGAACTGTATATCGGACACTTCCAACAGCATGAGTCTGGGATTAAGCTGCAAATGGCCCTAGCAGAAGCGCGAGAATTCTCGACTCGTCTTGCTGCTCGCCGAGCGAAAGAGGCTGAAGAGGCTGCCCAGGCTGCTGCACAACAGCAGGAGCAGTTCGCAGCACAGGTGGCTGAAGAGGCGACAACAACGACTGGAGAGAAGAGGAAGCGAGACGATGAGCAGCTTACCAACGGTGACACCCACAAGAAGGCGAAGACCGAGCTTGCGACTGTACCGGAAGAGGAGCATACGGAGCCGTCTGCCTCGGCGAGCGCGCAGATCAAGCGCGATCGTGAGCACAATTCCATTACTGTCAGGAACTTGCCGACTGATGTCACTGAACTGGATCTCAAGAAGTTCTTCCGCGACTGCAACCCTCTATCCATCAACGTCTCAGCCGACAAAGATGGACAGTCAGCCTCAGCTACGGTTGAGTTCGAGACGGAGGACGACGTGAAGGCCGCCAAGACTCGCAACGGCAAAGACTTTAGCGGACGTGAGATCAGTATACAGAGTGGTACTGGAAGCACCCTCTACGTCACCAACTACCCTCCCGAATACGACGAGAACGCCCTTCGAAGCCTGTTCAAGTCATATGGTGAGATAATCAGCGTTCGCCTGCCGTCATTGAAGTTCGATGCTCGGCGAAGGTTCTGCTATGTTCAATTCTTGACTGCAGAGATGGCAAAGGCAGCCGAGGCGGCCATGGATGGCAAGAAGCTCGATGGTCGGCACACTCTGTTGGCCAAGATCTCTAACCCGGATGTGAAGAAGCAGCGAGGCGGACCACAAGAAGAGGGCCGTGAAATCATCATCAAGAATCTCGATCGGGAAGCCCAGGAAGAAGAGGTCCGAGAGCTATTCGCGCAGCACGGCAAGATTCAACGAATCAATATCGTCAAGACGTTCAATGGCAAGCCGACTGGCACCGTCTTCATCGTCTATGGAACGCCCGAGGAGGCGCAAGCTGCTATTGAAGGATTGAATAGCAAGCCGGTCAAGGATCGTGTCTTGAAGGTGGAATTGTCTCAACCCAAAGGTCGTCACGCTGCACCGCACGAGCGTGCTGTGCACGAGGACGTCATTGTGAAGAAGTCAGCTGCCTCCGGATCGCCCGAGCCGACCGGTAACGGTGCTCGCCGTGGGTCAGATGTATCAATGGGGTCATCTTCTCGCCCGGACGATGAGACCTACAAGACCGTGCGCGAGCGAAAGGTTGCAATTTTCAACCTGCCAGACACGGTCAACGATGCACGTATTCGCTCGGCAATGGAGCATTTCGGTTCTCTGAACAAGATCCAGCTTCGCCGCGAGAAGAACGGCGCTATTGTCGAATTTGCCAACGTCCAGGATGCTTTCAAAGCACGTTTGGGTGTCAACGTCTCAAGCCTTGGTCCGGATGTAAAGACTGGAGAAGTGCGTGACTTGATGAAAGTCGGCACGTACTCTTTGGAGCACAAGAAGCGAGAGAATGGAGACGCAGCTCCGAAACCCTCTTCGAGCAGTCTTCAATTCGCTCCTCCTGCTGCTACTCGACCTGGTCAAGGCCGCGGTGGTCGTAGAGGTGGACTGGGCTTCAAGCGTGGCGGTGGTTTCGCCAGTTCGGCTCGGGCTGCCAACAATGATGCGCCTGCTGCTGGTTCTGAGGGAACGAAGAAGAGTAACGCGGACTTTCGGAGTATGTTGGAGGCGAGCAAGAAGAAAGAGGATAAGAAGGACGCTGGTGCTGAGTGATACTTTTGTATACCAAAAGACTGTAATTCTAGTGTAGTGTACTTAGTATGTACATCCTAATGGATCGTCTGAAAGAGGAAAGCAAGATTCCATCTGGTGTCATGGGATATGGGATCCTGCGCGTCCTCTACAAAGCTGAGTCCATATGTCTACTGCATGATGAGATGACTGGTGATTCGTGCGCTTCTTGTTCATTGTGGCTCTGCTCTGCTCTCGCTTCTGTTGCAGCTCCCGAGCGAGTACCGGCAAAAGAGACATAGCTGTGGACGAGCCAATGAGAAGAGGAGCAGCAATTTGGAGTTCGACTGTGCGAGCTAAATACTGGGAGTTTGGACGGAGTGAGGGGAGCAGAGAAGGGAAAAGAACGGGTGAGAAAGAAGACGATATGTGGGGAAAGAGAGGAGTGAAGAGTGAAGAGTGAAGAAAGTGGATGGGAGTTGTTACAGACAGCCGCCCAATGCATTTAAGATATACTAATACTGCATGATGATGCCAACATATATCTTCTTCTTCTTTTCTCTTCCCCATCCCGAGTTCAGACTCTCCCTCTTTATAACACATCCTCCCAATTATCATTCAAACGACCCAAAACGCCAACACCGTGAGAAGTGGATATCCTCATCCAAAACAACATCCAACTTCTCGAACCGCCCAGTATCTCTCTCTATCTCTCGCTCAAGCTTTAGGAATCTTCTTCTCCCCTTCACTCCCAGGAGGAGAACACTTAGCAGTCGAAGGAGGAGTCACAGAAACTGGACGACGAATCCGACATCCAGCTTTGGTGCGTCTGGGGGAAATCTCCTTGCCACCACGCTCCTTCTCCTTCTCTTTCTCACTTGCAGAAGGTGCATGTCTCGACGCCATCAACCCAGTCGTAGGCTTCAGCTTAACCTCTGACGTGGCAGCGGCAACAGTGGACTTCTTCTCGGCCTTGCTTGGAGAAACCTCCCGACCGTCACCGCTGGCTTTGATTCGTCTCTCGCGCTGCTCGCGCTTCTTCATATCTGCGATATGGAGATCTGGAGATTCGCCGGCTGGGACGAACACCTTGGTCGTTTTGATCGGCGTCGCCGTGGTAGGAACAGAACGCGGAGTAGTAGTCGAAGAGGCTGATGAGGCTGGTGAGATCGCTGGGCTTGGGAGGAGGGAGGGAAAGTCGATGAGGTCGAGATTGCTGGCGAGGGAGGGTTTGCGGGTTTCTGGGATCCGAGCTTTGATTACTGGTGAGGAGGGGCGGGTTGGTGGGATGGTGGGTGATTTGTTGGCGTTGCTAGTTGTGAGGCCGGAGTCGCGTTTGAGGATGAGCTTGGTGCCGACCTTCACCTTTTCTTCCTCCTCATCCTCCTTCACCGCCTTCTCGTCTTTCTTGACCGCAACAGGCTTCTTCTCCCCCTTCTCCTCATCTCCACCATCCTCATCCCCCTCCTCACTCCCAGAACCAGAATCAGAAGTACTCTCTTTCCTCTCCTTCAACCACTCCCCAACCCCAATCTTCCTCCCCACAATCGCCCCGACCCCACCCAACCTCACCGCCGCATTCTTCTCCATCCACCACCTCGGAACATTATGTATCCCAATTTCCCTCAATTTCTCCCGATCCGGCATCTCATGCTTATACCGACATCCCTGCTGCACGTACGCACAATCTCCATGTAAGATCCAGTAGGTGCAGTATTCTTTCTTGTCTTGGTCGGGGATCTTGCCAGAAGGAGGAGGGGTGAGGGTGGTGTTGGGACGATAGTTGTATTGGGAAGCGGTTTCGAGGCCGTCTTGGGAGCGGAGGATTGCGTCGATTGTGGCTTGGGCTGTGTTTTCGGTAGGGTTGGTTGAAGCAGGAATGTCGTCAGAGCGACGCCAGGATTTGGAGGTTTCTGCTGCGGAGATGGGACGCTTTGGCTGCATCATGTTGCTGTTTGAGGTGAAGGCGTAAGCATTGCGAGCCATGGCGTCTGGAGCGAGGAACTGCTGCTTGGTGTTGCCGCTCAGGTTGCGAGTGTGACCGGGCTCGTTGGGAGGCTGGCTACTGGAGCGTTGCATCGGAGCTGGAGCAGCGAGGTCGGTGAAGTGTGTGCCAGTGAACGGAGCGCTGCCGACATATTGGAGGAACGAGGCTTCCAACGGGGTGAGAGTACGAGGGACGTTTTGCAGCTTCACGGATGGGGGAAGCTCATCAGCTGGGATGAGTGGCACTGGGGCGCCATTATCACGAGTGATGTAGTAGGCCAGACGTGGTTGACTGTAGGTCGTTGTGTTGTTGGGCTGATACGCCGCTCCTGGCAAGAAGCCTGGCACGCGGGTGTGGATGTGACTTGTGGTCATCTTCTCTCAGTCTGACTTGATTCTTGTGCTTGCCGATATATGACTTTGTTGGATCGTTACTGAAGACGCGTTAGCAAATTTGAGTATCCTATGGAAGCTGACTCTGAAGCTGTGTGGGACGTCAAGGCGGGGGACGAGCAGGGCTATATCCTGTTACCGACGGATGCAAACATCGCTGATGCAGTTTGCCGTGAGTCCGCTGATGCCGGTGGTTGAGAATTGGAACAAAGACGCTATGAGCTTAGACAGCTTGCCGACAAACAAGTCTCAGCTGCGTCTGCGAAGCTGCTTCAAAGAGCGTGCTTGGCCAAGAGTAAAGCGTGCATGAGATTGATAGTGCCATCAGAAATGGTTCATTGTATGGCATATGCCACGTGAAGCAGCTGGTCCACTCTCGTTCGGTTGACTGATCAGAGCACAAAGTGACATCGTAGTACCACAAGATTTTGTGGGTACCTGCGCAAGCGAATAGCATGGTTGTACGAGTGGTGGGTAGGCACAGATCCTCCCAGGATCTTCTCAACTTACAGCCGAACAAGTGAGACTGGCCGTCGTGGAATGAGACCTCGTTTCTGTATCACAGCTTAGACCTGAGCCAGCCCAGAACGCCGGATCCAGCCTCTCCGTTCACCGCATCCCAGACATGAATCCCCTCGTCCCATCGATCGTCTGTCCAGATGTCGGTCTTTCCATCTTCCCTTAAGCGAAGCATTTGTTTGACATCCTGAGTATTCCATTCACTTTCGTCCCCCTTGACAAACGCAGCAAAAGCCTCGTTCCACGGCTTTAGAATGACTTTCTCCTCGTCCGTGAGCCCGGTGTCTTGTCCCCAGAACCAAATCGCCATATCGGTAGCGTGCGTCACGCCCCACTCAGGCGGAAGCGCAGCGTTTGAGCCCTTGGTCCTCCAGTTGAATCTGTATCGGAGCAGGTCCTTGCCGGGTACTAGACCGCCTTTCACTAGCGCTTGATGGAAACCTCTTTCGAGACAATGGACTTGCATGTTGGCGTAGAGTCTTCCGAACGCATCTTGCCAGTTCCTGGTCCCGGCTGGAAGAGCTTTGCGTTCTCCGCAAAAGAAGCCCATGAGCTTTTGAACGACGCGTTCTGGATAGTCTGCGCACAGTCGGGTGTAGGTCGCATCGAACGTGGGTGGTGGTGTCCGCCAAGCTCTGTACAAGTTGTGCTCGTCACGGCACTCGCCGTTCATCAGCTTGGTCCCACGTGCTTTCATGCGTCGAGCGAAGTCCCCGTTGTTGATGTTAGCCGTCATGTTTTTGGAAACGAATGCTCCATCTGAATAGGCTCTGAACTCCGAGATCTTGAGGGTGTTTTGGACCTTGACTAGTTCATGCGGCGACACTCTTCTCAAACGTTCAAGCTTTTCACTGGCTGGCAGAGAAGAGGATATATTCAGAGCTCCCAGTAGCTCGTCGAACTGTTTCTGCTGTTCAGCAAGCGCCTTTGGCTGGACACCTGGACTATTCGACCACATGATCGCTCGCTTGATAATTGCCTTCTCATCCGGCACGAAGTAAAGTTCATGTGCCAGTTGTTGGAAGGTGCTATGCGATCCAGCACTGTAGCCTCCGACAGTAATGTTCTTGGCGTCTCCTCCAAAAGCTCCAATTTTCGCTGCAGTCCATTCGAGTGCAAGTCGTTGATCCCAAAAACCTTGGTTTCCGACGGGCTCACCGAGCACTCGGGCTTCCGCTGCCAGTTCACGACCTGCAAGGAAGCCGAATGCGTTTACTCGATACGCGGGTGCAACGATAATGGCCTTGAAAGCCGTCTCGCTTAGCAGCGGAGTAAGAGCATCAACTGCAAAATTGGCCTGGCCCCATTGCAAGAAGCCTCCGTGGATGTAGAAGAACACCGGCCATCCTTGCTTAGGTGGTGTACCAGCTGGGATGTGAATGTTCAACTGAAGGCAGTTCTCATCCCAAAGAGAGTCGTCGACATCGCCTCGGAAACCAGGCTGTGGGCACACTGCTGTCTTCCCCGTGAAGCGCCCAGGACTCGCTTTGGTGCCATATCGGAAGTTGTGTGGGAGTTCTCTTGGTGCTCGAAAACGGTATTCGCCGGTAGGAGGTAACGCATATGGTATGCCTCCAAAGTAGTGGCACAATGCTTGCTCTATGGAGTCGCCTGCTTGTTTGGAAACGGTCAGTCCTTCAAGCCAGCCAAGAGATCCTGCGTCAACAATGTACGGCGCTTTGAGTAGCTGTGTGGACGACATGGTGCTACAGTGTAAGATGAAGAGAGATGGCTGACGAGGAAGTGTTGATGCTTCTAATCATTGACGAGGTGCTCGGGCAAGATCCCGGCTGCGGCGGGCCGAACGGAAGAGCCAGCAGTGGCCCTGTGCTTGAGCAACAATGCTGTAATGTGAACGGTGGAAGTTATTCGAATGCTCGGCGTAACCGCAAGAATAAGCAAAGCAAGTGTGCCAACATGGCACTCAATTATTGAAGGTATTGCTCAATGCGCGATGAAAATGAAGTCCTCTGAACGCCGCGCTAGATTCAAATGTCAACCCCACCCAATAATACATTCAGCCACTCGTACAGGTTGGTCACGTCTAGAATCCAAATGTGTCCAACAGAGAATTCGCATCCGGCTCCTTGAACTGCGTCGGCTCCGGCTTCTTCTCATTGACAGCCGGCACGGACGAAGTAGCCTCTTTCTTGGCTTTCATCTTTGCCAACAACTCGGCGGCCTTTGCCTCACGCGCTGCCTTCTCATCGACTGCAGGTCTCGCAGGCTCCGGTTCGGCGAAGGCGTCGAGGAGAGATGGCGGCTCCGTAGGCGCGGACTCAGATGGCAGTGTGCGATCTGGAAGCTCTTGGTGGAAGCCGTTGGTAATACCGTTCACAGCTGGTTCACTAGCTGCATGTGACAACTTTGGCGCGGCGACGAATGTCCAACCTCGCACGAGTTCGAGAGCTAGCAGCCAAAGTCCCATACGACGCAGATTTCGAGCCCCTCGGAGGACTGCATCACATTCATGATCGGATGCTGCTTTTCTCAATTGCTTGTAAAGCAGTAATGTCGCTGGATCATCGTTCTGCCAGTGTCTCACGCCTGGCAATGGCTCCACCAAACATCCAGCTGCCTGTGGCTTCTCCAAGAACACAGAATGACACCAGCTTGCCAGCCACCGGTTGCCGCTTCTCTTTGCTTCAGGCAGAACCCTGTCGACGAGCAGTCTGTTGAGTACATTGGAGCCATCACCACAGTATAGACGCGCCACGGCTATTGCAAATTGAATATCTTCGCATTGACCAGCCAGCACATTTGTTGCCGAGGATGCGTCGTCCGCAAGCAAGAAGAATGCAGCAGAGTACTGGAAGCGACGCTTGCCCATCAAGGCGTATGCATTCTTCTTAGCCGCAGTCTTGGCTTCAGCTGTTTTGAAATCTTTTTTGAGGAAGTTCGTAGTTGTCCTCTGCTCTCGGTGCCAGGTCGCGATCCTCCACAATGAAAGCAACGTGGGCTTCTTGTGTAGCGCCAAGAAGTAGATGGCAGCGTTGACTGGGTCTGGCGGCTGCGATGAACGATACGCTGTCTGTCCGAGTTGTTCGAAGACTGTTGCCAGAGCTTCACGGTCTGAGAGCCAGGCCATTATACCGAGTCGGCGGGCGTTGTGCCAAGTTAATTTGTTGTCATGATGCAGGGTCAGTATATCCAGCAACGGTTGCTGTGTCGTACTGTGGTACGCAAAAGTAATTTCACGCCACTGCATCTGAGGAACGAAAACCTGATGATGGTGGTGAAAGCCGTTGACTTGCGCGGTCCCATTTGCAAGGGCAGTCTTGTGCTGGCTGTCCAGCAACTGTGACTTCCACTCAAATAGGTATCGCAGCGCGTTGGCGTCGAGAGCATTGACGTGGTCTTGAAGATACACCAATGTATCGATGAGTCGGATGAGGATGTCTTGCTCTTGGGAAGATATCGCGGGCAACTGTTTCTCTGCAAGTTGGTCTTTCAGGTCGCCAATCACATCATCATTAAGCCTCGCAGCATTGTCGTCTGTTCGTAGAAGCAATTCGTAAGGATCGATGTCGAGCAGAGCTTGCAGGTCGTCGCCAGAGCTCCAAAACCTGAGCTTATCAGCCAGTATTTGGAGGATGGATACCGCGCTTCCTGTGCGTCCGCTATAGACTAATTGGGATAACAGATCTGGATGCCAGATAGAAACGGCGTCTTTGGCACGTTGCGCCAGCTTTCGCAGATCAGTGACTTCATTTTGGGGGCGATTTTCATCTGCTGCCGGTGAACTGTCATCAGCGCGCTGCTCAATCTTCACCTCCGGACTGGTCACATATAACCCCATTCCAGCTTCGATCGCGAGGCTGCCGTCCGGTTTCCAGGCAATGTCACGGATCTCTAGGCCAATACCCGCAATCGAGACGCGCTTGATCGAGGCCCAGGGCGTGCCAGCTGCTGTGATATTTTGGTATCGCCCTTGCATCAGGATGTCCACAAAGTCTCCATAGCCAATAGCAAGGAAATTGACTCTGGGCGCATATGTGAAGCACTCTAGCGAGGTCACTTCCGCAGGCAATGTCTGCTGATGCTCCACGTATCCATCAGTCAGGTCGATGATGGACAAGGCTTTCAAGTCCTGTGAGATTACAGCTGCGAACTCTGCACTAGCATCGAAAAGTCCAGCCCCCTCAGATCCGGTCTCGAATTCTGCAATACACTGGTGCTGGAGTCCCTCTTCTGGTACATTGCACCTGATGATGCCGCGTTTGGAGATGCTGATCACACAGCTCGTTCGCGGTTCTAGAGGCATGGAGACAGAGACAGCATGAATAATTTCATCATCTGGCGCGTCATCTGCGAAGACGTCACGTATCTTCGGCATTGGAGGCTTCTGAATTCCCCAGACATCAATTGCTGCACCAGACCAGCAGCACGAGCAATGAAGGCGGTTTGGCCCAGGGGCAGAAGGCGAGAAGAAGCTTTCAACAGTTCCCGTATACCATGAGATACTGCCTGCTTGGGTAAGGGTGTGCGTCAGAAGATGAAATTTATCATCCTGAAACCATGCTGTAGATATAGCCGGGCTATGAGCAGGTGCCTTCATCTGCATACCTTCTGCATGACTGATGTGGAAAGGTTGGACCGCAGTCGGTGTCTCTGGCCGCCGTTTGTGGCCGATACACTGAAGTCCCCAAGCTGACATTCTACCTTGCCCATCGAATGCTATGATGACATCAAGGTCTTTGGAGACCATCTCCTTTAATAATTCTTTGGAATGATTGACTTGGCCATCTTGCGGTAGGCCGACAGATGCATTGACGGCTGCAGAGAATTGCTCTGAAGGTAGAACAACGGCGTACCTTGCTGGTTTGAGGGCATTAGGCGTTCCATTCGCAAGTAAGCTGGGTGAGTCCGGTATAGCCGCTACCAAGTCGATCGATGTGTGCAGGACCAAGATTTCTAGGTCGTGGATGCCTCCGCTGCGCCAGACTCTGAGGGTGCCGTCAGTGGCGATTGTATACAGCACTTCTGGCTCCTCTTCGTGCCTCCTGCTGATGCTACTGCTCCGTCTCTCATCGATGTTGGCACCGAGTGGCCGCCACTGCAGGTGGGTCACTGCACCGGAATGCGGCAGGTACGTGTGGTCGAACAGACCCTCCTCGAAAGACAGTCTCCTCCAAATCTTGACAAGTCGGTCGTATCCTGCGCAAGTTGCGATCATAGAGGACGTTGGACTGAACTCCGCCTGGCGAATGGGCGAGGCTACAGCTTTGGACCACAGGGCTCTTCGCTCCTCGGCTGCTTCGCCATCAATAGCTGATGTCCGTGGAGAGCTGGAGTGCGAAGAGGGCTGTGTGGAGAATAGTGTCAAAGCCGTGCTCCCTCCAACTAGTGCCTCGCCTTCACTGCCGTAGCTCAGCCAACGCGTCTCGTCTCCCTCATCCTCGCGTTTCAGTAACAGCGCCTTCTCCCACCAGATCTTGGACCAGCCTTCCGTCACAGGCTCGAGAACCCATACTAGCTTCTTGCTCGCGACCAGCAGCCTCCCAGTCTGAGCACATGCTGTTATCGCGACCAAGTCATGCTTGAAGTCGATGGCCTGGACCTGTGTATTCGGTCCAGAGAGGATGTTCAATTGAGAGGCGGAACTGTAGGCGATGTATCGTTTGAATCGGTATACAAAGGTGGTCGTGGCCTGCAACGACTCGGTGGGAGCTCCGGGATAGATGTCAGCGAAGACAGTCGGGATGGTCGGCGTGTCGTCCTGGCCGGGAGACATAAGAGGCATTGCGAATGCGTGTTATCGTTGGCGTTGCTGCTCGAAGTGCATCGTGAGGAGGAAAGCGCGATGCAGAGACGGTCAATCCCTGCTCGATGTCGTCTTCGATTTTGGAAGGGTGTCTTTGGCGGTCACACGCAGAAGCAAGCTCTCCCTTCAAGACTCCCAAAAGTACCTTGGAGAGTACACGTGCCAGAGACATCATCCTTCCAAGACAGGGCCCCAGATTAAGGTTGCAGTAGCGGCGGCTATATCCGTCGAATGCCTGGAGAGTCGCGACTTCTCCTAGAACACGCGACTTGAAGCGAACACGAAGCTCTGCACGCCCCGCCTACCACATACTGCTGGATTCAAGGACCGGATCCAAATTGCGAACGTCCAGCGGCCACACAGACGTATATGATTTTAGGGTATACCCGAGGTCGACTTCCTGGCGACCATCAACGTCATCGAGATGGACAGAGCAGCAACCACTTTGATCGGATTACCAAAGGAGCTTCTGTCCATGATAACTGAGCACTTGATCTGGGCCGGCACGCTGGATGAGGCATGCAACCTTGAACAGCTCGAACAGCTCAAAAGGCTCCGCTTGGTCCATCCATGCTTTGCCTCCCTACGCATCGTCAATCGTGAACTCTTTCGGCACGTCTCATTCACGCCCGACATCGACAAACTGGATGGTATTGAGGCGTCGATACCTACATTACAATCGAATGTTTTCGAAGTTACTCTAAGGCCAACTCTGTTCGTATGCAAGTCTCAAGACCCCGAACTACAAGCAATCGAACGAAGACTCTGGAGAGCTCGCCTGGATTTAGGCCTCGCTACAGGACAACCGCAGTCAAGACTGGTCTTTACACTACGTCATTTAACGAGATTGAAGCACGCGAAACTTAGAGCAAATTCAGAAGACTTCCGGGAAAATAGCAGTGCCGGCTTGCAGGTGCCGATTGATTGCCTTGTCCAAGCTGAAAGCGTACCAGAAGAAATCTTCGTGCGACTCAATGTTGAGGATCAGGTTGCAACGTCTCAGCTTGGATGGGATCGCATCAACACCACGAAGCTCAAATGCTTTTGCTTGCGCATCAGATTCGGACCCAATATGCTGCCAGGTGTGTCGTTTCCTAAACCGCAACGGAAGCGCTTCATGGTCAGCATCCTTCCCTACGTGGCCAAATTCACACGAACGATCTCGCAGTCTCTTCAAGAGCTGACACTGTCTTGGTCGGATCTCATCATCGGGCAGCACTTTGAGCAGCTGCACATGCCTTCACTCCGCGTGATTTGCATCAGCCGGGCCGTGATCGATCACTTTTCCTTCCCAGTGTGGCTGGCGAAGTGCACCACACTCCGATCTGTCAAACTCCACGGCGTACGGCTACGCCAAGGGCGTAGAATACGGGATTGGAGACCCATCTTTCAATCAATTCGAGAACATCGCACCCTAGTCAAGTTCTGCCTTACTTCCATCAATTGTAAGGGCATCCGAGAAGAACCCATCATCGATGAAAAGTCGATGACTTACCCCGAGGTAGTTCACTTAGCGGATGGAGCTAGTCCCGCCCGCCTAGCGCATTACCTGCAAGACTACATGTCGGGTCGCTGCGTATGGGACGACATGCTGGTACAACACTATGCTGCTCACTGAAGCTGGAATTATGAAGGCATTTGACCTAAGAATTTCATCACTCCCCCGAGGAACTTAGTCACTCAGCTCAGCATCGAGCTCGGAGATGCCATATAACGATTCCGCTCCCCACTCTTCGATGAGGTGCTTCACGCGGTAATTCGTGGCTATCCCAAGGCTTCTCTCCAAATCTTTCAGCATCTCGATCAAGTATCGTTGGTCTGCCTCCACGGTCAGACATCTTCCGGCAACATACAAAGGCTGCAACATGTGCATCTTCAGAGCATCTCCAGGCGTGCTCAAGGCGATTGCGAGAAGGTCTTTGGCATGCACTCTCAACTCGGTCCGAAACGTACGCATCGTCTGAAGCCAATCTTGGCGTCCCGAGTCGGCTGGAAGCTTCTCACTCGGAACATGGAGTAAGAGCAAGATTCGAGTCATGTGGTAGTACATCATTGCCAACGCGCAAACGCTGCAAGAGTACCACGTTTCCGTCGCAAAGATGTCGGAGGTACTGTCGCCTGGCTCTTTGTCTCTCGGACGCACGACGTCTGGCACGAACCCATCCGGAAGCGATTCTTTCCATTTTTGTAGGTCATTCGTCAGGCCTGTCCAAGTGTCGCTTCGATGATCGGCTCCACCTGGCGATATCAAACTGGCAACATCGGGACTCACGTTCGATCGCACTTTTGTTGCTATGTGATTGGCCAGCCTGCACATTAGCCAGAGCAAAGTACGCAGCGCCGCAAGCCCCGTGTTGTCATGATCGGCGTCACTGGCAGATTCAAAGCCGCCGTGCACCAAGCGGCCATCATTGCCTATAAGATCGCCCATCTCTTTCCACACCGCAGGGTTACCCGTGTGAATACGCGTTGGTCGCGATGTAACCAAAGATTCCTCGAAATCATTGCGAACGTACGACCAGAACAGATCCTGGTGTATGGTCTTGCATTTGACGACAGGCTCGATCGGTGGAATATCGAAAGGGTATCGAAAGACCGAGTCTGTCTTGTCAAGCTTGAATAACTTGAAGATACCATCGAGATGTCTTGACCAAGCCTTCATGGATGCAGACAGGAGTTCGTATCTTTCACACAGCAATGACATGTCAGCAACTGCCTCGTAATTCAGTCTTGAGCACTCACTGGCACATTGTAATGGCGGCTGCTATCCTGGCCTCAGTGAGAGTCGACGCAGACTGGATTGAGGGAGTGCTGGCCGCCCCCACGCCGCCAGCTGACCAAGGAAATGAAGATGGCGAGGCACCCGATCCGTCAGGGTCATCGTTCAAGATGTCGGCAGCCAATGCTTTGATCGCCTCGCCGTAATACTTGGCACCGTACCATAGATAGTCGATCTCGCCATTCGATTTCTTTTGGCCGAAGATTGAGTGCTGTGATCTCGTAGCACCCACCAAGGCCAAAGGCGACTTAACATGCCCGAGCTGTTTAGCTGCCACTGCTGTCGTCGCATACCTCACCAACGCGCTGTTCCGCGCAAGTAGGAATGTTCGGCGGCGGAAATAGGAATGGTGCGAGAAAAGGTCCATCCTGTAAAGTATTGTCAGCCACGGTTTGATATTGGCTCTCGAGATCTCTGCTCTTACCCGATTGCAAGCTTCTCAGCGAAGCAGCGCGTAAAGAGCATTATCTCAGCTGCATCTGCTCCACCCTGCCGAAACGAATCGCTTTGTGGAAGACTTCTCGGTGTCTGCAGCGACGTTTGCGAACAGTGATGCTCCTGATCGAGATTTCCGCCAGGACGAGGAATTGTGTTGAGGGCATTCGCATTCTCTGACCAGGTTTGATTTAGAGCTGCAATGATTGACGGCGTATCTGCAGTCGCAATGGCATCCCCAACTTCGGTGGCCAGCTCTTCAGACGCATTTGTCGGCGGCCCTCGATCGAATGCATTGCGTTGATGCGGTTCTTGGGTGGGTGCTCTACGAACTGCATTATCTGCTGGACGACTCAGCTTCTCGCCACGGGCGCTTTCTTCACATCTCTGGCCAGATCCTGGCCGCCAATTGTTCGCTCGGATAGTGGATGAGCTCGTCGGAGCAGCAAGGGACCTATCACTGGCTCCAGGTTCCCCATCTTCGCTCCCAAGGCTGCTTCCTTGGCCGCTCTCTTGGTCTGGCGCGCCCGTGACTTCGAAAGTATAGGGATGTGGACGAAAGAGCCCATCAAGTAATGGACAGGTTCGTCCAGCCTTACGGCACTGACCGCAGGTCCTACTTTCGATCAGTACTCAACACGCGGATCCAGGCAGCCTGGGCAACCAACGGTGACTGTTCATCGCACTTGACCTTGCGCTTTCGACATTCCCAGCTGCCGCCATCCGTTCTCAGCGCTGATCCCGTCCACAAACATGTGACGTTCGTTACTCACCATCCTTTACGGGACCGTCCAGCGTCCCGTCGCGGTCCTCGTTTCCGTTTCGTCGACGATGATGTCCCATTTCTCTCGTTTGTGGCTTGCATGACACCTCAAACACCGCATCATTTGTCTCTTCAGGAAATCACGAGCAAATTGGCACGCCGATGAAGCCCAGAGAGTTTGCTCGGCTGCATTCCGGTGCCACGTACTAAGGGAAGAGTGGTTCTCCTCACTGCGTCAACCATGTGCCTCGGCTATATCACCGTTTCAGGAAATTCACGCGCACTTGCCAAAGTAGGTAATAGGATAGAAACTTAGAAACATAAGCAAAAGGCGACAATCGTGAAAGCAGCAATTGGCTTGGCAGATCTGTATATCAAGAAGGTTCCGAAATTCTAAGAGACTAGAAAGCCACAGATTGACTCGGCCTTAACCACAGACCCGGATCTCAGTCGGCCCAGCATCATGCCTCTTTACCAGCCGCCCGACGTCAACACTCCAGTCCTCAGCCAATTTTCTCTCAAAGGCAAAGTCGCCGCCGTCACGGGTGGAGCACGTGGAATCGGCCTAGAAATCGTACGCGGCCTCGCAGAAGCCGGCGCCGATGTAGCACTGATCTACTCCACCACCCAAGCCAACAAGGTCGCAGCAGAAATCTCCCAGGCCACGGGCTCACGGGTACAGCCATACCAAGCCAACGTCGCAGACCGCAGCAACATCGCCAACTGCCTAAACACCATCCGCGATGAATTCGGCAATGGCCGTTTAGACATCGTCGTCGCCAACTCCGGCGTCTGCGCAAACATTCCTTCTTTGGAATATGACGAAGAAACCTGGCACAGAAACAATGCCGTCAACTACGATGGAGTCATGTGGACTGCCCAAGCCGCCGGCAAAATATTCAAAGACCAAGGGAAAGGAAATCTGATCATTACGGCAAGTGTCTCTGCGATTCTGGTGAACATCCCCCAGACACAGGCGGCGTATAATGCGAGTAAGGCGGCGGTGGTGCATTTGGCCAAGTCACTGGCGGTGGAGTGGGCGGATTGGGGTGGGAGGGTGAATTGTGTTAGCCCCGGTTTCATCGAGACGCAGAGTGCGTACCCCCTTCGCAGAAGAGGAAGATGCGATTACTTGAAGAAGGAAACGAAACGCTGCTGACGGAGGTTGGTCCGATATAGTGTTATCGTCTCAACCCAAAGAGCTATATGAGAAGTGGTTGGCTATGATTCCTGGACGGAGGATCTGTCACCCTGCGGAGCTTAAGAGTGTACGTTTCTTCGGCGTCATCTGGGTTGCAGTGACTTGAAAGGGAAGGTATTGACGAAGATTTTGCGATGTTTAGGCTTATGTTTTTCTGGCGGGAGATTCGTGTAGTTATATGACGGGGGCGAATATTGTAAGAGATTACCATCGCTTGTTTGCTTTTGGGCTTTTGGAGATGTTTTGCTGACTTGAGTTCGTGGTGTAGGTTATTGATGGGGGATATACTCTGCCTTGATGACTGTATTGACTTCAGTCAATGCCGACCGATTCTGGAATCCGTGACTGGCCAAGCTTCTTGGTTTTTGCAGGCCATGCTTCACTTCGCATTCCCTCGCTTTCAGAGCTTGATCAGCTACATGACCTGGTATTTGAATGTATCCAAGAACTTGGGGTTTCTCGGGGCTTTGCGAGATGCACGGACTTTGAACCCTGATTAAGGTCTCCAGTGACGGGCTTGGACAGGGAAGACGATATGTTTATAACTTGAGTTGGCGAGCGATGAACGAGTAGGGATGTCCTGAAACACAGGATAAAGGTTAGAAGATGTATTGCGGGTATCTATCGGCCATGATATGCGAGAGCTTTCGGCGGGGTTTTCCGATGTCAGGGGTAGAGTGAGTGCTGTTTCCAAATTCGATCCTTATCTGTCACATGAAAGTAGACAAGTAGTCACTTCCGAACGAATTCTTCGTTCTTTTCATGTGTCTCACACGCAGTCATACGCTATATTTGACTTCAAATCACCTTCTTCAACAATCGTTCTTAGTGGGTTGGCTCAGCCAGTAAGTCGCCAGTTTCGCTGATGTTTGGTGAACGCAAGCTCAGTTTCTCCCTGGCCCAAGGTCGGAAAGTCCTAGGCTGAGGAGGTGCTTGAGCCTTCGAGTGCCAGCCTGCTCAGTGCGATTGTTTTGCTTTTTGAATCACTGCTTTCGTACCAGGTCAAGTTTTACCTTTTTGGCTCGCTTGGACTTTCGACCGTCTGGAGCGTTCTGACGGATTCTTTTCACATGCGGCAGCTGCAAGATGAACCTATATTGCATTTCAAATCGCCCCTGTTCAATCATCGTTCTCAGTGGATTGGCTCGGCCAGTAAATCGTCAGCTTTGCTAATGTTTGGTGAACACGGGGCCGCTCTCAACAACATCACAGGCCTCCATGACCTGCGATGTTGCAGGAGACGTCCCGAGCGCTCGTTTGCCGAGGGTGATTGTTTTGCTTTTTGAATTACCCTCTCGACATCACCCTCTCTTTTTGAGCTTCAGTTCGACTTACAATAATCCGGAGCATTCTGTTCATTTCTTTTCACATTTCACATTTCACATTTCACATCCGAAGTGATGCTATATTGCACTCAAAGCTCTCTGCCATTGATGTTTGTTCTTAGTGCATCAGCTCTGCATGTGATCCGTCGGTTGCATTGACGTTAAGTGAGTGCGAGCGCTCGACTCCCCTACTCGAGGTCCTGAGCACCTATAATGATGGACTCACGCACTCGAGCACTAGCCTGCTGAGTGTGATGGTTTTGACTTTTGGATGACTCTTGGATAGGAGCATTTACACCTTTGAGCGTCTTAAGGGCCGGTAAGCTATGCTGCACGCCATGAAAGCGTTCGTCTTTGGCAGGATTATCTGAACGCCTCTGTTATTGTCGAGGGACTATTGTAGACGCTGACTCACTCGGAAAATGCCTCCGTGTTGTTCTCATCCAATGCCTATGTCAGTCGCGCTTCTATTGCCTCGGCTGCTCTCGGAATGCTCGAAACGCGTTCTCCACGTATGCAGGCCGCACCTCTTCAGTTCTTCCGTCTGAATACTTCTGTTATTATCGAGTGACTTGGACGTGACGCTGACTCGCTCTGAAGACCCCTCCGCGTCCTTCTCATTCCACGCTCATCTCATCCGTGCTCCTGCTGCCTCGGCTGCTCCCTGATTGCTCGAAACGGCACCATCCAGGCATGCAAGCCGCACCTCTTCAAATCTTCCATCACTCTTCCCATACTCCGCTCCTATCAGCGACCCTCACAATGTCAAGCAGCCGTTCGCAATGAGCCCACTCTTGGCCGCGACTCTCCTTAGCGATCTTGAAAGCGGCAATGGGAGCGTAATCTTCAGCATCAACAGCATCACCAAAATCCGGTCCCCATGCCCATTCGCTCTGGTGGACGTACTTGCAAAGCTTGACCACATCATTCCAAAGCAGTGAGAATTGGATGATGAAACTCGGCTTCACTTTGTCCTTCAATCCGATTCGCTCGCAGTTCTCGTAGAATGCGATCAAGCCGTCAAGATTGTGGTGGGCCAAAGCGATTGTGAGCTTGTTCATCGTCAAGAAGATTGGTAGGGCTTCACTTCGGATCTGCTTGCATGTGGCGAGTAGGTCTGGGTAGTGAAAAGCTCCTTCACCCATTCCTCCAGTCCATGCGAGATCGTGGCTTCCGTTGCCGATGGCGTACTCGTAGATTGTGTTTCGGAGCTCTGCTGGCAGTCGGAGCAGTGGCAGGTCCATGTTTTCCTCTCGTGGCGTGGTGGCCATGTTCTGGTCAGAAGCAGTGCTTGATTTCAGGGTTCGTGTAGCTTGTCGCTATCGCGCGTTTTGTTCACTTCAGGTCGAAGTTGAGATGACTAGTGAGTGTAAGTAGTGAAAGGATGAAGTGAGGCATGCTCATAATAAATATAAGGAAAGGTCCGGTCGACGCTTCACCTTCCAGCACTCTCTGTATTCCTGGCTATCCACTTTCAAGACGTGCGCGTCTCGTATGGATATGAAAACAACGTACTCTTTCTTCAGATATGGCCCATGGTGAGGGGCAATTCTTCGACTTGTTGTCTTCCTGAGCCACTGGGTGATTGGTCACCGGCACGAAAGGGTAGCTGTCCACAACTGTGTGTAGCAAACCAGAGCAGCCACGATGGTCGGATGACTGGATGTGGTGAGTTGGATGTTTGTGAAGGGTGAAGGGTGAAGGTTGAAGCGTGGATGTTAAGGTTCGGTGCACGTTTCTCGGCCCGCCAATGTGAACCAGGGTCTTGGGGCACGTTCGTCATCATACGACGGCAGGAACAGACACGCTGGCATTATCAACCACGCGCCAGGAGACACCCACGTTGAACCGGCACGCGCATTCAACTCGTGATACTGAGCACAAACATTATCAATACAATATCTCATGCTCGCTTGCTCAAAAATCGTATTCGGTGCGATCGGTACGGACAGCGGCTTCTTGACCGGCCGAAGAAGCTGAATCCAGCTTTGTTTATTATAGCAGCAACTAAGCAGCCGACATACGATCCGAGCGAAGCCGATGCGATGTCCGAGCAGTAATAACTAACAACATATCCCATCGTGCCTTCTATGAATAAGCAGGCCCTCGCCGTCGTCTTCCCTCCAACACACTTCATCCTTTGGCCGTCATGGCAGGGATCGAGCAGATCATCGTCCACTCAAAGGTACGTAAGCTCGTACAGGAGCAAGTACGAGTCGGACCATATGTACTGACACATGCGCCGGTAACAGAGCTACGTAGTCCGCTGGATCCAAGTCGCCGAATACCATTCAATATCGTGGTCGATACAGCCGAATAAGAAGAGTATCAATTTTGGGATATTTAAACATCCTGGCACGAAGAATGGCCTGACACCGAACCTACCTGCCGAAGAGACGGTCGAGAGCGCCGCGAAGGATGTACCGCCGACTCCCGGGCTAGATGGGGCGCCAGAAAGGAAGCCAAGCCAAGCGACGAGGCGAGCTTCTGTGACAGAAGGCAAGAGTGATGTGATCGAGAAATTGTTGAATGTCGGGATCAAGTCCGTTGCGTGGGCAGGACGGTGTGAGGCCGACAAGGTGGCTATGGGCCGCTACGATGTTCCAGCAGGAGAAGGAGGCGCATACGGGCTGGTGTTCGACAACACCTTTTCAAAGCAGACATCGAAGAATGTCACACTCGTCCTCATGACCCATCCCACGAACGCGCCTCCTAAGTCCGGACACCATTTGCACTACGCTCAGGCTTTCGGAAATAACAGCTCCAGCAGCGTGGGCAAAGGCAGCCCGACCTCCAAACCCGTGTCCGATTCGAGCGAGTCCTTGCCGCTTAATGTGCATCGAGGAGTCCTCGAAGATCCGCGACCAAACTCCAAGAGTGGGACAGAGAGCAAGGGAATTGAAGGTAGCACTTTCTACACAGGTACCTTGTACAAGAAGAGGAGAAAGAAGGGTCAGGGATACGCGAAGCGATTCTTCTCGCTCGACTTTACATCCTCGACTCTGTCATACTACCGCAACAGGCACTCGTCAGCGCTGCGAGGTGCCGTGCCTCTGTCACTCTCCGCTGTTGGCGCGAACGAGAAGACGCGAGAGTTCTCAGTGGACTCTGGCGCTGAGGTCTGGCATTTGAAGACGCTGAACAAGAAAGATTTCGAGGGATGGAGGTTGGCTTTGGAGAAAGCTGCGAGCACCACACACGGGTCGACACCAGCAACGCCGAGCAGGACACTCCAGAACTTCCCACTTCCGCGGTCAGCGAATCCGGACGAAGACCGAGAATGGGCGAGAGTAGAGCAGTTGGTCAGCAAGGTGTCTGGAACGCGCGACGCAGTGAGAGGGCTCGCAAAAGACACAGATCCTAAGTACTTGGTTGGTTCCAATGGCGCGGGGCTGGGTCTGACAACTAGTGGAAGCAGCAGTAACAACCCAAGCCCGACCTCATACGAATCCGCGAGTCAGTACTTCCCGGAGGTCGATGAGAGAGGCGAGCCGAGGCGACCTTTCTGGAAGCGCAAACCGAGCATGGATCGTAGTCCGTCCGCGCTCTTTCGTAGGAGTGTATCGGCACAGTTGGCGGTGCCTTCGCCAGCATTGGCTGGAGGGCCATCGTCACCTGGAGGGTCGCTGGCGATTCCGAAACGCCCGAGCAGGCAGAATCTACAAGCGCCCTCCCCCATGGCAGAGATGGATGTTCACGAACGTTGCATGGCGTTGCTAAAAGACCTTGACACGGTTGTTGCGCAATTCTCAGATCTAATCGCAGAAAGCAAAGGGCGCCGACAGCCGGCTCTACCCACGTCAGGATCTCGAATGTCACTGGATTCTATCGATGACCAGGAGTTCTTCGATGCGGAAGACGGTGATGGACCCTCACAATTACTCAACATCAGACGATCAAGCGAGCAGGAGAGACAGAATGAGGAAGAGAATCTCTTCGACGACAGGTC
Source organism: Pseudocercospora crystallina (assembly GCA_003666085.1). Lineage (NCBI taxonomy): Eukaryota > Fungi > Ascomycota > Dothideomycetes > Mycosphaerellales > Mycosphaerellaceae > Pseudocercospora > Pseudocercospora crystallina. Next base: position 71,463 of record QQNG01000167.1, read on the forward strand.
AGAAGCGGATTCTGATACCGACAGTGATGCCGGAGGCGGAGCAGCTGGGTCTGTCATCTTCTCGCCCTCTCGGAAGCAGTCGCAGTCACCGCTTTTTCCTAGCAAGCCGGACACTCTGCCTCCACTACCGCTATCTCCTGTGAAGAGACGATCTACTGTTGTCGGACCGAGACAGCCTCCGCCGAGTATCATCAACTTTTTGAGAAAGAACGCAGGCAAGGATCTGAGCACAATCTCTATGCCCGTGACAGCCAACGAGCCGACTTCACTGTTGCAGCGCCTTGCAGAGACCATGGAGTATCCACAGCTCCTCGATGCTGCCGCAGGAGCCGGATCATCTGCAGAGCGCCTGCTGTATGTCACGGCGTTCGCGATATCGTACTATTCTTACAACAGAGTCAAAGAACGCGCAATCCGCAAGCCTTTCAACCCGATGCTAGGCGAGACTTTCGAGCTTGTGAGGGAGGATTTGGGCTTCCGTTTCTTGGCGGAAAAAGTCACACATCACCCGGTGCGTATGGCGTGCCAAGCAGAGAGTCTCAACAATGGCGGCTGGACCTACGCGCAATCGCCGAAGCCCGAGCAAAAGTTCTGGGGCAAGTCGGTTGAGCTGAACAACGAGGGCCGTGCGCGACTGGTGTTGCACTCTGCTGGAGAGCACTACTCTTGGAACCAAGCCACCTGCTTCTTGCGCAATGTGATTGCAGGCGAGAAGTACGTGGAGCCGGTGCAGACTATGACCATCCAGAATGAGACGAACGGCATGCGTGCCGTGGTTTCTTTCAAGGCGGGAGGCATGTTCTCTGGTCGCAGTGAAGAGGTCAGTGTGCAGCTGTTGGAGAACGACCAACCAATCTCTCTTGGTCTTGCTGGCAAATGGACGGAGAGCCTGAAGCGCACTGACACAGGCGAAACAATCTGGAAGGTCGGGCCGCTGGTCCCTGACGCGGCCAAGATTTACGGCTTCACGGCGTTCGCGGCTGCGCTCAACGAGGTGACAGATATCGAGATAGGCCATCTTCCGCCCACAGATTCAAGACTTCGACCAGATCAGCAGGCTCTGGAGAACGGTGAGGTCGACAAGGCCGAGCAGATGAAGGCACGGTTGGAAGAGAGGCAGCGTGCGCGAAGAAAGGTCTTGGAGAGCCATGGTCAATCTTGGAAGCCGCAATTCTTTGAGAAGGTCACTGCCGAAGATGCGGAGGAGGTTTGGATGCTCAAGCAGGAAAAGAACTACTGGGATCAACGCACTGTCAGCAATTGGAACGGTGTGCAGCAGGTTTTTGAGTTGTGATAGAGCAGCGCATGATTTTGAGTTGAAAGAAGATACCCCTTCGTTGTATGTCGTTGAATAAGAAGAAGTGAACGATCATGAAGTCATTCCCTAATCTTTATTTTCTTTCCTTCTCGTCAATCGTATCGCTCGTGTCAGGTGTTGGGCCTCAGGCATCAACCGCGGCTCTAGCGCCACCTGGAACCTCACATCCTCGGCTTCGACTTTCACATGTCAGACTTCAACAAAACACTTGCAGAAACAGAAAATATACAAGACCATTTCCGAAAAACCTGGACTCCAAGGCTCCAATAGAGAAGAATATTATACCACTTAAAATCGTCGCAAAGATGGCCGCTCAATCCCTCTCCTCCGAATTCTTCAACGTCACCCTCCCAGAACAATACATCGCCGTCGTGGAAGTCAACCGCCCCAAGAAATTGAACGCCTACACATCCCAAATGTTCTTCGACCTAGGCGCAATTTTCCGAAAACTCTCCGTGGATCCCGACGTGAGAGTCATTATCCTCACAGGAGCAGGAGACCGCGCTTTCACTGCGGGCTTGGATGTCACTGCCGCTGCGCAGGATGGACCACTGAGTAGCGGGAAGGTGGGGGAGGGAGGGGATGTCGCGAGAAAAGCGACGATTCTAAGAAGACATATCAAGGAGATCCAGGAACCCGTGAGCGAGATTGAGAAATGTGAGAAACCGGTTATATGTGTGATGCATGGAATTTCCTACGGCGCGGCTATAGATATTTCCACTTGTGCGGATATTCGGATTTGTTCGAAAGATACGAGGTTCTCTGTGAGGGAAGTAGCGATTGGACTCGCAGCAGATGTGGGGACTTTGACACGGTTACCGCATACGCAGGTTCCGATGAGTTGGATTAAGGATATTTGTTTGACGGCGAGGGAGTTTGGGGCGGAGGAGGCGCTGGGGATGGGGTTTGTGAGTGGGATTTTTGAGAGTAAGAAAGATGCTTTGGAGGCGGGGATGAGCAAGGCGAGGGATATTGCGAGGATGAGTCCGGTTGCTGTGCAGGGGACGAAGAAGGTGATTAATTACTCGAGAGATCATAGTGTGGAGGATGGATTGGATTATATCGCCGTGTGGAATGCGGCTATGTTGCAGACGAGGGATGTTACGGACGCGTTGGGGAGTGGGTTGACGAAGAAGACGCCGACTTTTGAGAAGTTGTGATATTTGTTTTTCTTTAGCTGTTGTGTTGGGTGAGGTAGTAATCATATGAAACGGCGATGACTGATGAGCATTTGGCAATACATTTAATGCGAGTCTGCATTACTTGTCCTCTCCATGGCAAAGCTTGACATGGAGCAAAGATCCAGCGCCGCATGATGTCGAAGTCCTCGTCGTGGGGCATCAAAAGCTCTCACAGATTTTAAGTAACACAGCATGCAGTTATCGACTCGCACTTCTCATGAAAGTTGAATAGCTGATACGATGCCGAAAGGCTATCAATAGTGGATGTTCTCTCAAGCGTTTGCTGGTAACGGCTGCGACTGGTAGCAAGTCCATGCAGTCATCTTGGCGGTGCTAAAGACGCTGGCGGTTCTGGAGGTGCATACGGTACATGCAGCCTGCCGTACAGGACTGTGGGCTGTGAGCCGGGTTGTCTTCAGCCACTCTCTCTTCCAGAATCGATGATGCCGCGCTTTGCGACAAGCTGCTCAAGTTTCACAGAAGCAGTATAGTCCCCGAAACTTCTGTTGCTCTCCTGTATCTCGCGTGTAGTAGTCACGTTGATAGTTCCGTAGAGAGGTCATGTTTTCGGGGCCGTCAGCTGTTTGACAAGGGCACGTGAAATAGCACCGCCAATGTGGGCCGCTAGCGCCCGTTGCGTGCCGCAACCTTGCCCGTGCTGTCGGGTGCAGCCTTTTGATCACTCGATCGCACCGCCAACGCCAACCGCACCGCCAGCACCGCCAGTCTGTGATGGGAAGGTCATCTCGTCTGTGCAAGTGCATCTGCAGGTGCAAGCAAGAAGCAGGTCGGATCAAGCCTCTCGTTCGGCAGGGGGAGTTGCGGAAGTGTCGATCAAATCGCCTGCTATGCTGGTCAATGGCTGAGAAGTGAAAGGTAGTTTCTGATTTTCCTGTCCCGTCGACACGAGATCCCAGGCCACGTCAGAGCAATAATATGTAGACATGGACTGGCGGTGCGTGCTATCCAAAGGGCAAGCGTTCGTCTTGGCGGCAACCAGGTCGCCCTTTTAGCCACTGTCGCCCTCGTCGGAATGCAATTTCTTGATGCCCGCTGGCTGTAATTGTAAAGGTATTGTCGGTCGCAAGGTATAGGCTCACTCAAGTTCAACCAAAGAGCAATTGAGCCAGTGTCGAAAAGCATGGAGTTCAACATTAAGAACCAACATCCCGGAAGCTCTCAAGACCGACAAGGCTATACCGAGCTGTCGGAGGCGCATCTCCAGGCTCTTGAGGCAGCCGAATGCCATGAGGTACACCCGACATTGCCGATTGGCGATCCACGACTTACGCGTTTGCAGGTGGCCAGCAATCCATTCGCGGAGGATATTATACGCCAAGAGCAAACTCAACTCTTCGAGGAAGCCACGTACGACTTTTGCGGAAGACCCGAGGCTTTAGACGATCACGAAGAAGCCACTCCAAGCGTTATCCCGGCCAAGCGAAAAGCGAGCCCGAGTGTTGATATCGGCCAAGTGACGCGGCAGTATCGATCGCGAAGCTCGCCGGGAGCCACCCCAATGGAGCGGTTTCTAACTCTGGGCATACCAAATGATCCTTTTCCGATGCTAGCCAAGAGAGCGATGGAGGAATCCGGTATTCAGAGAGCTTCTCTAGAGTCCATGCTTGTCAGAGCAGAGGTGGCGAAGTCACTTTCTTCCCAAATCGAACTTGATGACTCGCATGAGCCGGAGGACTCAGAGGACTGCCCATTGCAATATGCGAGAGCCATGCACGTCGGAGTCTCTGGGTGCAGAGTCAAGACAGGATGCCCTCGCATCGTGAAGCGATCGCAAACAGGGTATTTATCTCATAAAGCCGGCGGCATGAAGCGCAGAAGGACGTATCCGTAGGACAGGTTTCGGCGACATGCAGTGTGGGAGGACTTTTAGATCCTTGGATTTCGTAGCGGGGCATAGGGCGAAGCAAGAAGCTTTCCAGAATGTTTGAGGTGCAGCGCTGATCCAAAAGGAAGCGAGATGCCAAGCATGTGCGCCCTTTGACAAGACATTCGCCAGGGAACATTGTAAAGTGAAAGGAGAGACCTGCGCTTTGTTGAAACTGTGTACATCAGTCTATCACCTCTATTGTACATTAAGCTTACCATCGCAATCATGGGGCCAGATGACACCAAGAGCTGGATTGCTTTCCAACAACCTTACTGACTTCCGGATCCGGTTCCTGCTTCCCAGCCTCTACCACCTTGAAAATTGCTGGAAAGTATCCTCGGACGGCATTGCTCAGCCAGACAAGCTCGCCGTCCTGAAAGCTATCAGCGGCAATTCTTCCTTCCACGCAGAGTCCTTGCTCCAGGGCCCATCGGCGCGTTGTGCCCTGCAAGCCACCCGCTGCAGCTTCCGGCGTTACCCAGCGGCCATTTCGCTTGAAGTAGGGCGTACAGATCGATCCGTCCAGTACCTGGTTGTCGTCCGTATATAAAAGGACTTCTCTCGGGATCTGATAGCTCAGAATCTGCGCCGCGGCTCGAGCACGGCCGTAAGAGGTCCGATCGTTTGTCTTGTACATGGTCCCTTCGGAAGGTTCGGTGGGTTGATTGTCCATCACGACAGACCAATCAATGTTGCGGCGCTTCTCTTCCGGGATGTCAAACGTGGACGGAAAGAGCGAGTCCATGGGAATAGATCTCAAGGGATGATAGATCTCAGTCCGCATCCGATCACCTACGTAAATCCGAAGCTTAACTCTGAGAGCTTCCGGATTTTCCTCGGGATGCTTATCATGCCACTGCTTGACCGCTTTGGAGAGTACGTTGAAAAGCACTGATGGTCCGCCAGAGTTCGGTCGTGGACGGTTGTCTTCAAAGCAGAATGTGCTCCACTTGGCAACTTGTAGGCGTGTCCAGTGATGCTCAAGCATGTAGAATGGACACGGTGTGCCACAAGAAGACGCCGTATTCTTGTCGGAGTTTACCAGTCTCGTGTCGTAGCGGATGCTTGTGTACACGTACGGCTCCTCGTTGTCACCGTTTGTGGCCACGCCGCCATCAAAGTGGCCGCTCATGTCGGAAGCATGGGACTCGATCTTCCAGTCTATGGCTCGGAAGTGAAAGGCCTTCGAAGGACAGCGGTAATATCCAGAAAGGATGTTGTAGCAGAGATGGAGTTCAAAGTGGACGAACGTGTTAAGTTGTGCAATGCCGGACAGTCATATTCGAACAGACGCGTGGGCCACTTATATGACTCCGAATCTGCTTGTGCGGTAGGGAAGGGGACCTCGGTGGATGCAGGAAGCCGTTCAAGCAGGTGCGAGGGCTGAAGCTGCTGGCGGCAGTGTAAGCAGTTTCGGCGATGTTTGCTCGACTGACATTCGACTCATATCGATGCCTTCGGAGTGAATGTGTTTTGATCAGGCCGCAGTCGGAGTCTCGTGAAATATCGGCTGAATCAGCGGGAAAGCCTCTTCCTGTGACATCAACGCGACAAGCATTTTAAACTAGTAGGGCTCTTCGGCTGGCTTGCCGAGAGCCGTCGGGAGCTTCAAGACTTGTTGAAGCTGCTGCTGGACTTGGTCGTTTCGCGCAGACTCAGTCTTGGATCCAACTCCATCGCCCTTTCCTATCCCTCTTAATTAATCGATCCATCGTCCATTGGATCCGCCATCCGCGCCCTGCTCACGTGCAATTCAGATCTGGGTGACTTCCACCATGGCATCGGCGCAACAGGCTCAGGCCAAGGTCGAAGAGGCAGCGCATTCCGTCTCTGTCGCCGGTTCATCATTCTGGGATCGCGCATCGACCTGGTACCTAGACAACAAGGTCGCCGCTTGGACCATTGCCGGAGTCACAGTCGTCGCGGTCGGCGGGACTGTCTACTACCTCTCACAACCGCCCTCACAACCAAAGCCCAAGAAGGAGAAGAAGAAGGGGAAGAAGGCTGCTGAGAAGGCTGCAGAGGAGGGCAAGGCTGATGCGAAGGCTGCACCAAAGACCGCGCCGAAGGCTGCCGTTGCAGAAGACCTGCCGCCGGATGAGCTGCCCACCGTCACAGAAGAATCCGTAGGCTCATTATCAGAGCAAGAACGGAAGGACTGCGCGGCCAAGCTCAAGGCTGCCGGAAACAAGGCCTACGGGAGCAAAGACTACAACCGCGCCATTGAGCTCTACACACAGGCCATCCTTTGCAAAGCTGATCCCGTATTCTACTCGAACCGCGCCGCCTGCTACAATGCGCTCAGCGATTATGAGAAAGTCATCGAGGACACCACTGCTGCTATCAACCTGGACAACGAATATGTGAAGGCACTCAACCGAAGGGCGAATGCGTACGAACAGACCGGCCGTTACAGTGAGGCGCTGCTCGACTACACTGCCAGCTGCATCATCGACCAATTCCGCACCGAGTCCTCTGCACAGGCTGTAGAGCGTCTTCTCAAGAAGGTCGCTGAGTCCAAGGCCAAGAACATCATGGAGACCAAAGAGAAGAAGCTGCCTTCGCCAACGTTCGTGTCAAACTACCTGCAATCGTTCCGCGCGAAGCCTTTGCCTGCAGGGTTGGAAGAGGCAGCCGACCTCCAAGAAGGCAGCGGCAAGTGGCACCTCCGAAAGGGTCTCCAAGCCATCCGTCTGCGCACTGGCGAGGGATACACCGAGGCAGCTGAGGCATTCGACAAGGCTACCGAATTGGGCGATCTCGACAAATACGAAGCTGAGGCATACAACATGCGCGGCACCTTCCGCTACCTCCGAGGAGACAACGAGGCCGCTCTGCAAGATCTTAACAAGTCGATTGAGCTGGACCCGACCTTGGTGCAAAGCTACGTCAAGCGTGCCAGCATGCACCTTGAGCAGAGTAAGTCGGCCGGAGCTGGAGGCGTGGATCTTACGATGCTGAGAATGTCAGGCGCACGCGAAGCAGCCGCCAGCGACTTCGAGGAGGCCACCAAGCACAACGCCAACGACCCCGACATCTACTACCACCGCGCTCAACTCCACTTCATCCTCTCCGAATTCAATCAAGCCGCGACCGACTACCAGAAGTCCATCGATCTCGACAAGGACTTCATCTTTTCGCACATCCAGCTTGGTGTGACACAGTACAAGATGGGCTCCATTGCTAGCAGCATGGCGACTTTCAGGCGTTGTATTAAGAACTTTGGCGATAAGAGTGACGTCTACAACTATTATGGAGAGCTGCTGCTGGATCAGCAGAAGTACCAAGAGGCGGTCGAGAAGTTTGAGACGGCGGTGGAGATGGAGAAGAAGGCGCTCGGTGAGAGAGCAGGCGGTATGAACGTCCTGCCACTGATCAACAAGGCTCTTGCTCTCTTCCAGTGGAAGCAGGACTTCAGCGCCGCGGAGGAGCTGTGTCAGAAGGCTCTCATCAGTAAGTCCAGAAAATATGTCCATTCCGTAATAGCTTTACTAACGCCGTCATCCAGTTGATCCTGAATGCGACATCGCCGTCGCGACTATGGCGCAACTGCTCCTCCAGCAAGGCAAGGTCACAGAAGCTTTGAAATACTTCGAACGCGCTGCCGAGCTATCCCGAACAGAAGGCGAGATCGTCAATGCACTGTCGTACGCGGAGGCCACGAGGACACAGCTCGAAGTGCAAGAGAAGTATCCTCAACTTGCTGCAAAGCTGCAAGGAATGGGTGCCATGGGTGGCCCGATGAGATAAGAAACACTCCAGATGATTTGATGGGATAGAACTTCATGTGAATGTATATGTGGTGAGCGCTGTTGACTGTCAGATGCATCCGCAAGGCGTTTACCGCGGCAGCCAGTCTGCAGAGCCCTGTATTTTAGTGTAGTGCATGGCACGATACATACCTTGCGTAATATCTTGCTCCGCTCAGGCCTTTCGGGCTTTCGGTTGAATCGCTTCTCGACGTTGCTGATCAAGTCGCAATCGGCAATCGCTGGACAGGAAGACACGGCTGACCTCGACTGATCTGGCGCGAGAAGGATCACCAACAACTCCTAGCGGAAAGGATGCATAAATCAATAATAAGGGTTGCGGGCCTTCCATGGCACGGCTTTGATACGACTCGAGAAACTTGGGTGTGACGAACAGGACAATCCACGGGACGCCGTGAGACTGAGCTGGCCTTCCATGCTCTCGTCAGAGGCGTTGCCGGCTGTTTCCGAGTGCACCTCACTTGGTCAAGCCAATGGACTGTTCTTCGCCTTTCAGCCCTGCACAGCTACTTAGACGTCCCGCAAAGACACCTGCATCGGATCGGTCTACTCGGTTCACTCTTCAACAGAAGAACCTGGCAACATACTGGGATGCGCCAAGATCTGAACGGAAAATGCAGCATCGATATTCTAGGAGAGTAATGCCACGCGTTCATCCGAGACGCCGTGATATCCGACCTTACCTCCGTTGTCTCAAAAGGTGCACGTTAAAGCTTACTGTAGGCCCTATTGCTCCTTCTCATGTCTGTACAAACCTAGACCACCTTAGCGGTCAGCGATCAGCACGTGCGACTAGCGAAGTCAATTAGTACTTGCGCTGAAGGCTCCAAAGCCTTCCAGGTTATCGCTCGGCCGCAAAAGCGTTTCTCGCAATCGACACACGACATGATCCGAAACATATGACACTTCCCAATTACGGCCAAGCAATCTTCGCTTACCTGGATGATCATCGAATGAGCACTACTGCAGTGTCACCACGAATCGTCAGAGAGAAAGCTTAGATGTACTGCACAGAATAATACCAAGCTCGGATCCGAAGTGTCTCGCAGGCTGCCCGAATCCTCTTACACCACTGACGTGTTATGGCAGACACCTGACACCTCCTATAGGAATGCCGTTCAGCATGTGGCAATTCGAGCCCCATTGCGGCAGAACGGCCTTTGTGGTTGGCGAAATCGGCAATTACCAACCTTCTTCCATGCCTATATATGTGCGTTGAGCGAAGTCTATCTTGCAGATGAGGCTGTCTACTGTTAAATGTGGCATGTGGCCCCTCGCCCGATCCAGGATGTTCCTGAAAATCCGCGTGTCACTTTTTCTTTCTTAACTAACTCACGGAGCGCCCAGCCAGAAAACTACGCAGCTAATCTTGCGCATACGCTCTCTGCGTGATGTTGAACGGTTCCGGGACGGTTGGCGTTATTGGCCTCTTTCTTGCTCACGTTGTTTCAGCGGCCAGCCCGCCATACAAATTATTTTCTGCTTCGCTACCCCTACCTCAATATGCCCAGCCCATCGTCACTCAACAGGTCAATGGTCGGACGATCGAATTCTATGAGTTGACGGTTGAGCCTTTCGACCACCAGGTCTATCCCGATCTTGGGCCTGCACATCTGGTCGGTTACAGTATGTACAGCGACGTCTATTTCGAGGACTTGGCTGATCTCCGAACAGATGGATCATCACCAGGACCAACCTTTCGAATACAACATGGTGTTGAGACGGTCGTCCGAGTGATCAATAGAGGAGCAAGACCTGCGTCCATGCACCTTCATGGCTCAGATACGCATGCAGTCTGGGTAAGCGAGAATTCAGCTGCAAGCCATGCAGTAGCTCAGCAAGAGTACTGACGATCTGCGTTCAACTTGATAGGATGGATGGGCAGACAATCGCATTCAACCTGGCGAATTCAAAGATTACTATTATGGAACCGGACAAACAGCACGACCATTGTGGTATCATGACCACGTCAATTCTATGACTTCAGTTGATATCTATTACGGGCAAGCCGGAGCGTATATCATCCACGACGAAGCGGAGGACTCTCTTGGACTGCCGAGCGGGAACTACGATCACACTCTGGCGTTGACGGATAAGACTTATCAAGCAAATGGCGATCTCCAAAGTCTGGACGGCAACCCCATTGGGTTCTTTGGCGATACGATTCAAGTCAACGAGATTCCGTGGCCGTATTTCAACGTCGAGCCTAGGAAGTACCGATTCCGAGTCTACGACATGAGCTTATCACGACCATACGATCTATATCTCCAGCCAAGTAACGCGGGCGATGGCAACAGCTCCGCGATTCCATTCCAGGTCGTTGCCAGCGATGGCGGCCTGTTCGCCGCTCCTATTACCACCACCGACATCCAGATTTCCCCGGGCGAGCGCTATGAGATTGTGATCGATTTTGCGCCTTACAAGGGACAGTCGATTGACATGATGAACGGCATCGTCATGCAAAACAACCAGGTCTTCTTTTCAACCAGTCGAAGTGGATCGGGTCATTCGAAGCGAGCTGCTCAGCAGGGTCAAGGACAGAACGGACAACAGAATCAACAGGGTCAGCAGGGTCAGCAAGGTCAACAGAGCCAGTCCGCACAGTCTGCTCAACCTAGCCAATCTGGTCAACAAGGCGGCCAAGGTGGTGGCCAACCCCAATTCACAGACAACACCGATAAAGTAATGCGCTTCATCGTCGGCCAAACCGTCAGCGACTCCTCAAATAACGAAGTCCCCTCCTCCCTAGTCTCGTCCTCCACCTTCCCCCCTCAACGAACAACCGTTGACCACGAATTCAATTTCCAAATGGGCGGCGACGATGTCTGGACGATCAACGGTATTGATTTTAATAACACGCAGAACCGGGTGTTGGCAAGACCGCCCCAGGGGACAGTGGAGTTGTGGGAGATAAGGAATACGGGTGGTCCGGCGGCTATTCATCCTGTTCATATACATTTGATTGATTTTCAGATTGTGAGCAGGACGGGTGGAATGAGAGGTGAGTTTGACAGATGCTTTCTTTCCCGATTTGTCTTGACATGCGTGGGAGATATTTGACATTTGCGGAAGACTGACTCGTGGATTTTACCCATAGGTTTGGCGCCGTATGAGACCGCTGGGTTGAAAGATGTTGTTCTGCTGCTGCCGGGTGAGGTTGTGAGGGTGAATGCTTTCTATGGGCCTTGGAATGGTACGTACCCTCAACCCGTCTCGCACTTACGTTTTCCGCTGACCTTCTCTCGTAGGCATGTACATGTTCCACTGCCACAACCTCATCCACGAAGACAACCTCATGCTCGACGCCATGAACGTCACCCGCCTCGCAGAACTCGGATACGACAGCACCGCAAATTTCGGCGATCCCACAGACCCTCTCTACACTGCCAAACCCTACGACGTCCAAATCAATGGCGTGGAAGCGATCAGCTCAACACTCAGCGTCCTCGGAAATCTGAACGCGTATGCTCCCGAGAGTGCATTGGCTGCTGAGGAGAGTGCGTACTATGCGAGCGCTGGGTATAATGGGGATGGAAGCTCCGTGCCTGTTGCTACAGCGCCGATGACGAGCTCCGGTTGGGGATTTGCTGGGCCAGGAGCGCAGCCGACGAGGACGGCGTTGTTTGGTGGTCCTGGAAACCATGGGAAGCGAGAGGTGGTTGCGAGGGAGACGGGTGGAGTGGCTTGGAGAGCGTGATAAGATGCATACACATAGAGCAGAGCACAGCACAGCATAAGTATATTCGAGTAATCACGACTCTGTTTTGATATTCTCCTCGTTGCTCATCAGTCACTCCTCACGAAGAAATCCACATTGAAGCACTGATCATAGGTGTAGGATAATTTACTTCGACCCACCCATATCCGCCGCCATCCCACCCCTCGTCGTCGCCCACAAATACGGCATCCCCTCATGAATTAAAATCGGAATATGACTCCTCTCCTTGTGCCACTTCCCAATGGAAACGTCATAGAAATGATCAAATACCGCCGGTCTCTTGCCATCCAGAAACAATTCCATCCCCTGATCGGTACTCTGAACCTGGAAGTGCGCTGCATCCTTGGGCTTGTTGGCTTTCGCTTTGAAGCTGTCGCGGTCTTCGACTTTGATGTAGACTGTTTCGTCGCCGAAATTGAGGCAGCGGAGGACGACGGCCCCGTCGTCGGCTTCCAAGGCGAAGGTTGTGAGGGCGGCGTGGTTGCGGAGGGTGAGGCGGCGGTCGCGGAGCATTACGCCTACACCGCGGGCGTCTGTGAGGCAGACTTCTTTGCCGGCGAGGCCTTCGGCTGGGATGATTGCTTCTGGTTGGGACATGTTTTCTTGTTGTTGGTAGTGGGAATTGAGTAGTTTGGATCAAGTTCTTTTGCGATTGAGAGAGAGAGGGAAAGGAAACGAAGACAGAGGCTTCTCTTTCTACTTGACGATTTGATACTGGAGCGAAGATGTCATCTCGCGTATACAGTAGTTCGTTCGGCGTACCTTTGGGAGCTATCCACATGCAAAGTCGAATCGGGAAAGCACACTCACGCACTTGATGCAGCTAGCAACACAGGAACCAGTGCCGACCACAGCATACTTCCAGCGCCCACATCGTGAACTGACAGGTAAGTCCAGCTGCAGAGAACGGTCGAGGTTTATTGCTGAAGCTGCCAATGATGGCCAGCAGACAGCTTTGGATGGTCATGCTCATGGCGTACTATTATCCTCTGACGTCTTGTAACGACCAGATTGAGCTCTTGCGAGGCCGGCAGATCGTCATATGTGCAGAGGATTTGACAGATGTGCTGCACGTCTTTCATCGGTGCTTCATGGGTTGAGTGAGAGATCCGCTCCGTAGTAGTCGGTGACTTGGAAGAGGGAATGGAAATTGTAGTTGGATCTGAAGTCTTCGGCTTTCGTGCCTCAGGCTTACGCCAAGGCGGCTCAATCGGCTCGCCTTCGACTTCCATCTCGAATCTCGCAGCTCCTCCCAGAAACACACACCTTCCAAGCAAAGACAGACATCATGCCTCAGACTGACCAGGCTCATCAACATGTTCATAATCCGAAGTAGGATCAAACGGCATTGATAATGCCAAGCGTGACATTTCGCCAAGTATACACTACGCCTTCATCCGGACGACGCTTTGTGGTCCGCGGGCGCAGCATCCAATCTCGTTCAAAGACACCGGTTTCGAAGGATTCAAGAGGCTGAGGAACGATGATGAAACAGCCAAATATAGGAGACACGATTCGTATGTATACACTCCTTCCTACCCACACTCGTATTCTTCAAGACTCTTCGCTCGTTTGTGCAGTGCGTGGTTTGGGAACACAACAACATGCGCGTAGCTAAACAGACTGGCCTTTTGGGCTCATCACTGCTCCTGGCAGCTGGACTGACCAACGCACTGGAACTTGACGTTACGAATCGCGACTCGGTCCTCCAAGCTAGCAAGACCATCGTTGGACACATCTTGAACATTTACAACAATGGCTCTTCAGCCGCAGTGCCAGGCCTCTTTCCGGATCCATACTACTTCTGGGAGAGCGGCCTAGCTTTCGACTCTCTCACCAACTACTGGGCGCTTTCTGGGGACAACGATGTTCGCGACACCATCGTCCAAGCTCTCGCCTTCCAGGTCGGCCCGGACAACAATTACATGCCGCCGAACCAATCGAAGTCCCTCGGAAACGATGATCAATCATCCTGGGCACTCGCAGCGATGACTGCTGCCGAGAGAGGACTGCCGCAGCCGAACGGAACCAACGTCACCTGGTTGCAGCTGGCCGAAAATGTGTTCAACTCTCAGGTCGCTCGGTGGGACGACGAAAGCTGCAATGGCGGCTTGCGGTGGCAGATCTTCACCTTTAACAATGGATACAATTACAAGAACACCCAAACACAAGCCAACTTTGCTCAGCTAGGCGCCAGGCTAGCGCACTTCACCGGCAACACGACCTACCTGGACTGGGCGCAACGATCTGTCGACTGGCTTTCCAACGTCGGCCTGCTCAATCTCCAACAAGGAGCAGTCTACGATGGAACCGACACGACAACGAACTGTTCGCAGATCAACCATATCCAGTGGACTATCAACGTCGGACAGCTCTTGGGTGCAGGAGCTTATGCCAGCAATATCTCCAGCACGAAATACTGGAATGGTCTGAACTTCGCAATGGTCGAGAGCACCAAGAAAATCTTCACTTCATCAAACGACACCGATGTCATCTATGAGGTGGCCTGCGCTCCGAACGATAACTGCAATGTCGACCAACTCGCCTTCCGAGCTCCGTTGGCAAGGGCTTTGGCTAACGCGAGAGACCTTGCTCTCGACTCGAGCACGACCTCCAACGGGACCTCCTCCGGAACTCTCCACTCGAACATCGATGCGATCCTGAAAGCCTCAGCGGAGGGTGCGGCGGCACAGTGCTCAGGTGGCGATGATGGGACGGTCTGCGGCAGTGACTGGACGAGCAGCACATGGGATGGAACACAGGGTTTGGGGCAGGATCTCGCTGCGCTGGAGGTTATTTTGGCGAATTTGCCGACTGCGCGGATGAATACTGCGAATCAGACGGTGAGTGGCACTAATGGCACGTCTACTGTTGGTGGTGCTTCGGACAGCGGGAGTGCTACGCCGAGTGCGAGTGCGTATAGCAGTGGAGTGGGAAGTCTGGCTGCTTCGATGCTTGGACTTGGATTGATGGCGCTTGCTTGTGTGTTTGTAGCATAGTCGAGCCGACAACGAAGCTGAATATTATTACATTGACGTTAACGCAGGCCCTCGACCCTTCACCTTTGGACATCTGCTGGCATTCAAATGTCTGGTGAGGCTGAATGCCAAGGATGGCTTTGAAGTCTTGAGTACACCATCACCGTTACACTACAAAGAGGTGAACCGAAGAAGGCCGTGATGGCATCTCGGCGAGCGAGCTCGTGCTTTGATGTCTCTGCTGACCACTTGCGTAGTAGCCAAGAGCGCCGGCGGAGGTCATATATTCGGACCCGGCAGACCTCATGCCCAAGATGGCAATCTGTCTCATTCGTTGATGGGGGCGAAGACTTGGTATGGGTCGTATAAAGGCAGGTCTGTTGGAGCTGCAGTCTGGTTCCTCCATTCTTGGCCCTTCACCACTTGAATGCATTTGGCTATTCTTACAACGACACTTTTTGCTGGCGTCGCGCTTGCGCAATTGTTCGCCAGTACCAAGACATGGACTTTTCCAGGCAATGCGATCCCTACTGATCTTGTCGTATCTGATTGGCCTGTTCCAGATGAGAAAGCTACTTATGATCGCGTTTTCCAACCAGAAAACGTTCGTGTTCAGGATGGGTTTCTTGAGTTGATCGTGCCTGGAGGCCAGCACCCAGAAGAAGGGAGCAGAGGACCCATCAGTTGTGCAGAGATCGCCACCGAATTCCAAGTATCGCGAGCGAGTGTGAGGACTTGGGCTGTTTTGACGGAAGAGTATGGTGTCTGTAATGGTTTGATCTCTAAATCTGGATTTTTCCAATTAGTCGGAACGGCTGATGATTTTCTCTTCTGCAGGCATGTTTATGTATTACAATCGAAGTCAGGAAACGGATATCGAATGGATCAGCGACCCTTCCTCCTTCGCGAATATCGAAACTGCGAATGGGCCGAGGAGTATGTTGTATACGAATCAGGGACCGAATGGGAATGAGGATGCGATTACGATGAAAGGGGAGGCGAAAAGTGATGGTACAAATGCGGTGCATGAGTATCGTTTGGACTGGTTGCCGGAGGAGGGATACACCAGTCTCTACCTTGATGGTGTCTTGCAGTATACGATTACGGAGAATGTTCCTGTGGAGGGAGGGGAGTGGTATTGGAACAATTGGGTGTAAGTCTTGCGCTTCTCATGTCGCTCGTTCTTCGTTTGGGAGGATACAAGGCCGACATGTGTCAAGCAACGGTGATGGATACTGGACGGTCGGACCTCCTGAGAGCGATGCAGTGTTCAAGATTCAAAAGATCGTGATGGAATATGATCCGAAGTAGAGCCAGGCAGGTTGTGTCGTGTGATCTAGGTTCTGTGAGTTCTCGCATAGGGCTGAAATGCATCGCGAAGTTTTCCTCGTTGTTTTCTGTCGAGGCTGGGATCATCAGGTTCGGTGCATAAGATCTCTCGGGGAATTCTGGGTTCAAGCATTGTCGAGTCAGGCATTGCAGATGTTTAGTAAAAATCATACTGAAGGGACTGCAGGTAGGCTGATATCCGAGGTGGAGCCCTTGACGTTAGCGGCCTTCAGATGATATTGTTGCCGCCTGGCGTGATAGCGGGCCGTACTTGATGTACTCTACGCGAGTACTCATGATGCTTGTAGCAGGTGTAGGAGGTCTTGCATTGTGCGTCGGAGAGATGTAGAAGACGGGGCTGAAAATAGAAGGGATGGATTCTGTTCTGCAGGTGAGTCTGTCGGCGTCGCTAGCGCGTCTTGGTCCCATGACATGCCGGCTTCCAGAAGACGCGGGAGAAGGAGTGTTAGCGTCCATTCAGGGATGGGTTGTGCGGGAGGCGGATGCTTGAGCTTCTGTGGTGGGACGCTGTGCTCTCATCGTGCGTGCGAAGAGCTGCTCTCAGTAGTGCTCAGGCGTGGGTGGTCCTCTGCAGACACTGCGACCGGCGGTGGTGTTGCTATCACATCCTTCCAAACTACATCCTTACGGACAATTCACTCAGCGCCGGCATTGGCACCCACACGACTAGCTCCTCGTCCATCAATATATTCATTAGCCAACACGGAATGCGAGCTTATCGCAATATCGCTCAAGATCTACGGCGGGCGTTCCTTGCGTGAGCATTGACTCCCACAGACACCGGCCATCTGCGTCACGGCAATAATCATCTGAAACCAACTCCGCGCCTAGTGGGCACTCCAACACGACTACGACAACCACGCGTCTGAACAGCTATTCAATCCTCTATACATATTCTTACGTACACGACCACCACACCTTCTAGGAGACAACATATCTACGCGACCTCAATGGCAACCTGATCCGTCGTTGAGCATCGGCTGGCTGCAGCAGAAGAGGTAGCTTGCCGTTGATTGAGCTGGCCCACAACTCACCGCTTAGCGATTGAGAGAATTGTTCGCGTGCAAGACCGTAGTCACACCTCCATGGTCTACAGAAACACCCGTCTACTGAACCTTCACCCGATTCGACCGCGCCAACGAGACAGCGCGAACGATGCGCCGCCATCCGCTACGGTCCTCGCAGACACTGCGCTCTCCCAACCCGCCAGATGCTCTGAGTCTTATACAGAGCTACGATTCTGATCTGAATCCATCACGACCTGTCAAGTCATCGCCGCTCGGCTCTTCAATCGACACCGGCCTACCGCTCGAACTGCTTGACCGCCTCAAGGCATTCCCACTCTTCCAGAGCGCACCAGACACCTTCCTGCTGTCAATCGGCAGGAGTCTACGTCCCAGTGTCTTTCAACCGAGCCAAGAGATCATCAGAGAGGGCGAAGATGCGAAGGCTATGTATTGGCTCGTTCGCGGTTCAGTCCGCGTTACGAGCAGGGATGGCGAGAGCACCTACGCCGAGCTGAAGCCCGGATCGTTCTTCGGAGAGATCGGTATCTTGATGGACATGCCTCGAACGGCGAGCATCGTCGCGAACATTCGCAGTCTTGTCGTGAGACTGAACAAGGAAGATCTGCAGAAGGAACTTCCATCCTATCCCGACGTGGAGAGGGCGATCCGGGACGAAGCGTTAGAGAGACTGGCTATACTCGAACGAAAGAAGAAGGAGCGAGGTCCAAGCACACACGTCGGTGAAGAAGGAAGCATGAGACCGCCAGTCGCGCCGCGAAAACGCTCACGTGATTGGATGGCCGGCGATGTCGAGATGGGTGAAGCTGGATCGTTGGAGAACGGCGAGGTTATGAGCAATAAGAAGAGAAAGTCGCCTTCTCCCGGAATCGCGGAAGTGGCAGCTACAACAGCGCTTGGACAGTCGCCACTCACTGTGCGGCAATTGTTGAAGGAACTGCCCTTGTTCTCCGGCTTACCTTCGGATATCCTGCATTTCCTGGGAGTCAATGCCCAACCTATCTCGTACCCACCTTTTACGGACATAGTCAAGCAGGGAAGCAGCGGACGAGAGGTATACTTCATTGTCAAAGGCGACGTTGAGGTTCTGACTGAAGTCCCGTTGCCTACCCATAGCTTGGCACCGTCAGGTGCCGACACAAACGGAAATGGACATACACCTGATCAGCGAGTGCGCGCGAGACTAGGAGCTGGACAGTACTTTGGCGAAGTCACCAGCTTAAGTCTAGCTCCGCGAAGAACTGCAACAGTCCGGAGCGTGAACTCTGTCGAGTGCCTTCTCATTAATGGAGAGGTACTGGACGAGCTTTGGCGGAGATGTAGTTCAAGTCTCCGGCAGCAGGTTGAGAGTGAAGCAAAACGAAGGCTCAAAGCCTCTAGAAAAGACGATGATATCGTTATGACTGATGTGGGAGGGCCAGTAGTTGGCGGTGGCGTAAGCACTGCAGCGACTCCAGACGCAGATATTGAAGTGGATGCGGTGCAGGAGGAAGATGACTGGCGAAAAGACTTACCAACAGTCAAATTCGAAGAACCGCTGCCTCTCGCCGACAGCGCACAGACCTCACCTGCGTTGACACCGCAGATGGAGCCTATCGATCCCGACCCATTCTTCAATGAGAACCTCGACAACATGAGAGCAAAGTCTCGGAGATCCTCATTGGCACCTCCGCTACCGCCTGCTGATGGGCAGATATCAGCGTTGACTGAGAATCGAACGCCCAGCCCACCACTAGTCAGGGTCCTACCCTCTTCGCCACTGAAGCCTCTTCCTCACAAGATGAGCTCCCCATCTTCCACCGCTTCACCAACCTCGCCTTTACGTCTCAGTCCGACTACCACAAGACGGCCTAGTCTTGTCCGGAAGCCTTCCAACATCGGACAAGGGCGAATGCCGGACAAAGTGCTTACTGCACTGTTCAATCATATGGACTTGTTGACATTGATGAAATGCCGGCAAGTCAGCATGCATTGGAACCACCTGATCTCAACATCTCCGAACATATTGCAAAAGCTTGATCTGTCGATATACAACAAACATGTCACGGACGATGTGCTGCAAAACATACTGGTACCGCTCGTTGGCGGCAGGGCGAAAGAAATCGACATCTCAAACTGTTTCCACGTCACGGACGAAGGCTTCAAAGCTCTGACCGACGCTTGCGGTGACATAGCCACAATCTGGAGGATGAAGTCTGTGTGGGATGTCACTGCTGGTGCGGTCCTTGCTCTTGTGGACAGAGCCAAGGGTCTGGAAGAGATTGATCTTAGCAATTGCAGAAAGGTCGGCGACACGCTTTTAGCGAGGGTCGTGGGCTGGGTGGTACCAGAGTCGAAGCCAGGTCAACACCTTCCTCCTCCGCCTTCGCAGCCTACCAACGGGAAACGATCGAACATGAAGCGAGGTGCCTACGCATCACATGGTCACTCCCACGATCACCCGCCTCCTCCACCTCCTGGGACCGTAATCGGCGCGCCGAAGCTCAAGCGTCTCACTCTTTCTTACTGCAAGCACGTACAAGATCGAAGCATGGCCCACATCGCAGTCCACGCCGCCGACCGCCTGGAGAGTCTGGACCTCACTCGATGTACAAGCATCTCAGACAACGGCTTCCACTCCTGGAGCGTATACGACTTCCGCAACCTCAAAAAGCTGGTCCTAGCAGATTGCACCTACCTCAGCGACCAAGCCATCGTCGGTATCGTCGGCGGATGTCGAGGTCTCCGCGAACTGGATCTCTCCTTCTGCTGCGCCTTATCCGACACAGCTACCGAAGTCCTCTCCCTCGGCCTCCCTGCACTACGAAGGCTCGATATGGCATTCTGCGGGTCCGCCGTGAGCGATAATAGCCTTCGCTGTATCGGTCTTCATCTCCTCGAACTTCGCTACCTCAGCGTGAGGGGGTGCGTCCGTGTGACAGGACAGGGAGTAGAAGCGGTTGTTGAGGGCTGTAGGTATCTGGAAATGTTTGATGTTAGTCAGTGTAAGAATTTGAGGCCTTGGTTGGAGAGGGGTGGGATTGGCAAGGTTAATGGACCGGTTATGGGGAGGAATGTTAGGTTTGAGATTGTGGCTGATGGGAGTTGGAGGAGGGCTGCGAGGTGATGCCCGAAAAGTACATATGGGATTGAGAACAAGAGGAGGAGGAGATGAGGGGAGATGATTCGCATGCATTGCACTTTGTATTAGCGTGGCGTTTGGGATGAGTGAACGGCCGGCCGGTTGTAGGATATGCGATGCCATCCGTCTGTCGACATCTATCACCATGGGAAATGGGAGTTGGAAATGATTTGATCTGTTGCACGAGATACCACCAGCAGCATATCAAATCTTACTATGTTAACGTGTTAACGTAACGATCGATTTATATACAAAACCTTCCAGATCGTCCATGACCTACTCCACTCCTCCGACTATCATTATCATCATCATCTAGACTCATCGCATTCTTCCATGTCACTTCTTCATACCTCCTCTCAAACCCTTCTCCCCCCACTCCTCCATCCCTCTTCTTCGGAACCCAGAATATGAGTTTAGCCCGCAGGCCTTCTACATCGACACGAGTATCCATTCCCCTGACCCTCCTTTCCTCTGACACAACCCCATCCACTAATCCGCCTTCTTCTTCTTCTATCTCCATCCACCGCTCCGCAATCGCCGCAGCGGGTATACTCGCCCACGTCCCTTCCTGCCTTGGTATTGCCCGGAGAATTGCTATCGCTCGGCGGCGGAGACAGGGGTGTCGGCATCGTGTAGCGGTTAGGAAAGTCAGAATTATATACCCTATATCGTAAGAGAAAGAAGCCTCGCCGGGTGGAGTGAGAGTTTTGAGGGTCGATATGATTTCCTCGCCGAGGGAAATGATTTGTGAGAAGAGGGGGATTTGCGTATCCCAAGCCATCTCTGAAGGGTCGGTCGCAGGGGTAGGAAGGATACGGGCGGCGAGGTACCATTGGCGGAGGTTGAGGGTTAGGAGGTGGGTTGATGGGTTCAGGGAGGTGTTTTGTTGGGAAATAGAGGGGATGTTGGTGAAGTATTGTTCCCAGAGGATGAGGCGGGAGATGCATTTGTCTTTTTGGGTCATGAGGCGGGCTTGTGCGGTGGAGGATTTTGCTTTTTCGAGGGTGTGGCCGATGACGAGCATCCATCTTGAGAGGTCGATGAGGCATGTGCGGGCTTCGTAGGCGTTTTGGAATTGCCAGGGGACGAGGACGGGGTCTGTTTCGAGGAAATCGTCCAAGGTGTAGTGATATGGAGAACTTGTGTCTGAGAAGCTGAGAGCTGGCAGATCAAGTCTCGCGAGTGCCTGTTGGATCTCGAGCAGGTCGTTTCTCCGAGCTGATGCGCGGAAGTGTTCGGCATGCTGGCGAGCAATTGCACGACCATTGTCCATATGAAGCTGGGAGGCTTTGTAATCGCCCCTGACGCCTTCGAAGCAGATGAACACGATGCATGCTATGAGGACCTTGTCGACGTCTTGTGGATCCGCTGATGCGACGAGACTGCGAGCTTCTTGCAAAGCTTGTTGATACTGCTTGTCGGCGTATTGTCGGTGTAATGAGTTCTCGGGTGTTGCTGATAGTTGATGCAATGAGGCCAATGCCAGGATAGCATGTTTGATTGCTGGTACGGTGTGACAAGCCTGCAAGACCGTTCGATCCCAAAACCGGGAGTCTACCATGGAGTTCGTCGAGAGGACTGTTCGATGGCGAAAGAATTGAAAATATCGTTTCTCCAGAATATCCTCGAATGCGGGATCTGTGACGAGTCTTGCCAAAGGCCCGGTCTCGTGTAGAAGCACATCGGGACTAGGCGAATTTCGTTGGCCGTTGTATTGACTGGCTGCGTGCAGGTCTCGCCTTGAGAACGGGAGTGTGCTGTATCCATCGCACTTTCGACCGGTTGAAGTACATCTGCTGCATTCCGGCTTCGCTTCATCGCATTTCACGCGGCGAATTCTGGAGGAAGAAGTTAGAGTCAATTCTTGACACGGAGCTTAAAGACCTACCGGCATGTGATGCAGCCTGTCTTGCCTCTTTTTATGCCAGCTGCCATTGATCTCGAGATATTCAGCTTTGGGAAATTGATCGTGTGTCCTCAGTCAAGAAGGACCGGACTCCGTTATCATTTTGAGCGTCAACGCGTATCCTTGTCGTCAATCGTGCGGCTGAGTCGACGCAGCCTCCACCGGCGACTTCCATCCCATAACGCTGCACACATCGCATAGCCGAAGGCAGCTAAAATACAATATTAATTGAGTCACGCCCTATGCAACGTATGAACATGTGCGTAGATAAGGATCGAAGTGTTGGTTGTTGGTAGGCAGTGAAGCTGAATGTGTCTCGCTTGAAGTCCACGTCTTGGCGTGGCATGTGGCCTGAGGCAAAAGCAAAAATAGATGGCATTCGTTCTGCTGCACGAACAGGCTAGTAATACAGGTTTCCAGGTTCAGTGCGCGAGATTCTGGAATAGCATGAAGAAGTAGAGGTCATCTCCGGAAAGCTGCGTCTCTCACTTTCGTGGCAGAAGATCCTCTGTGAGCAGGTATTCGTTTGGCCACTGCCTTCTCATGATATCGCTTTGCATCCTATTCGTTGGCGTAATGCACCTCGGCTGCATGAGTCCTCGCTGCCAGATGGATATCTCTGAGGGTCGGCGCACATGCATTGGTCTCTCTTCCTCCATCCACGTCATTACTCATTCAGTCATCAATCCGTAAAGCGCCCGAACAGTGATTTAGCTGCTTTTACCCGCTCTCATCACTTCAAAGCCGGACCACCGGCATTGGTGTTGCTCTCTCGGTAGATCTCGTGATCTGTGTTGTCTTGAATATCGCCGATGGTCGATGCAGCCTCTCGTCGCTGCCAGTACTCGCTCGCTCGATGTCGTCCCAACTGCTGTCATCGCCACCACTCGGACCACGAGGTGCCGACACAGTCACTGTATAAGGCCCACTGGAGCGGAATGGATCGGATGCCGCGCTGCCTTTCGTGTCACGGCCTGACTTTGTCGAAGAAGTGGTCTTCGAGAACGGCCCGTTCTTCATTTCTGACAACTGCACGTCGGGATCTGCGAACAGATCGCGGTCATCGTGCCGCTTATACCCTGCAGATGACGAGCCAAGAGTCTTCTCTCTTGTACTTGGGAACGAGCCGCCACTGAGTATGGTGGATGCGCTCTTTAGTATTTGAGCGAACAGTGGCCTGAGCGCCGGTAAAGAAGCGGCCGTGATCCCAACACAGAGTTCTATCATGTTCCACACGTTGAAGGAGTTCTTCCATAAAGGATCGGGCTCGTCGAAGAATTTTGACTGTTTGACCGCCTTGACAATTCCAGCTGCGCAAGCGAAGTAGCCTAAGCTCAAAATCGCGGCCAGCGTCGTCTTGGTGCGCTTGTTGACTTGCAGTTTGAGAATGACGGGAATGGGCAAGGCAGCAAGTAGAAAATCCGTGGCGCAATTGATCGAGCTATTCGTGAGGCCGATGTCCCGGAACGTCCTGTTGGAGAAACAGTCCGCAGTCGCCTTCTTAGCAAAGTTCCATGCGGCATCCACAGGCCAGCACTGGAATATCAAAGTTCCGCTACAAGCCAACATGAAGCAGATGAGGAAGACTGCGATCTCGTTAGCGTGGAATTATCCAACCAGATTTGAACGACTGACCGATCGTGGCCCACAGAAACCATTTCCAATTCTTCGTTGGTGGCACCAGTCTCATGAGGAAGAGCGCGACGGATATCTTGACCAATATCACGCCCCACATCACTGTCAGAGAATGGTAATACATCCAATGGGCGAAGGTACCCATACTCTCCAGCGACGTGCAGCCAGTATGCCGGCCCATGCCATAATCACTCTCCGCGACGAAGCATACAAACGTTGCTATCGCCATAATAGTTGCGACTAGCATGACATAGTCGTCGCTCCCAACAGACTTGATCATGAATGCTCTGACGGCCAGTCGCGTACCAAACACGATCACAGCCATCGTCATCATCGCACCTGTTGTTCCCAGGATTTCGTGAGCATTGCTCTCTGCGCAATATTCCGGATCGGGCGGCGGGCCAGCCTGCGCTTGTCGCTTGAGAAACCTCGCCATTTTCCGCTGTGCTGAAGCTGTCTTGTCCGGTATTTCGATGTCACATCAATCGTCCCGAGAGCGCTGAAGCTGGCTGTCAGCAGAAGCTGGTGGTAGCGTGCGAGAGCACAGCTCGTTGCTGTTTAAAGAACCCAGGTCTTACATTGAACGAGGTTCGGATGTGCAGGCTGCGCAGAACGTGGTTCTGAGAGTTTCGACTCGAGCGCGAACTCTCTTCGAGATCCGGATGACCCTGCACTGCTCAAGGGTGTCTCCGGCACATCCACGACAGATCTCCATGGACTTGGCAGCACGTCAAGTCTCCGACTGAGAACTTCGGACCAGAGAAGGACAGCAAATCCCGGCGTGCTAGAGACTGCGCACCGGAGCGCAGCGTGTAGTTGAGTACATCGATAATTGATGGTCAAGAGGCGGGCTGTCCAAATCGCTTTTGCAAGTTGTTGACGGGCGGCAGAGCTTTTTGCTTTTTGTCTCGATATGGATCTTGCGCATGCGATAGGCTGGCAACCCCAGAAGTAAACAATACCTCAAGAGTATCTAAAACAGGGCCTCTCACTCTAATCGCAGCGGGGCGGAAATGGCAGTTCGAACAGTTCGAACGTCTCTCTGGACCTTGACCCAGAACCGCTCCAAAAGTATCTAGCCATGGGGTGGACGGCCGGTCGTCAGGAGTCGGTGAACGTTGGGAACTGACCGATTCTAGTCCCGCATGCAGCCTCCTCGAAAGGTTAAGAACGGGCTGTTCATCGCGTGGCATATGTCCTTGAGTCAGCGCATCTGGTGAAGGCCGTCCTCAAGTCATCTACCGGCAGTACGAGCTTCGCGTCTCGTTTAGCTTCCCCGTTTCGTCTAGGGAGAGTGCTTCTGAGCAGCCAAGGCCAATGGCAATCATCATCTGACAGTGTGACCAGTGGTGATTGTGCTCTTTGGCCACGGAACACACCAACGTTGAGTTCCGACGGACGGCATCTTGGCAGCCCGGAGGAACTTGACCTGTGCCTCACGGCTGCTTGCGGAGAGCACCCAACGTGTTTCAAGGGTCATCCGTGCGCCGAAGCAAGTGAAGCCAGGGGAAGAAAGCATAACGCTGCCGGACTATTGGCATGATCCCAGACATTGTCGCGAGTCTTTTCCGAAAGGTCGATTGCCACGATCAAAGTCGTGATGAGACTCTCTGGACCGAGAGAATGCTAGCCAAGGCATGGAGAGCTGCTGCGAATGCGCGAGAATGTCGAGGTAAGCAATTGATAGATCGGGTGGAGAGTGAGAGGTTGATGTCGAAACTGGCTTCTGGGGGAGGTGGAGGAGAGGAGGGCGATGGAAGGAATTAGTCCAAATATAGCCTAGTAGAAGCTTGGACGTAACGTCGTCACTTGCAGGGGAGACAGGGAAGTTTGATTGAGAAGGACGTCTTCCAGAACATCACACGAGAATCTTGACAGCTGTGAAATCGCTCGTGGGAGCCGCAGACGCGACAAAGCGCTGATTGACTCTGTGGGCGTCCTAGAGTAGAAAATGCCACCAATGAGACCAGATGTCTCGAAGTGGCAGCAACAGCGTGTCTAGAAAATTGAGAGGCTCCTACCTCGACCGGACGATGAGTACAAGTACATCGATATTTGACCGATATGAGAGGCGGACACGGTGCGCACGCATGGGTCGGCCGACCCAGCTGAATGTCAGAGAGCGAGCGAGCCTTGTACGACCTCTACCCAGGCAAGAACTTCGAGGTCCCCTTCCCGTAGACTCTGCTCGAAATCAGCACTCACCACTCGACCAAAGAAGTAGCAAGTCCCAAACATGGCCGTCGACGCATGACTTCTGCACTGCCGAGCCAACCGTCTGCCCTAATGCAGCTCGCTTGGCCAAGCGGTCCGCCAATATTGACTTTCTCACCAGGGGCAATAGAATACGGACAACATCCCAGGTCAAACCGTGTGCGTGTATTTCGCTCTTCGCCACTCCGGACCCGAGGCTCTTCGTCGAACCGGGCCCCTCTTTCAATTTCTCGAAATACTGACCAGTCTACGCCATCTGCAAAGCAACGATTCATGATAGCGACATTTATGACATTTGATTTGTGTCGACCTTGAGGTGTTAAAAGAAGCTTCCATCCAGAACCTCCCAGGAACCGGGCAAGCAGAAGGTCAAAACCACGTTATTGCCAGGCATGTACTTGTCCGCAGCCGCGCTTCTAACCTGATCCCACGTGGTTGGCATCGACTGAGGTTTCGCAACATGCGGGTCATTAAGGCCGTATTGACCTGTCTGCCAGTGGCGGCCGCATTCAAGCCCGCTTCGACCTTTCAGACGGATAGACTGGCTGAACAAGCCCTGGAAAACATGAAGCGAAAATTGCCAAGTTCGTGCGATCCTGCTCCAACCCGTAACCCCGGATATCGAAACACAACATCAATGGATGAAGACCGGACGACATGCACGCTGAAAACTGCGATGGTGCGAAGAGAATGGAGCACATTCACGCGGCGGCAGAAGCGAGAGTATATTGATGCCGTACTATGTTTGCTGGAACTACCCGCAAGAAGTGGCTTGTTAGCACCAGGAGCCAAGAACAGATACGATGACTACGTCGGTATGTTGCCTTCTCTCACATATAAGCTTCGAAAGGCCTGCGATAGCTAACCATGATAAAACAGCAACACACATCAACCAAACACTCTCCATACACGGAACAGGGAACTTCTTATCTTGGCACAGATATTTTACTTTCACCTACGAACAATCCCTCCGCAACGAATGCGGCTTCCGGGGCGACTTGCCCTACTTAGACTGGGCACTATACTCCGAAGACCTGCACAACGCCCCCTTCTTCGACGGCAGCGAAGTCTCCATGGGCGGCAACGGACAGTACGACGCTCGGAACAACGGCACGAACGTCCCCTCTAACCAGCTTCCCTTCATCAAGCTCCCTGCAGAAGGCGGCGGCGGTTGTGTCACAACAGGGCCTTTCCAAAACATGTCCGTCAACCTGGGGCCCGTCTCGCCCTCCGTAGGCTACATTACCCCAAACCCGCAAAAGGACGGATTGGGATATAATCCCCGCTGCTTGCGTCGCGACGCTTCTTCGTATGCTGCGAGGCATTGGTTGCGAGATCAGAATATCACAGACCTCATCGTTGATTCGAAAGATATTCTGACTTTTCAAAATACTATGCAAGGCGATTTCCCCAAGGGTTTCCTCGGAGTCCACACAGCAGGTCACTTCATGGCCGGTGGCGATCCCGGAGGCGACTTATTCGTCTCTCCCGCAGATGTTTTCTTTTTCCTGCATCATGCGCAGATCGATCGGGTCTGGTGGATATGGCAGAATCTGGATCCGGAGAATCGGACAGAGGTTATTGCGGGTACGCATACGGTGAATAATAGTCCGCCGAGTGCTAACGCTACTTTGGATGATGTAATTGAATTGGGGATTAATGCGAAAGGAATTAAGATTCGGGAGGCGGTTGATACGATGAGGGGACCATTTTGTTATTATTATGTTTAAGAGACGGGGGAAGACAGGCAGGGAGAGGGAATGGACGGGGGATGGAGATGCATTGTTATTGCTTCTTTGCGCAGAAACATCACGAACAGATATTACGACAGCAAGAAAGTTCTTGAGGCATATGGATCACTGTATTGCAGATAATAGATTATCGAAGTAAAACCACTCATTGTACGTACAAGCAGATTCTCGGCGTTTTCTCCAGCCTCAGTGCCCATCTCACGAGATATTACTCGAAGTACTGTTGGAAACAGCAGTCGTAGCAACCCCAACAGGCTTCACAACACTGAAGTCCACAATCTCCGCCGTCCCATTCGCAAGCGCCGCAAGCTGCTCACTCGTACAACTCGACCCAGCACTGTACAAATTACAGTTGACCGGCGCAGGCTCAGGGAGCACATTCCTGATATGCCAACTACTCTCCGGCCCCGTAGACGAATAGTCGCCCAGCGTACTTTTCTTCCCAGTCGCAATATCACGATTGAGCAAACTCCTGCTGAAAATCTCAAAGACCGTCTGCGGTTGATAATAAGCAGCATCATGACCCGCCTCAAAAACGCGCGAGAAAGAGAAATTTCCGTGTTGTCGGACGACGCCGTGGGCGGTGTTACAATCCCCTACGACGATATCTTCGTATCCTGCGGAACGGAATTGCTCGGCGGATGTCCAGTTCGCTGCGAGACTGAGTTTCTCAGCTCCATTCCAAGGGCATCGGAAATCGCGATCGCCGTAGACCATGGCTATTTTGACGCCTTGGTCGAGGAGATACTCCATTTTCTTGAGGCCTGGGGCGCGGACGGCATCGCCGACAGTGTAGAAGAAGTTCAGTTGGACGAGCCAGGAAGCGGCGGTGAAGTTGAGAGGGACGCCAAGGGCTTGTTGTACCCAGGCGCGGTTGAAGAAGCCGACGGGGTAGCTTTCTGGTTGAGGATTTGGGTTGAGGTTTGCGATGTCGAAGAAGGCGTGGTTACTGTAGGTGCTGGCAGCACCTTGGATCACATATGTGTAGCAGAGGATGGTTGCGTTGAAGCAGACTTCGTTGACTGTGGCGTTATTGCTTAGATAGTCGGGGTCGTGGAGGTCACCTAGCTCTCGGCATTGATTGATCATATCGCGACAGCCGCCTTCGGTGCTCCACGCTTCTTTGGATTGAAGATATGCGTCTTCGGGGATGAGTTGCAGGTCGTACGTGTTGTTGTAGGCCATGTCTGGGTACCATTCTCCCTGGTAGAGCATATCAGTGCAGCCATTGGTCCATCCGATAGTGTCGATTGGCAGAATTGTCCCATTGATCTCGCCGCTCTTGATCTTGTTGTTCTTCTCTTGAAATTCGGCCGCCGTGAAGGGCACCCAGTAGCCGCCATATGAGTTACCCCAAAACGACAAGCGCTTGTCATCAGTCTGGTATTGCTCGAAGTTGACCCACGCTTGAGCAAAGTGCCACATAGTCCGCGCGGCAAGAACACTGTTGTTGGCAGATGTGCTTGGCTCCTGTACTGGAAATGTGCCATACAAGAAAGTGGTGTTCTCTGCTGGCACAGATCCGTTGTATGATTCGAACGAGTTGATATCGAGTTCACCGTTGATCACGCCACCGTCGTATAAGAGGTCTTGAGTGCTGTTCGCCAGACCCGTGTATGAGAACCCAGCACCGATCGGCTGATCAACGTAAAGTACATTCGCGTACTCGTTCCAAGACCAGGGATTCTCTTCCATAGTATTTGCGTCACGCTGGACAATGCAAGGACCTCCAGATTGCGTGGCGGCGATCATAGAAGATTCGCCCGGTCCTCCTGCGAGATAGATGGCTGTTGATGCACTGCGCGGATTTTTCCTGGCTTCAAAGTACCAGAAGAACATGGAGATGTTGTAGGGCTCTGTGGCTTCGACGTCGCTTAGATAGGTGCTTGGGAGATGGACGTAGCCGGCATACCCCTTGGCTTTGGTTTCGCATATCGTGGTCTGCAAATATTAGTTTGCCATCTTAGCCGCAGTTCCAATCCTCATTACCTCTTTATAGGAGATTGAAGAGCCAGGATATCCAGGCACTTCTTGGTGTGTAATGCCATCGGGCTGCGGAGGAAAGCCTGCAAGTGCAGATGTTGCCAACGCGCTGCAGGAGAGGAAGAGAGAGACTGGTCTCATCTTGACCTAGGTGAGTAACTAAAACAGAAAGAAGAAAGTGAAGATCCAATGCCCTCGAGATCCGAACCACCTCGATGTTTGCGAGATGCCGAGTGGAATGGACCATAAGTTCCAGAGGACTCACCTATTGGTATATCTATTTAAGGTGTTCATCTCGCCAAATATCGAAACCCAATCGCTTTTCTCGCTGGCAGTGCCTGAGACTATTGCGACATGTTTGTGGCTAGTGGTTCCTGTTTGACCTGGTGGATGGGGCCATCTCCATTGTACAATAGACCGTCGAAGGTCCTCCACTGTGGGTTTGGCGACACATCCAATGACAGAACATGTTCCCAAACGGGTATTCAATAGGAACATGCGATGTGCACGTGGATGAGAATCCTCCAGGCCCTTGCATCGGAATTGGTTGGTGCTGCGGCTGAAGTCGCCTGTCTGAGCCTTACGTTTTGGCGAGAGAGCCAATGGCCGACCATCAACTCACTCAGCGCGTGGAGAAGATCTTGTACGCCCTCCAGAGCCAGGATGGATGCTAGATTAATTCTCCGGGCCTACTCGAAGAGATGTGCAGTCGTTTTCTCGCGGACCGACTGTGCCCTGGCATAACATCCTCTAGATCCCAATCCGGATCCAATGGCGCATATGAAGACGGCTGGCCTGCTGAAATACTATACATGGTATCTTGACCCGCAGCTAGCAGTGCGACGTATCTTGTCTTTCCATCAGCGTGTCCAGAGCGCCAGACGAGACAATCGTGTTGTCGCTGCTGCGCCTCAACTGGCTGTTGCTCGTCTCTGCTAGCGTTCAGCCCTTCAGCAGTAGCCAGAGTCGGAGTCCATCTGATGGTCAGCACGGCTCGTGGAGTAGCCTTAGGAGACGTTGAAAGAAGAGTATACGGGTTACGGTAAGGTTGGACGAAGATGTTAGAAATTGTTGACCATGTTGTTGGTTGCTGGAGCGAACACTCGGACCCTGTGAGATCAGCGGGGAGCTCAGCTGCTGTTTCACCCTCGCACGTTTCGGTGAAGAAGCTCGTGTTCCTGCTTTTGCGTCTACTCCTTTTCTTTCGTAAACGAAGGCCATTTTCCTTCTGTTCTTACTGTACTACTTGACCAACTGAACATAACGACAGCAAGTTGAAAGCCATGGAGGCAGTCAAGGAGACGATCAACAAGTTTGCATCTGCACTCAACCTTGGGGGTGGGGATGCAGAGCCGCAAGCGCAGCCTCCTTCTGAGCAGGAGTTCAAAGAGCTGAAGGAGAAATATGAGAAAGCAGGCCAAGAACAAGTCTTCGCCTTCTGGGACGAGCTTAAGCCAAATGAGCAAGGGCAGCTCTTCCAGCAAGCCTCCGGTCTCGATCCCGAGAACTTGAACAAGATTGTCGAGAAGACGCTGCACCCAACCAAATCAGAAGGCGAGAATGACAAGCCCACCCTCGAGCCACTTCCCGAATCTGCCACGACCTCAACGATCGATAGCGACGCCGGCGATCTGAAGAAATGGTACGAGGAGGGACTGAAGCTCATCGCAGAGGACAAGGTCGGTGTGGTGCTCATGGCTGGAGGACAAGGTACTAGACTGGGCAGCTCAGCGCCCAAGGGCTGCTACGACATCGACCTTCCAAGCCACAAGTCTCTCTTCCAGCTCCAAGCAGAGCGCATCTGGAAGCTGCAACAGTTGGCGAGCAAGGCGCACAACAAAGAGGAGGTCACCATTCCTTGGTACATCATGACTTCGGGCCCAACTCGCAAGCCCACACAACAGTTCTTTGAGGAGAAGAAATACTTTGGCCTCAACCGAAACAACGTGATCTTCTTTGAGCAAGGCGTGCTGCCATGTATTACCATGGAGGGCAAGATTCTGCTAGAGAGTAAGAGCAAGGTCGCCGTCGCACCAGACGGCAACGGTGGGTTGTACGGTGCTCTCATTGGCACTGGCATCGTGCGGGATATGGAGAAGCGTGGTGTCAAGCACATCCATGCTTACTGCGTCGACAACTGCTTGGTGCGCGTAGCCGATCCAACTTTCATTGGATTCAGCGCCTCGAAGAGTGTCTCGATCGCGACTAAGGTTGTACGGAAGCGTAACGCCAAGGAGAGCGTTGGTCTCATTTTGCAGAAGAACGGCAAGCCAGATGTAGTCGAGTATTCCGAGATCGACCAGGAGACGGCAGAGGTATGCGGAATATCATACAGGACGGAAAGGCAGACTGCTAACTTCCACAGGCCAAGGATCCCAAGGACAGCAACTTGCTTAAATTCCGTGCTGCCAACATCGTCAACCACTACTACAGCTTCGAGTTCCTCGACTCCATCCCACAATGGTCACACAAGTTGCCTCACCACATCGCCAAGAAGAAGATTCCCACGGTTGACGAGAAGGGCAACCCAGTCAAGCCAGAGAAGCCTAACGGTATCAAGATGGAGCAATTTGTCTTCGACTGCTTCCCCTTCCTCGAGATGAGCAAATTCGCTTCCATGGAGGTCAAGCGCGAGGATGAGTTCTCACCTCTCAAAAACGCCAAGGGGACAGGCGAGGATGACCCAGACACTTCCAGGAAAGACATCATGCTGCAGGGCAAGCGCTTCCTGGAGGAAGCCGGTACCACTGTCGTCTCAGAGAAGGAGGACGAGGGTGTTGAGGTCAGCCCTCTGGTCTCATATGGCGGCGAGGGTCTTGAGTTCCTCAAAGGTCGGGAGATCAAGGCTCCTGCAGTGATTGAAAAAGAGTCATGATAACGACGATGAACGAATGGATATACGATAGATGCCCGTCAAAATTGGAGTTCTGAAATGTGGAAGCATAGGATCAAATAGCGAAGAATCATTCAGCCATTATGAGAATTTGAGCAGCTCACATGTCCCTCAGAACGGCCATGCAACATGCATGTGTTCCTTTTCACGCTCCAACGAGTCTCTCCTCGGCAATTGAGGCGCGCGCACGCTCCTCAGGTACAACATGACTAGCGCTCTCTTTAGTTTTCGACACATCATCTCTCATTGGCTGAATCACACCCGGGTCCACGTCGTTGCGCCCACAGGCCTGCCTGTGCGCCGTTTTGTAGTGGGGTCTTTGTCTATCCGCTCCACTGCTCGATGTGACCACAACCATTCTCTCTTTTACATCTACTGTACACCGGAGGAGCGTGGACGGAGAGTGAGAACGGAGGAAGCTGAGAAGTGAAGAGATCTTCGAGGTGAGTGCCAGCCCGACTACATTCCCCACTGGCAAGCGCAGGCTTCGCGAGACATGGGTAGCAGCTTTCAGCCGAATCGCAGCCGCGATAAGAGTGCTGGTCGTGTCGCAACTACCCGAACATAATCGCGTTGATGCAGGCGATGGACAGTGCTAACAGCTGAGCAGGCAGTTCATTGGTATCACGAGGTATGCGCCCGTCATCTTCACCTTCCGTTGCGATCCCGTCGAGCGAGCCCGATCTTCCCTTATCACCGCGTGAAAAGTTTTGTTGGAAAGGCATTGTGCGACATGGAGTACAGCAGACGCCCTGCTGATCAAGAGTGCACATTCTACAACTCTTTCAAAGAGGCGTCTAGTGATATGAGCGGCGTCGCGTGCTCCTTGAATCACAATGGCACATTCGGATAAACATATTCTGACGCAAGTCAGTAGAAGTTAGAGAGCAGCAGAAACGATGTCTTCTCTTTCGCGCCGCGCATGCTACAAGTGCGGCAACGTTGGCCACTACGCCGAGGTCTGCTCCAGCAGCGAGCGTCTGTGCTACAACTGCAAGCAGCCGGGTAAGGATACCATGCTCCTGAAACGGGTAAAGGCAGCAAACTGACCGCTGTTCTCAGGTCACGAATCATCCAGCTGTCCTCATGAAAGGACGACAGAGAGTATGTCGTTCGAATCCCGACCAACTTCGCACATTCGCGAGTATGCCTGATCCAAAGAGACTGACAATGGATCCAGCAAAGCAGTGCTATCACTGCCAGGGACTCGGTCATGTGCAGGCTGATTGCCCTACTCTCCGCTTGACTGGTGGTGCTCAGAGCGGGCTCTGCTACTCTTGCGGCCAGGCTGGACATCTTGCAGTACGTTCCAGACACCTTTCGTTAGTTGGAAGACTTACTGACTATCACTTAGCGCAACTGCCCCACCCCCAACGCTCGACCAGCTGGACGTGGCGCTGGTGCTCCTCGTGGAGGCTATGGCGGCGGCGGATTCCGTGGTGGCTTCCAGGGCGGCAACCGAGCAACCACTTGCTACAAGTGTGGTGGACCGAACCACTTCGCCCGCGATTGCCAGTCTCAAAGCCAGAAGTGCTACGCTTGCGGCAAATTGGGCCACATTTCGAGAGATTGTACCTGTAAGTGCGCCAGTCAGCTCGCAACAGGCAAAAGCTTACCGTCATGCAGCTCCAAATGGCGGTCCCTTGAACAGCGCTGGCAAGACCTGCTACCGATGTGGCGAAGCTGGACATATCAGCCGTGAATGCCCTCAAGCCGTTGAAACCAACGGCGCTCCTGCGATCAATGGCGACTCTGTCACTCCTGCCGCTGGCGTGCAGGCGGAAGCCGCTGCAGCTCCTGTTGCCCCGGCTCAGGTTGTTGCATAGACCTTCCATTCAACAACTCCGCGCCCTCCAGCCGGCCACTGGTACTAGCGCAACACCTTGATCATCTTCCAGATTCCGGCCACCTTTTTTCTGATTTCATAACCATCGACCAGCAATCGAGCGTTCGAATGATCTCACGACACGACGACACCATGCCAAAAGTTTCCTTTACGACAATCAATCACGACCCAGCATATACCTTATACCCAGGCGGAGCAAGGACCAGGACAAACAAGCTTGAAGCGAACGAAGCGCGGAAGGTGGACGAAGCCGGTGACGGAAGCCCTCTAGCTGTTGATGTTTTCGGAAAGCAGGGCAGTCGCAAGTAAGGGATGGAGGTAGGCAAGTTTGAGCTTGGGGAGGCGGAGGATGTGGAGAGAGCTGGAGCGAGCTGTGTGTCGATGTGAGAGCTCGAACGACGAAGTACGTGCAATCTAAACTCCTGATCCAGAGGTACTCAGATGATCCATTCTTTTTCCCTTGTTGTCTTCAGACATGCTGCGTGAGTATTGATCGCATGCTCGAGGTATTTTGCGCGACCTGACGTGTGAGGTAGGCGACTTCCTGGTTCGGCTTTCACATGCGCGCCAAGACGCGTGGGTTGAGTCGCTCCTTCCTCCATTGCACTCCCACAGTTGCATACCAGCTGTGGCAAGGCAAGAGGTACTGAGCACCTTCCACGATACAACCATGGGAGCCTTGACGCTTGTGTCGCGCACCTCCATTTCGCTCTCTTCGTCTTTCTCATCCTCATCTCTCGTCTCCATCATCTTCCCATTCCACGCTTCTACTGTCAGCACCCCCTGCTCTCTACGCACAACAACGCAGACATTCACGTTCATTACTCTTCTTATCATCTCTCACACCTCACGTTTCCTCGTTCCACCACACCTGCAGTCAACATGCCTGCCTCCGTCGCAGCCAGCGAGGTCGTCGATGAAGGCTATGAGTCCGGCCACCAGATTGTGGACATTGACAAGCTCACTGATCATGGTCAGTACATCCAGCACTTCATCCCCCCTCAATCCCCACTGACTTGCGTGTTAGGAATCAACCAGGGAGACGTCAAGAAGCTCAAGGAGAGTGGCTACCACACTGTTGGCGTACGTAGCACACCTGCTCGTCGAGTGCCCTGGCCCTTTATGTGCTAACACATGGCTCCCTCAGCAAGTCAGCAGTGCCATGACCAAGCACCTTACCAAGATCCGCGGCTTCTCTGAGCAGAAGGTTGAGAAGGTGAAGGATGCAGCTCGCAAGTGTTCGGTGAGTGCTCCCAGAACCACACTTCAACTCTCACGTGCTCTGCTGACCCTGGCCCAGGACTCCAAGAGTGGGTTCATGACCGGTGCTGAGCTCAGCCAGAAGCGCAAGGCATGTTTCCGTGTCGGCACTAGCAGTGCTGCTTGGGACAAGATTCTCAATGGCGGCTTCGAGTCCGGCAGTGTCAGCGAGGTATATGGCGAGTTCCGCTGCGGCAAGACTCAACTCTCTCACACCATGTGTGTCGTGGCCCAGCTCCCCAAAGACGTTAGAGGCGCCGATGGTAGAGTTGCAATCCTTGACACTGAAGGCACCTTCCGGCCGGAGAGAATTAACCAGATTGCCGAGCGCTACAACGGTGAGTTGACATTGTCGCTCTGCCGTGACTACTTGCTGACTGGTCACTAGCCGATGGCGACTTGCTGAACGAGAACATCCTCTACAAGCGAGTGGCAAACAGCGAGGACCAGCACGACTCCCTGCTGGCGATGGCTGAGCACTTCGCCACGGGTGACTTTCGCCTCCTCATCGTTGACTCCATCCTGAACCTGTTCCGCAGCGACTACCAGGGCCGCGGTGAACTCAACGAGCGACAGCAGAAGCTTGGCGTCCATCTTCGCAAGCTCGCCGAATTCGCTGAAGAATTCAACATTGTTGTCTTCATGACCAACCAGGTCCAGTCCGATCCAGGTGCGAGCGCTCTCTTCGCTGGAGCTGATGGTCGCAAGCCTGTTGGTGGGCACGTCCTTGCTCACGCCTCGTCGACTCGCGTTCTTCTACGCAAGGGCCGTGGTGAGGAACGTGTCGCCAAGATCATGGACTCTCCAGGTGGGTGCTTAGCTGGATGCTGCTGGGTGGCTACGTACAAGCTGACCGAGGAACTTCCAGATTGTCCTGAGGCCGAAGCGACATACGTGATCACGGCCGGTGGCATCAACGACGCCGACAAGGCCTGACTTCCTTATGATCGAGGTGACCATTTCGACTATGTACGACGATCTTCTGCGTTCTTTCCGTTCGACCTTTGCGAGGATTTAGCTGCTCTACGGATTTGAGCGTGACTTGTGTTGGAAGTTGCTAGTGAGGTGCTCCGGGGTATCTTATGGCGGCATGATTTGAATGGCTTTATGAATATCCAGAAGGGCAGATAGTGCCATGTAGATGCATCAATACATTGAAATATGCTTTTGACTCTTGAGAAGGCTTGTAAAGGTGGGTTTACACCAGGATGGATTCACCTTGCTGGCGTATGTCGGCACAAAGTTAAACCGGTTCCGAATTATCTGCAGCTTCACTTTGAATTCTTTCGACGAACGCAAGGCATTTGCTTGCACGAACACCATGGTCCCGATGCCGTCCTCGAAAGAAAAGGTCCCAGTGACCGTCAATGACTTCCTCGCCTTGCCATTACAAATGCGACCGCAACCCTCATATCCACAAAGCGCGACTCACTACCTCTACCTTCGAGCGAATGCGCCAAAAGTTCCTACAGATGATACACCACGCGAGGTTTTCCTGGTGAACGTTCCTATTGATACGACGGAGCAACATCTGCGATATCTCTTCGCGAATCAGCTCGGCGGCGCGCGGGTGGAGAGCGTGGCTTTCGAAGGAGCGAGAGTTGGGAAAGGAATCGCTGCGCCGGTTGCGCCAGCACAAAAGAGCAAGAAGCGAAAACGAGGCAATGAGGATGGAGAGAATGGCGAAGAAGCAGTTGGACTCCTACCTGAAGTCTGGGATCGAGAATTAAGGCGGAGCGGAGGCACAGCTGTAGTGACCTTCGTAGATGCCGCAAGCGCTCAACTGGCTTTGAAAGAGACGAGGAGGGCAATTAAGACTAAGACTACAATCACATGGGGCGAGGGAGTCAAGGGTCTACCATCTTTGGGTAGTGCGCGATATCTGTCCCACCACAACCTCCGCTTCCCACCCTCCTCCGTCCTCCAAGAATCCGTTGACGAATTCATGACCGCCTTCTCCGCCGCCGAAGAAGACCGCGCCAAACAACTCACCAGACTTCGTAACGAACCTGACGCTGACGGTTTCATTACTGTAACGAGAGGTGGAAGACAAGGGCCCGGCAGGGAGGAGGAGGCGAAAGCGAAGGAGGAGGAGTTGAGGAATAGGGAGAAGGAGAGAGTGAGGAGTGACTTTTATAGATTCCAGGTCAGGGAGAAGAAGAAGGAGGAGGCGAGGGACCTGGTGAGGGAGTTTGAGGAGGATCGGAGGAGGGTTGAGGAGATGAGGAGACGGAGGGGGAGGATTAGGCCGGAGTGAGGTTGTGGAAAAGATGAAGTTTGAGGGCGTAGCTACGGGACGAACGCTCTTCAATGGCGAGAGTTCAGTGCAAATGTCGAGCTGCACACCTGCCATACATACCGGTCGGTGGCTGGGAACAGTGCCAGTTTTAGCGTCCGTGCGTCGAACGATCGTCACAATGTATGGTCTTGGCGTCGACTTCCAATTGTCGACAATAGCAAGTGCTACATGTTATTGACTGACAAGTACAATAGCTAGCGGAAGGCGCAGCACGAGATGCGGGACCTTCTTTTCGCATTTAATACCAAGCATGATTCATCTGAGGACAGACACTCGACATTCACGACAACCAAGACATTCATCAACCAGCGAAACCTTTACCGATCATTCTCAAAGTTCCACTCTTACAAGACATCCGAGCACAAGGAGAGAGTCAAACACATCAATTTCTTGCATCGCGAAACCTCTGTACCTTTCCAAATCTCTACATCACCAAAGAACGCACATCGCATACAACAGAAACCTTCCACGAACGCGATACAGCAAACCAACCATTCTCATAACATTGAGATACCAAGCAGCCTTCACACAAGTCCATACCAAACTATACAAAACAAGAACCAACAAGATGGCCACCGGACCTTGCTGCACCACCCACTTCCCAGTCGCAGACATCGGCGGCCACCTTCCGTATACTGGAAGATGCACCCTCCCGACTCCACCATTCTCACCAAGCCTCGACCCATCGCCTCCTCCGGCTGAGCTCACTCACCCAAAGCCACTCCCACCGTTGTGGACCTCCATCACCTCCTACACGGACGGCTGCCCTATCAGTCCAACCTACGAAGGAGACAGTGAATCCGGCAAAAGTGGCCTGCGTGTAACGGTCATCAAATGCAACAAACGTTCTTTCTACGAAAGCTACATCGGACATTACGTGAAGGAACGCCACGGATCCTGCTGTGCTCGCGTACCTTTCAACCCCGTCAAGACTGCCATCGAATCCGATGAGGCGACTACCGAGGACGGCAAGCTCAAGCACGGACCTGCTCCTGGTGCGAAGAAGATGCTGGATTCCCAGGGCAAGATCAGGAGTGGATGTCCCTGCGGAAGGACCTGGATTGTTGGAAAGGTCCAGGGAAGGTTCCTACCTGAGTATCATCAGAGTGTGAAGTGTTTGCGTGTCACCAAACGAGGTGCTGGGGCGAAGGAGCGGGCTAGAGAGCAGAAGAGAGCGGCGAAGAAGCTGAAGGAGATGAAGATCCGGAGAAAGTACGCGATGAAGCAGTACACTTAGCCTCATCAGTAGGATGGATGGTGATTTGGAAGGTTCGGCGGGGACGAAGCACCATGTGGATGCGTTGCAGGTCATCACTTTTGAAAAGGAAGAATCGAGGTTGTGAGAGGCATTCATTGGCTGCGAGCGCATATTTGGAGGCTACCGGTGATCAAGCGAAATGGGAGTGAATGCATGAAATGGAGAATGGCCCATAGTCTCTGTAAGAACATGAAATACTTTCGCAATTTGTGGCCATCGCGCATAGCCGGCGCCTGCCTTCTAGCATAGGTACACTCCGTTCTCCATACACCGTTCCCCGAAGTGTCATAACGCCAGTCCCATGCCCCAGATTAACGCCAAAGAAATCCCTTTCAGGTGATCTAGAAGATGGAGTTGACGATGTTGCCACCGATCGTCGCACCAGCACCAAAAATGGCAGCATTACCCAACTTCTTTCCAAACTTCTTGCCCATCTCCTGTCCCTTTCCGGGCACTTTACCCTCACCATTACCCATCTGACTCGTCTCCAACGGCATGTTTCCATAGTTGTTGCCATAATTGGGTGCGGGAGGACCACCTGGTGCGGCTCCCTTCTCATCAATAACCTTGACGTAGCTGCGCGGGAAGATTCCCTCTGCGCCTGTTCGTGCTGAACGTCCTTTCCACCATTCCGCATTCATGTATTCTGTCACTGTGACGGTATCGTTTGGCTGGAGTTCGAGATCGCCTGCATCCGTGGAGGTGTACGCATACAGCGCCGTAGCCGTGCAAAGCGGGGGCCAGTTCGCGGCGGGTGGAGGAGAATTATACGCCGGTGGGGGAGGTTGAGGGGACGCTGGAGGCTGATAGAAGCTCTCGTTCTTTTCGTTTTGCGGGGAGGTTATGCCGTTGGTTTGTGGGGGTTGGTTGAGATTGAGGTTGTTCATGGCGGAAGTGGGTGGTTGGACTGCGCCGACTGCGCCGGGGAGGGCGCCGACTGAGAGAGGAGCGTGCAGGGCGGTTTGGGCGGGGATTTTGGAGAGGAGGTCGTTCAGGTCTTGTGGGGAGATTACGGAGGCGTCGCAAAGGTATTCGAGTTCCTGGGAGGATGTTAGTATGGCCTTTCGGGAGTGGGAGGTGGTGCTTGCGCGTACTGCTTTGATGGTCCTAATTGACCGGTTGACCATGGCGGTGTGGATTTCTTCGGCGGAACCCATGATGGCGATCCTGATCTCGAGAGTGCTGTGATGTGTTCGGCAGAGTGTTATGAGGTAGCGAGCGTGGTTGTCTTTGTAGGGTAGAGGTCGCAGCCTGAGAGGTGACGTTCCACAATTCACTTGAGTTGCACCGCGGCGCACGGGCGGTGGCTGTGCAAGCCAGCGCTTCGTTCAGACATCAAGCTTTCTCCACCACAATCGCCTCAATGTCCACGTGCAAGTCAATTTGACATCTGTTAAAGGAGAACGGACAGACGCCTCATCAGAGACCAGGCGTCATTCGTATCGGCAGACCTTAAATCAGCAAATGGACGATAGCAAGGAGTGGCACAGCTGGTCCCTGTCAAGAATCGGAGACCGCATGCTGTATGATCTATCGATGCCCTGAGAGTATCCATTATTTGGTCCATGAGCTTGGTTGTGTTGCTAAACTCGCAGCTCATCTCTAGGCACACACCGCTGGATCAGATTATCCGGATCGAAAGAGAAGCACCCATTGTCCCAATACGCCGCCAAAGCAAACATGGCAAAGTTGTCCGCATTTCTCCTCGCACTCGCCGGATCGCTTTTCGCCAGCCTCAACGTCAGCTCATGCTGATATGCTGGCTTTATATCACCTCCGTCCGAGATAGTCGCATCACTGGTGCTCTTGAGAGCATGCGTCATTTCATGCAACAACGCTGCCCCAAACACGTAGTACTGGTCGAGCTTGACCGTGTACGAGCCAGCAGAGGTAGAGCTGGGCGGCGCCAGTTGGCTGAGGTACGCGCCTGTACTGCCTGAGAACATGTTCACCCACATGCGATTGCAGACGAATATTTGGTTGTAACCTTTGTAGGTGGCAGCTAATGCGTTGGCGCCGCGACCGCACGCTTGAGCAGCTTTGGTGCCCGGTGTCTCGCAGACAAAGCTCATCTGGTCGTTGAACTGGTCATCAAAGGAAACGATCGCATCGAAGATTGCTTTGGTATTGGTGTCGTTCCTTCGATCAGTCAGGCCGACCTGGCTACCGAAGAAAGCGTTCCATGCCTAAGGAATTTGCGATCAGCCGGAGTATGCATTGCATATGCGTACATGAGCATACCGGAAGGTCTGTGCCTTTGACTGAGGCAGATTTCGCGAGGGCAGTCATCTCTGCAATGGCATGCCAAAGCCTGTCTGTCTGGATGTCTGAGCAGTCTCGAACCGCATAGTTGCCTTTGACTTCATCTCGGCTGACGAGGGAGGACATCGCAGAGAGTGGGCTCGGAGCAGCTCCGACGAATCTCGGTGAGAGGAGTAAGGGAAGAAGCAGAAACATCTTGTGAAATCGGTCTGGGCAACAGTGACTAGACGTCCATTGAGCTCACGCGCCTCGCAGCTATATACTATTTGCACCGATATACTCCGACTGCGGTGGTGTTGTCCACGGCCGAAGAGTACCCGATTGCCATAAAGGTATATTGGCCTAGCGTGCATGCCAACAACGCCTTCAGAGGCTTGCTGCGCCTTGGTGCTTCAAGATATCTTCGACAAGCTCCACTCACACATATGATGTTGGCGGCTCGGAGATTTTGTGTAACAATGGCGCTCTCAGCTGACGGATATAGCCTTATACCGGTTTGGGTATCCACATTTGAGGCCTCTATGGCAAAATTCAAGACGACATATCAAGGTCTCCAAGTTCAGCCGAGAGTATCGTCAGACACTTTAATCTATCAATTCCATTATCACAAGCAATGCAGACATCCTCACCGCTGACCGCGGCGGCGACGCTGATCGTCTTTCTTGTGATAGCCTCCGTCCAAGCAGCCGACTGCATCTGGCCTGCCCCCGCTAATGTACCCTACAATGCTCAAGTCTGGGACCTTCGTCAAGCGATCTGCGGCAATCTAGCGTGCACGGAACAATGGGATGAGACCGGAAAGCAGAATTGCACCATGGCGATGCCTTTAGGCGGCGGATGGCAGGTGAAAGCCATGATTTACGACACTGCTGAAGGATACGCGAATTGGTAGGTCCTTAGTCCAAGAACCGTCGTCGTTGATTTGAGTAGGGGCTGATGATCGTCACAGCTGGAATGCACTCGAGAACATCATCGAGCAATGCTTTGAAGCTGGAGACTATGATTCCAGCCGAGAGACGTATGAGGGCTATTGGGAAGACGGATCTGAGACATACTGGCTGTACGTGCAGTATATAGAGGAGGAAAGTGCCAGCAATGTGGTGGGTTTCGTAGATGAGGATACTGAAGATTATGAGGAGGTTGTTGCTGATAACCCTGCAATACCGGTGGACACGACATGGTAGTAGGTTCAGGATGTGGTCGCACTCTACAACCAGCCGTGTAGTGGTTAGCAATGTAGTTGCACATGAAAGTTGGAGTGGAAGTTACAAGTGAAGTCTCCACCTCGCACTTCCTTGCCTTCGGAATCTTCCGGGTGTCTGCCGATCAGCCAACCGCTGACCACGCCAAGCCCAGACTTGCTCCTGCAAGTCACGACTTCATCACAGCGAGCTCCAGCTACACACTACACATCACAACCTCCCACACTACCATAACCATGCCTGTTAAGCCAATTACCGGCGTACGTACTCACACAACGAAGAGAAGAGGAAATTGAGGTTGGATGGGAGGCTAATGGATGCGCAGATGCTTCGAAGGGGCCTTGTCCTTGACCTTTCAGTTGCTTTCGGTATGTTGGAGGGATGCCTGCGAGGCGCCAATGGCTTCTTCGCACAAGTGCTAGAGAGTAGTATGAGCTGACATGTGACTCTACAGGTCTCGGAACCGCCTGCGGTTACTTCTGGTGGTACGGTACGTAAGAACACAGCGAACGAAGCGCGAACAAATTCCCCCGATGAGCAACCTGAGCAACCCTTTCGAGCGACACGAACAAGACGCGCGGAGGATCTCGATCATTGCACCGAGACTAATATCTTTGGCCAGGCTTTCACGTCCCATCCGTCCGCCGCCGAGATTTGTTCTACGCCAAGTTGGAAGACGAGAGAGCTGCTGCGCTGGGCCAGACATCTTAGAAAGGTGGACATCATCAGACGCACAAGCACGGACATGGACACTAAGCGAGAGCATCCGAGGGTTGCAATGGACATCTGAGGAGAGGAGTGGAGAGGGCGGCAGTGCAATGCAGCATCCAAGACAAAGACAAACACGGACCACCTGGGGCTATGGGATAGAGTCGGCTGGCTGTAAATATACCATCAAACGAAGAAGCGATTGCGAAGTCACTATGGTCACTTATTCATTCCATGCTTCCAAGCTTTTCAGTGCATCTCTGGCTGGATCTCCAGACTAACATCGAATCTCCACGCCCTGCCGACTGACAGTCAAATACTTCACACCCTTATACGGCTTGACTTCCGGTCCCAACCCACGACTCTTTTTGGTGTCCAAGAGCAAACTTTCCACCTTCAGCCCACTCGCCAACCACCCCTTCA
The DNA here is from genome assembly GCA_003666085.1 of Pseudocercospora crystallina. Taxonomy (NCBI): domain Eukaryota; kingdom Fungi; phylum Ascomycota; class Dothideomycetes; order Mycosphaerellales; family Mycosphaerellaceae; genus Pseudocercospora; species Pseudocercospora crystallina. The sequence continues at coordinate 115,452 of QQNG01000167.1, forward strand.
TGCTAAAACTCAAAGTCGCAGAATCCGGCATCAGCTCCCGATTCCTGTCTGCCTTACTCTGCGCACTCTCTCCATTCATACCACTCTCACTCCGTTCTTTCTGGGACTGATACGCCGCTGGCTCCTCATCGTAGTCGTACGTAGTGGCCGTCATACCATTCACCACGCCTCCACTGGCATCGCCGTCTTCGTCTGCTAAGGGCCCTTGAACGGTACATCGGAGAACGGCTCCACCTATTCCGAAGTCTTTAGGTGGGATCTTCCATTCCACGCTTCCTTCGGTGGGGTTGAAATGTGCTTCGCCTTTGGTGGGGCGCATATCGCTGAGATTTCGGACGGATGACGGAAGGGGGACGTGGATGGTGAGGTCTTCGAGTGCTGGCGAGCTTGAGTTGCCAGACTGTGCAGATCTGAGTCCTGAGGTGGATCTGCCACTGGAACCAAGATTTGATTGTAGGGATGCTGCAGCGGCGGATGAGGATGCTGTTGATGTTTGTTTTGCGCGGACTTCGAATTCGGATCCAGAAGACCCAAGGCCTGTGGTGATTTCGATAGAGACAGGGAGGTTGATGTTGCTTGATGATATTCGTGAGGTTGTGAGAGGGGCATCTGGGCCGAGGAGATCTGTCTCGTAGCCGCAGAGAGCGAAGCGGCCGTCTGGAGGGATGAAGGATATCACGCCTTCTGATTTCCATTTATTGAGACGGACGCAAGGATGGAAGACGACTCGTTCCATGACGTTGCGTAGTTGGTCGCCTCTGTTGCCCATGCCTGCTCCTTTGCCTCCAGTTGATAGACTTAGAAGTAGATCTGGCACGCCACTGACTTTCGAGTTGAATGCGATACTGCCGTAGGCCAAGGCAGCAAGAGGACGTCCGGAAGGCGCGAGCGTGACCGAAAGATTCTCAACAATGTCCACATACAGCTCGTTGCTTGTATGCTTGACATTGCTTCTCCTCCAGGGTACGGCGGAACCCTGAGTGCTCGGTGAAGGACTCAGAGATGGCCGCTGTAGTCCAGAAGAGCCAACAGCCTGTAGTGAGGGACTTGATCCAGGTATTCCTACACCTCCGAGTAGGTTCTTTAATACGCCTGGTCCAGTTTCTACCACGTCTCGTAAAGCATTTGCTTCTCCCTGACATATGACGCCTCCATCTGCCATTTCGGCCACCACTTGGGCCACAATGTCATAGTTGGCCGTGAGTTTTGTTGCTAGAAGCGGGCTACCGACGAACTCTTCCAATGCATCCGCTACGCGATGCAGAAACTCGAGCACAAGCAAGGGGTCGACATCCTTCGATGCTGGAGAGAGAAACAGTAGATTGTCCTGGATGATGGAGAAGAGTACGGTCGGAGGGCTCGTCGAGGTCAATTGTATCACGCTCGGTCGCGGCGATTCATGTTGAAGGTATAGAGGGAGGATAACGGCTGGAGGCGGCGGCTTGTTCGTGTAGACATGGCTGAAGAGCAGGTTGCTGGGTTGGTGTCAGTTGAGGCATGTGATAGTGTGTAGCCTGGTGCGTTACTTACGTACTTGTGCTCGTCGTAGATGTACAGCGCCTCTATCGCGCTCATTGTGGGAGATGTATTATCGCATTACTCTGGCCTCATGTGTTTATGATGGAAAGTAGTCTGGACTCTATGAAAGCAGTGGTGGGGTCTTGGTGAGTGAAGGCATGTGGAGCCGGGGTCGAGCTTCACGTCACCCTCAACTTCGCGACTTGCATCCCTCAAACGTCAATCAACCCAACCTCACTTGACAGCATGGTGGACGTTAACCAGGGCACATATTCGATCGAGCTGTAGAGTCGTTCTGCGCGCGACACCTTCACGACCACGACGCCTTCGACGGACGACATCGCGCGAGACAGTAGCAACATGGCCTCAGACTCCGCCGCCATCGTCGGCACAAAGCGACCTCATTCGTCCTCGATAGTGCCTGGGCAGGCTCCGACGAAGAAACGAAGAGTACACCATGAGCTTCAACGAACGCAGCAGCGACCGCGCGAGATCGAACTGGCGCCACAGGACCCAGTCTTTGCGCAAGGACAACTCCTCAAGAGCATCAGTGCCGCGCTCATGATGGCGGGCTACGATTCAGTCAAGCCCACTGCGCTTGAGATGTTCCGATCACATGTCGAAGAGTACATGCTGCGCTTCTTGACCCACGCACGTGTGTCTATGCAAGGCAACAGGAGGACAAAGCCAACCGCGCTGGATTTCGCGGCCGCGCTGGCCAACATGCCGAACGCGCATACTGCTTCTCTGCTGAAAGACCAGCTTGATTTGCAAACACACGAGGACATATCATACCCTTCAATATCGGAGCCTGATCCTGCGCCGCCGCCTGCGCCGGACTTCTCGAGCCTACTAGAACCGCTAATCGAACGGAAGCCACCGACGTGGATACCAAAGCACTTTCCTTCATTACCACCTCAGCACGCGTGGAAGCAGACGGCGGTATATCCCGAAAGAGAGAAGGATGCAAGAAAGATGCGGGAGAAGGCGACGGAGGAAGGCATGCTAGCGGAGCAAGCGCTGAGGAAACTGGCTGCAGCGCACAAGACGAGCGCTATGAACGCCGAGAGGAGGAGAACAAGCGTGCTTAGTGGAGAAGGCAGACCTCGGGAAGCGGGACGCGTGGGGCGGACTGGAGGAAAGGCCCACGAAGACACATTCGCCGATGTTCTCAAAGAGCTTGGTGGTCCGGATGATGCCACGGAGGGAGAGGGCTTCGATACCACGACGGAAGACGGCGGGGTAAAGATGGATCTTGGAATGCCAGAGGGAGTCATGGTCAACCACGACATGGGCCATTGGAGAAGAGCTGGCTCGAGGAGAGGCGTGCGAGCATGAGGCGAATTGGTCTTTCGATGCTTTCATATTTAAGCGTGGCGCTGGAGGAGTTTACTGTACAAGTGAGGCTGAGGCAGCTTTATTATCACTCGGACGGTATCAATATCGGCCATGCTCTTCGCATGGTCAGTCTGCTGCCAAAAAATTCGCTTTCCGATCCACTGCATTCTTTTGGTGATGTTTCAATGCGTATACCGAACCGGTCACGTGTCACGCTTCACACCTCACTTCACTTCACTTCACTTCAGCCCGTGCCATCGTATCTGTCCTCCCAGCTTGTTGTTTCAACGGTCATCCCATTCGCGCATCTGAAACGATCTGTTAGTGCCTTCGCCGTACCAGCGTCCGCCACTCTCACTACGGATTGCACCTACTGTCTGAACAATCTCAACACCGGCTCGCAAATCACTTTGCTTTTCGGATCGGTTCTCGGTCCACTCAGATCGCAGTTGTACTGCACGAGCTCCTTGAGCTCGCAGTTTTTGAGATCTTTGACTGCTGGTTTCCGGGTCTTTCCGTTCGGCAGCTTGTTGATTTGGTCAGTCAAAGCGGACGTGTGGAAGGCTTCGACTAAAGGTGCCATCGTGAAGATCTCGGAAAACACCAGGCGCTTTACTGTTTTGCTATCGCATGACAAGTGCTGAAGGTTTCTGATGGATCTTTGATGAGGAAAGATGAAAGAAGGAAGAGAAGATGAGTGCGGAAGATCTGGGGAAGAGATTATTGGCGGAGGTTGAGGAATGTGGATTGGATGAGGTGAGTGATGTCTACCAAACAACATCAGACAACATCGCTGACTGTCTAGTAGATTCTGAATACAATCAGACTACAGGACGAGTCACCCAAATCGTACTTCGGGCTACCGCACCTGGACGGCCTTCTGCAATGCGCCATCGAAGCCAAGAATTCGACGTACAAGACCCAAGCCTCCACGCCTTGTGTCGAGCTCATGTCGCTGGCATCTGCAGGTGGCAAGACACATCTGCTATACCATCTCACGGCACTCGCCATTCTTCCCACTCATCTCGGAGGCCAACAAGCAGCCGTGGTGATCATCGACGCTGATGGCCGGTTTTCAGTCTCTCGACTTGCCCAACAACTACGGAGACTAGCTATCTCGCACACGAAAGAAGACTTCCTCGACAAAGAAGCCATCGAAACTATGCTCGTCGACGCCTTGAAGCAAGTCCACATCTTCAAGCCCCAATCACTCGCCTCAGCCGTAGCAACGCTGCAATCACTACCATCTTACCTCTTCGACCCAACCCGCCACTACTCCTTCGACAGACACATCAAGTTCATCGCTCTCGACTCAGCTTCCGCATTCTCCTGGCAGTCTCGAGCGGATGCAGAAGATGCCGCTCTTCTCGCATCAACAACCAGCAGCAGCAATCCGAAACAACAACCAAATGGCTACATTCAACTCGCGGCAGCCCTCAAAAATGCGTCTCGAATTCTCTCCTGCCCAACGATCTTCACATCCTGGGACACAGGTCCTTCGAAAACAACTTCCAATTTCGAGCCAGATGCTCACTCGTTCCGACCATCGCTGCCTCCACCTTGGCAGACGCTCCCAACTCTAAGATTGATTGTTCAAAGAGCGGCCGCGAGGAAGTTACCTGTGGAGATCACAGTGGAAGATGCGATGAGAGAGTGTGAGATTCGGCAGAAGGTGGTGGAGCAAGGAAAGTTTGAGGTTTTTGTGAATGAGTGGGGTGTTGAAGAGAAGGTGTTGCAAAGCATGAGGATGAAGGGCGCACTGTTTGAGATATTTGTTACGAAGGATGGGGTGGTGATCGGAGATGGGCCAGAGTGAGCGACCTGCGCCTCTGCTGTTCGACAGTTGGTCTGGTTATTGCTTGCAAAGACCAACTGAATGAAGGGGCTAGTATTACCGAGACGCCACTATTGTTGTCGTCGCAGACATACATGTTTGTGCAGAACAAACATTCTCGAAAGGCAACAAAACCAAAACTCTGATTATAAGACCTCTGCTCAGTACAGAGTTGTACTACTGTGAAACCCAGAACGATCGATTACCATGTGGCCACCAAGCTTCTTCGCTCCACTAGGTATCAGCGCTGCAATCAGTGCAGCCATCCAACTCATTTGTTCATACCTCGCGGCAGAGTGCATCGACCCCTCCAGCTGGACTGCTACCGTCCTAGTCACAATCTCAACATACATCCCATGCACCTTCCTCGCCATCCTGGCGATTCTCGCGCGCGGAATCGAATCCGAGTACAAATACACCCCAAAGGATATGCTCGACTCAAACCTAGCACCGGTCAGCTTCAACTCGACAGTTCACTGCGCAATCTGCAAAGGCCCGTTGATGGGCCCTTCGAGGCATTCAACGACGCTTCGATTCTGCTGTCCCAGTGCGTTTTGCAACCAATGTATCCGCCATCACATGACGACATCATCCAACTGTCCCGTGTGCCAGAAACCCGTCTTCGGCAAGATGACAGATGGGAAACCGATTACGTTCAATGGAAGGTTTGAGAAACGGCCTTGGTTCTATGGGATGGGAGCCATCTTCGCCTTGTTCAGTCTTGCTTGCTCCTATTTGCTTTCTGGAATCGTGGGACAGCTTCTGCAATACACGCTTTTGGCTCAACAATTGGATCTATTGACTCATACTTGCGTATTCGGGTTGTCGCTGTACCTCGAGGATGGAGGCTTCAGACCAGTCGTCACAATCGGTTTGGCTGTCGTCAGGACTGCTTTGACCGCGTGTCCGGGTATGATGTTTGTGCGTCCGGAGGCGCTGGAGTTTGTTCAGAAGGGGTTGTTGGTTTTTGTTTGGGGACCTTTGGTGCCGAGTGCGGTGATTGTGTACACGATTGATGCTTACAAGAGTACTCGAGGACGGGTGTGATGATGGAGGTCATGGATGTCTATCGTGCACCGCAGTCAGACCAGAGGGAAGCGGAATGAACGTCGCTCAGTAGTTGTCAATGTTGGTGTATGTGATGGCTCAACTCATTCATTCCACTTCTCCATCTTCGGCTTCCTCCAACTCATCTTGCTCAGAGTCTCCCTGGTACTCTTCTTCATTCCCAGTCACATTGTCTTCCGTAGCGTTCCACTCCGTATCTCCCTCGCCATCTTCCCCTCCTTCTTCTTGAATATTATTCTCCCCTTCTGCCTCTGCCTCTGTTGTAATAGTCGAGACTTCCGCTGGCGGTTCAACCATCAAGGTCCCCGCTTCGCCGCCCAAGCTATCATCTGAAGAGTATGACGTCGAGCTCACATCCTCGTCATCAGAATCGACACGACGACGTTTGGCTGGAGGAGGGGTGAAGTATTCCTTGTACCACTGTCGGATATTTCGTCCTAGGATGTACTTCTCTTCTCCGACGTCCACGGCGAACTTGAGAAACCGCTTATCGCCAGATGTAGCTTGTCGAAGACCACGAGCTTGATCAATCGTGCCGGTGCCGCCTCCCGAGTAGAGCTTGACCTTCTTCAGAAGTTTGCGGGCTTCGATCCGGTTCTTCGGTAGGAATGCCAGGCATTCCTGAATAAGGTCCCGGAGCTGCTTGCTGTACACTCGACTGACATGACCACTGAACTGCACGCTGTTTGCATCTCTCGGCCGGCTGTAGTCTATCCCAGTTCCGTCTTTCGATTCCAGTAGAGACCACATCGTGATACCGACACCGTAAACATTGGTCGCACTAGTCAAGTTTTGAGGATTGTCGTCGGCGCCTTCGAGATTAACTCTCAACTGCTCTGGAGGGTGGGCGCCTAGCGTTGCATATCCTTTCATGTTCTTGAGGAGATGTCCGTGCCCTTCGGGTAAGATTGCGCAATGGCCAAAATCGCCCACTTTTGCGAGAGGATAATCGGGGTAAACACCGCTGTCGTTGGAACCAAGAAAGACATTGGCAGTCTTCCAGTCTCGGTGAACAATCAAGTCCCAGTTCTGAGCAGGTTTTCTATCCAGGGTTCCACGCTCCATCAGAACGGCTGCCGTTGCAAGACTCTCAAACACGTTCCAGCAGAATGGTTCAGGAGGGAGAGTATCCCGCTTCTCGTCGAATGGTAAGGCCTCGCGTAAGCCTAGGGTCCTTGAGTAATACCTCCTTCCAACTGACCACAGATCGCCAAACGAGCAGTACTCCAGATACAGTACACAGTGAGTAGGCTCCCCGTCTTCCTCGTTATTCTGATCCTCCTCCTCGTTGTTCGATTCCTTCAGAAAGCGCCAGTTCCTGAGTTTGGTAACGCTGTGAGACCCAAGCAGATTCTGGAGTCGGTAATGGGCAGAGACTTCGGCTGGCTGGTCTTGCTTGACAGGATCAAATCGTTCTCCCTTCTCGCTAGGCGGCAGCTCCGCTCTCTTTTTCACCACTCGATCAAGAATCAATCCATCTGAATCGACTTTGGTGAAGAGCACTGGCTTGGCGTCTGCGCCTTTATCTAGGACGTTGTGTGGTCCGATCCAGTGATCATTGAGCTGACCCATTTTGTATCGTTCATCGTCGTCTATAGATGCACCAGAAGCGACTGCGATCGTTTTGCCAGTCACGGGTCTCAATCCAGGTGTAGTCTTTCTAGCTGGCGTGCTCTTCCCTCTGACTGTCTCTCCCGATACGGCGGTGGTCTGAGGTGGTGCCTTCCCCACAGCTTGTCCAGTGCCATCTGCTGTTGGCTCGGTCGCCCTGCTCACCATGAAGTTCTCCCACGTTGTCGCAGCTTGTGCGGCATTGTCACGTCGCCCTGGCACGTAAAGGTCTATTTGTTCTTGTAGCCAGGCGACGGTGGATCCTGGCTGCGGAAGTGGGTCTCTAAGGCCGATGAGGCGGGTGGCAGCCTGTTCTAGGGTGTTGATAGCAGTTGCAAACGCCTTCTGGTCCCGAATGTAGGCGCGGATATCGTTCCTGTCTGCGTCCTCAGTAGGCTCGGCGTTCTCTTCGACATCCTCGGCGTTCTCCAAAGCGATGTCCGCAGCTTGAAAAGCTGTTATAGCCTGTGTCAAGGCATTTTGATCTGCGAGTGGGATGGCTGCCCAGATGGTGGCTCGACCTTTAATTGCTGTCTTTCACTTAGCAAATAATTTTGAACGTTGAAGCTTCCCAGAACCTACGCCCTTTTCCACCCGGCTTTCTATCCCTTCGCCCACCATTTTCATCAAATTCTTTCCAAGCTTCTATTTCAAAGTCAACAAATTGCTGCTGTGCGGCCTGCGCCATGACTATTGCATAGATCTACACCTATTGATAGTTGCAGAAAACTTCAAGTAGATAGCTGTGTGAGCTCCCTGGCCTATACATCTCTTTGTTCATCTTGCAGTACAATGCGGCCTGTGAGGCACAAGCAACCCGGATTTGGGCGTCGCGAGCAACAATCCTTTGTTCCCACCGTCTCACCTGTCATGCTGCGTCGAGAGCTTCGTGAAGACTTCGTTTATTCGACTATTAGGAAGAGGTTGCAAGCGACTTCAGAGGCAGGATATGTTTAAGATGCTGCGCTCCATCGCCGTATTCGCAATGGCATCTTTGTCAATGCTCGTGGGAGTCGCCGTTTTCTGGCAGCCCTGTTGAAGGGCCGACGATGGGTAGAGGTATAGACCGGTACATGAGCTGATGCCATAGTCCGTTCGCTATGTCTATGTTGATGTAGACAGGTCTTGACGTGAAGTCCAAGAAAGATGTAACATGATTTGTCCCTCACCAAAGTGGAGCCGACATGACGTCGGGAGTGGCTCTCCGCTCGCCAAGGCTGCGCTCCAATCCTGCTGCCAGCTTTGCCTTCTTCCCATCCAATCGAGACCACACCATTCACTGTGCCGGTGACTGCAGTTGGCAGGAAAAGAAACAGTGAGAGGCGCTGAACGCGCGTCTGTGCCTCCTGCAGGGCCAATTCTCGGTGACTGCTACTGTAGCAGTGTAGCTCGTACAGCTGCCATGTTTTTTGCGTTGCCGCCGTATGAGGTAGGATGCGGCGGCGCGATAAGAGATGCTCTGCGCCGCTGCTGATCTTTAAGAGGTTTGCTTGAATCATTTCCTCCGTACTCACCTATTCACGGACACGAGGAGGACTAGAAGCGATATGAAGAGCATTTCAATACCATAGCAGAGCGCTGGCTACACAATGGCTACGACCACGATCACCATGACAAGGCTCCTCCTGGCCTTCCTCCTCTACATCACCTCAGCCCTCAGCCAGACTTCCACCACAATCGTTACGGCGACCACGACAGTCACAGCAAGCGAATCCGGCGCCTGCAACAACTTCGTCGGAGCCTGCGTCGTCTACGGAACAGCAGGGGCGGCACCCTATACAACCACAGTCTACGCTCCGACAACTCCCACCTCAGAAGCGATAGTCACACGAACAACAACTGTCTCCGTAACATCAGGAGCTACGACAGCCTATGGTAGCGGGGCATGCGATGGCTTCGTAGGAGCTTGTGTGGTGTATGGGACGGGGGTTGGAGGAGCGAGTTATACGACAACAGTTTATAATGGACAACAGGGCAGTCCGGCGCAGGCGACGATGGGAAACAGTGGAGGGTACATTGGGCCTGCGGGGGATAGTGGTGGGTATATTGGAGAGGCGTCGAGTCTAGGCATGGGTGTCATCTTCCCGTTGGTGTCATTCTTGCTTGTCAATGTTGGATTTTTCGTATGGATGTAATGCTGGGAAGAGTTGGTGGCATATAGATACCCTTTGCACGCGTTCATGAACAACGCAATCACGCTGAATACGACAGAGCATAACACGCCTTCGAATCACGCATTCAACGAGATATCCGTCACAACAAGAACCGTCGCTATGAAAAGTCCTACAAAGGTAAAGATCGCCCATCGGCTACTGCAATGCAGCTGTGTAACCTCTGTGGATCCGTTCGGCGGATGTCACGCCGAAATCAACTCTTCCTCAACATCTCTTCCCCAGACCATCTCCACACTCCCTCCGCACTTCCAAACAAGGTCAGAATGGCACATACGGAAAACATTGAGAAGGACCTGACCGCCAAAGAAGATGAGGTATTCAAGCCCATCGACGATGTCGAATCCGCCAAGTCAAAAGGTGAAGTGGAAACTGCAGCATCAACAGAATATCAGAGCAGAGGTACCGCCGAAGAAAAGAAATTGATCTTCAAACAAGACCTCCGAATCCTCCCTCTCTGTGCAGCAATCTACCTCCTTTGCTATCTCGACCGAAGTAACATTGGCAACGCGAAAGTTCTCAACGAAGACACTGGCAATGATGTGAGCAATAATCAATTCCGTTTTGCTTAGCCCTCAAAGTCCCACTAACGTTCGCCTTTCAGCTCCTCACAGAAACCCACATGACCTCTCTCCAATACACAATCGCCCTAATGGTCTTCCTAATAGGCTACGCCCTCTTCGAAGTCCCCTCCAATTATATGCTCAAACGACTTTCCCCTTCCACCTGGATCGCATTCCTCATGTTCTCGTGGGGAGCGCTCACCATGGGCCTAGGCGGGACACATTCTTTCGGGTCTGTGACTGCCGTGCGTTTTCTCCTTGGTGTCTTCGAAGCTGGCTTATTTCCGGGCCTTGTCTATTACTTGACATTTTGGTATCGAACAGAGGAACGATCGATGAGAGTGGCGCTCATACTGGCGTCTGCGACGTTGGCCGGGGCGTTTGGAGGGGCGATTGCGTATGGTGTCGGGCACATGAATGGGACGAGTGGGTTGAGTGCTGGGAGGTAAGCCTCCTTTGCGTTTCGAAAATGATGAACGCGTTGACTGACCTCTCTTCGTAGATGGCTCTTCATCCTCGAAGGCCTCCCCTCCCTCCTCTCAGCTTTCTCCGTCTTCTTCTTCCTGCCAGACTACCCCGAAACAGCCCACTGGCTCTCCCCCACCGAAAAAACCCTCGCGACCTCCCGCCTTCTCCACGAAGGCTCACACGGCCACTCTTCACACATGACCTGGGCAGATGCAAAATCTACTCTTTTCGACTACCGTCTCTACGCCCACTACGCAATCTACTTCGGCATCTCCACCCCCTTCTCCTCCCTCTCCCTCTTCACACCCACAATCACCGCAGGCCTGGGATACAACGGCCTCAAAGCGCAATTAATGACCGTCCCACCCTACGCAGTCGCATACGTAGTGACGATCTTGGTAGCATACAGTGCCGATCACTTCAACGCCCGAGGCCTACATTCCGCCATCTTCGCGACCATAGGAGCCATCGGATTTCTGGCTTCGGCGGTTTTACCTCCACACGCCTACGCAGCAAGATACGGATGTCTTATTGTTGCTTCTTCAGGATCATTCAGCTGTATACCGCCTTTGCTCGGGTGGTTGAGCTCGAATCTATTCAGTACTGCATCAGTCGGACTGGCGATTGCAATCAATATCTCTTTCGGGGCCCCGGGCCAGATTGTGGGTGTGTGGATATACAAGGCAGATGAGAAGGCTGAGGGGTATCCCACGGGACATTGGACAAACGCTGGGTTGTTGTTCTTCGTGGCTGTTGGGTGTTCGGGTTTGGCGTTTTACTACCGAATGCTGAATAGAGGGGTGGCGGCGAGTGGAGGTGGAAGAATGTTCAAGTACTAGCTGGAAACGTCAATCAGTAATCCGAATAGCGTCGTCCTCATTTGTCTATTCCCAGGTAATCCATCCTTCTTCAAACTCCATAACACCATGACACTCCTATGCTCGCTCTCACGTTGCTTTGTTCATGGTCACGAACAGGCCAGCAATCCACTCGCTATAACTCATAAGTCACCAACGACAACACTACTCAAGGATGAGGCGCCGTATTCGACTTCTTCACAACCGGAACCGGAGCATCACTCGGCGCAGTAGCAGGCCTCCAATCCGTCCGGACATTGCGCTGAGTGCCACTGCCTTGTCCACCAGCAGCGTTGTTCGAAATATCCGGCTTCTGAACAAAACCAAACTGTTTCTTGCCCTGTCATGTGTCAGTCAGCTTGTCCATGCGCGCCCCGGAGATTTTCATACCTGATCGAAAATAGCATAAACGCCCTTCAAATGCGTCCCACCATAAATGCTGAAATTCATGTTACCCCGCGACTGAATACCGCCATAGGTCATGCCGTTTCCAACATCCGCAAAGCCCAAGTCCTGCTTGTGAATAGTCATCTGAGCATCGCCAATGGCGAAGGAGATGGTAGGAAGCTGGTCAAGAGGCGTGCTGCTTGGGAATATGTATCCAGCTTGATCCTGGCTGTAAGTGGCGCCTGGGATGGCAGCATATATGTTCTTGCAAGAGGTGTCGTCGATCAGACTGAGGGTGGTGCCGGTGTCCATGATGGCAGTGTTGCCTGCGAGAGGGTACTTCTGATTGCCGATCATCATTGAGGTGGACTTGACTTGCCAGAAGCCTTGGCTGGCGTCGATGGGTGCGTAGTGGATGAAGCCACCGTTGACGAGGTCCTGGTCAATGTAGCCGAAGGTGTAGCACGGATCGACGTTGTCCTTGGAATTGGTGAGGTAGGCAGTGAAGAGAGAGTTGTCGCTTGGGATGTCCGATTGCGTAATCATGTTCTCGACAGGAGTGTGCACTGGGTGCGGTCTGACAGTGTTGATTGTGCCCTTGAGATGATGTTAGTGATGGTCGCGAGGGCAATAGCACATGACTTACAAAGGCAAGACCGAGCAGACCATCACCCTTGGTCTGCTGAAAGGAGTCTGCGATCGACTTGGCAAGCTCCACGGTTTGAGTCTCGACACAGAGGCCTCCGACAGTGACATTGTCGGTGCCGCAAGTGCCCGATGCAGTCGAGCCGTCACCGTACTGGATCTGCCAAGTCTGGCCGCTGACACCCTTCCAGGTGCTGCTCTTGCTCGGGTCGTAGATGCTGTGGCCATTTTGTCCTCCTTGGGCTTGGACGTCCTTTGGCAGGAGGGTAGACTAGACCCAGAGATCGGCGGAGCCAGTGTCAAAGTCCAAGTTCATCATCTGAGCTGGAGTGCCCACGCCCACCTGAGCGAGGTACTCGCTGTCATTCTGTACGTCCTCGGCTCCGACGTGACCTGCCTTTCCCGTGGCATCACGTTTGACCATGCGGGCAACGGTGTGGGAGTGGCTATTGTGGGTCTCGTTCTTCCTCGTTGGCTTAATCGTCTTCAGAAGTTGCTTTGAGGCGTCGTCGACGTTCTTCAGAAACTGCTTTGAGGATTCGTCGACTAGATCATGGATGACGGTGAATGGACAAGGTAGTGTTGGAGTGATCTCATCTGGAGGAAGTCAGCGTAGGACTCAGAGCGAGATTTGTGACGAGGCTGACACTTTCGAACGAGATGTCCAAGAGATTTACGGCCGCTGGCTTGGTACTTCGGATTTCTGACGCATTTGATCTTGTGGAGGTTCTGAACGTTCTGAGGAACTGCAGTGTGGATGGGAGCCATGCTTGCGTAGGTCGATGGAAGGTTGTGCTTTTGCTGATAGGTGGTCTTGATGTCTTCGAGAGGCAGGATGGCGGTATTGATTGGAAATTGATAAGTGTGCTGTGCTGATGAGTGTAGGTGTCGATGTTTGCTTGAAGGAATCTGGGTCGAGGATCAAGAGATCAAAGGACACCTTGCATGTACGACAGGCTCATGCGTCTGATCATGGCAGTCGCATGGCGTGAGTGGCTGCGCGTCATTGTGTCGTGGGCTCCTTCATCTTCATCTGCCATTGCGCAGCTGCGCCGAGTGTGGTTGGCAAGCATCTCTCATCATTTGGCAAGAATGAACTCGCAGAGAAGGTACGATCTGTCCCCATCGTTCAGTCCGTCTTCAATGCTATGTCCACGTGCTTTTGCAGAGGCGGCTGTCTTCAAATGTTCATTTTGTCTCATGTGCTCTATCATGACATATCCTTCAAATCGTCCGAAGCGACTTGCGCTCCCTATGCAATACAGTGCTCCTCCGACCCAGCTCCTGCGCCTCGCTCCATTAATGGCTTTTCCCGTCTCTGTCCCTCAGATCAAGTGCTTGCTTCGGAAGTACGCCCTCAGGTATACGATCTGCCATACGCCGAGCGCAACGAGCATACCCATAGTACCGATAGCGAACCACTTCACTCTCTCGTTTGTGCTCTCGTTGGTGTCTCGCAGCTTCATCTCTCTGCCTCGAAGGTAGTCCAGCTCATCCACAATCTCCTTGGCAACTTCGCTGATCCGTCGTAGCTCTGCCTCCACTGGCTTCAGCTTCTCGCCGGCCTGGATGGCAGACCAGTCCTTGGCATCGGCGCCTATGTCGATGTCCAGCTCAACGTGTCGCGTGGGATTCATGACGGTCCCGGAGGATGTGAGGATGTTCTCGAAGCAGACATCGAAGGCGGAGTCGGCGTGGGAAGTAAATGCATATCGTGCTTCGCCGGCGACATCTCGAGGGCGGGCGTAGTCGTTTCCCACAGCGTCCTTGATCTGTTCCAAAGTATGTCAGCATTGATTTACTCCTCTACTCCCCGCTACAGCGCCGCAAAGGGACTGATCTCTTGGCCACTATTAGGTCACACATACGTGCATGTTCAACGTCTGCCCATCTCCTCTGCTTCCGCTAATGGTCGCTGTCACCACGACCAACTGGTCCTTGGCTACAAAGTTGCGAATGCATCGCTCCTTGGATGCGGACTCGTGGCCCGGATGTGCTTGGATGTCGAACTTGAGCGCAGATACCAGAGGTAGAAGGAATGCGAGAAGTAGCTTGAATGCCATTATGCCGGCCATGGTATGAAAGTGTTCGTGGAGTGCGATCCAGAACAGAATTGGCTCCTGAAGGAGGACACGCTTGACGCGAGCAGGTTCAGGGTCTCCATTTCAGGCACCAAGGCATCATTGCATGTGCAAACCGCCAATTACTTCACCACACCCGCTTCCAGACATGCTCCATTCCCGTTCTTCTCAACTGTCATCATCATCTCCTCATCGGGACTTGTTCCTCTCACGCATCGGGGCTGTGAACTTCGCTCGGCTGAAGCTCTGGAGCCCTCTACAATGCTCACGCACGGAACAATCCTGACGCGTACTCTTCACCAAGCTTTACACGCCAAGACGGCCATACAGCTCTGAATCCATCTATGTCCGGCCTGCGGTATCGTCGACTTCACTTCAATTGAGCCTCCGCACGCGGCCGCATCCTCCGTTTGATCGGTAACGCTCAGCTTGCTGCGTGCTGCAAGAGGTCCACAGCGGGACGTCCACTTATCATGTTACCAAACCGTGCTTACCTCAAAGCGAGAGCCACATGCTGTCTGATTTGCTCAATCCTTCCTCCCTTCGGTATCGTTGACATTGCTATGATGTTCAAAAAGTACACAGCCTCAATGCCTCCCCGGACATTGTACTGACACAGCAGAAACTTTCCCCTTCCCGTGCGACACAAGCCCAACTTGGTCTATCATGAATGAGAAAGCGAATGGACGCTACAGTACGAGTTAAGACTATGAATTCGCCACATATGAAAGTCATCATGGCAAGGTCCATCAATGCTAGGCCATGGCCGGCGGACCTCTCAGCGGAACTACGATACGATGTGTTCTGATTCTTTCCCTGGACGCCGAACTTCTTCCTAGACTGGTCTCGCACATATCACAGACAACACAGCTGCACCCGATAGTGCTCAGCCCAGACATGAACGATCATAATGACAGCGAGTCATTTCCATTGCGCGCCAACAGCTTGCCTCGCACAAGTAGTGTGCTCAAGGTCGCCTCGGCTTCGCTCACAGACCCGGAATATATGCGCCGGCTCATACATGGAGCAAAAGTCAGTTCCATACTTCTTGACCTGCGTGGCCACCGCAACGAGCTTGGCCTGACTTGCGCTTTCCTTCGGACCTTACGACTGGTCCGATTCATTGGTCATGTCGTCTATCTCAGTGTCGCCGGCGATCTGCTTTCTCCAGGAGAGCAGAGCCGAACGCTGAGGGAGTCACATCCAATCCATGCAGCCATCGAGATGCAATTGCGAAGCCCGCCTGGTACGCAGACGAGAGTGCCCAGCTTCACTTGGACCATACTTGGATTGGGCCGCAACCATATTCGGTCGAATTCAAGCAGCCCTGCGAGCCAGCAAAGCCCGGAGTCTACCACCAGCGCTCAAACCAGCGCGAACAGTCCAGATAGTACCCGAGGAATCCCATCAATTCACGTAACGCCACCGGAAGAGCACAGCCAGAGACAGACGGCCTTTGCTACCGCTCTCAGTTCGATTGTACGCCTTCTGTCCGGCCAAGTTCGGCTATCGGCCAGTCGAAAGATCATGCTCGAGACTTCTGGAGAGCGTCGATCATCCTTCATGCATCAGACTGACTGGGGCGAGGATGATGCGGGTTGAATGCCAGTGATCGCCAATCTTGATCACGTCGCCAGTCATTGGTCATCAACAGATCACTTCGTGTATGACACAGCCAGCATCAAATCAAGAAACCACCAGAGGCATTCTCAAAGCTTTCAACGAAGCGACTTGAAGACGTCTTGGAGTCCAATCGAGCTACACCTCTCAAGCACAATCCCTAGGATCTCTTGACCTCGCGGCTTCAACGTCAATATACTGCCTGGCTGGGAGAGGACTAAGGGTCTTACGCGGCGTGGACGAGCAGTCGCAGTCCCCATCAGTCTAATTGGGAAGGATCTTTGCTAGTCCGCAGGACATGAACATGAGCTCGTTTAAGGATTCAAATGAGTTGTGCGCAAAATCCAGCAACAAGTCCCAACTCATCAACGTCACATAATCTCCTCTGAAGTCGGGATGGCAATGTGTATGTGAGAGAAGGATGAGCCCCTTATGGCATCCTGAACAGACACGAATTATGAATCTCAATATTCTCTTCTTCAATGCTCTTGCAGACCGTGAGATCGCCTCTAGTACAGCCGACGAAGCTCTCTGTACAGCCTCCAGACTTCGCACCTCTCTTCACATCAGGCTCTCCTTAGACGCCACTCACACGGGTCCCAACCTCGTCGGTAGTCTATTATCGCTGAGGCGAGCGAGGTGACTGTCTCACTGACACCAACAGGCAATCATGACGCTTTTTTCGCCGACAGTCCTCCAGCCCATGAAACATGCTTGCGGAAGTATCAATGCGGTTTGAGCGACACAGGCCGAGTACACGAGACGACAGTCGCATTGGTTGAAGCAGATCTTCGAGAAGAGAGTCAAGTCTTCTCGTTAACTATTTCTTTGAGATGAAACGCCGGATTTGAATTCGAATGCTTAGACGCGAGCAGGATTGTAGAGAATGCGAGCTCAGGACTCGACTTTTAATGCACAAGTGTATTGGAATCAGTTAAAATAACTGAAGACCTCTCTTGCGCTTCACATGCTCAGCATGCGCCCATTTTGACCTCGACGCTCTAGCTGTTCTAGTTATCGCAGAGTGCATGATGATTGCGCAAACGAATTTGCAGATAGTTCCGAGCTGAAGTCCGAGTCTTTGTGTTCAAGAGAGAGTTGATCACACAGGAAAGACAGAGCGTTCTCGACAGCTTCATTCTCTGCCAAATGCGCCATCTTCGCTCTCGATTCCCTCCTTGGTCTCTTAGCTACGGAGGAAGTGCTACTTATACAGGGTATCATGCAACTCATCCGACATCAGCCATCGCATCATTTCTCGATCATCATCATCGTCATCCTTGTTTCCTTCACCACAACATCTACATACCTTAGGCCACTGAAACGCCTACTCATTACTCACACCACCACAAACCGCATCCCAACAATCAACTCATCCTCATCAAACTCGCCTGGGCGTACCTTACTGACCTGTCGCTGCATACCAGCGTCCGCATAGCCCAATACGCTTCCTTTGCACAATTCAGGCTCCTCGAATGCAGCAACCGCCTCACTAGTAGTCTGCTCATCCGGATTCCACCTCCTAGCACTAGCGATCTTGCGCTTGGCATCCGGGGTCGGCTTCTGGCTCGAAGGCAGCAGCGGCTTCATTGACGTGTCGCGGAAGACATCTGAGCCCTGTCGGGAACGTGGTACCGGCATCTGACGAGGGGTGTTCGCCATAGGAGTTCGGCGCTCGAACGCCAGCTTTCGTGAAGCTGAAGACGGCACAGGCACGGGCGTGGCTTCCTTAGATACAGGCGGAGGCGCCTTTCTAGCTGGAGTCTGATGTGGCGAGAGCGACGCTATGCGCTCAAGCAGGCGACCATTTGGACTTGCACCGCCATCGATGGCGATGTCAGCACGGATCTGAGCCAGAGCAGCGATAGGGTCCATAGGCGCATCTCGCATGACGGTGTCCACGTCCATTGCATCTTTCGCGCCAGGAGACGCTGCACCGTCAACCTGCGGCAAGCCACCAGCTGGCTGGGGACTAGAAATAAAATCTGAGCTTGGATTCTCCGTAACTCGGCTTCTCTTCCTTGGTGGCGGCTTCACAGGGGTGTTCTCTTCAAGGGTGTCGCGAACAGACTGCTCAGTAATGCCAAACTCCTCCTTGAGCTTCTGAATTGCTTTGGCTCTATTCTGTGGCCGCATTTGCTTGATGTCGCCCAATCGCTGAGTCACGCTGCGTCCCGAGACCACTCTGCCTTTGCTGTTGGTATAACTCTGCAGCACCGCCGTCTTATCGGGGGTGAAGCCGAGTTCGTCTGCCAGTTCCTTCGCTCGCTCCGCAGCTGGCAGCCGTCTCCGATGTGTCGACTTAGGCTTGTGCTTCGTGTCTTGCTGGACAGATTTTGGTTCCTGCTGTACCGCCTGGGCGAGCGGAACATCAGGGGAAGTCGATGGGGGGATTGGCGCATGGAAGGCTGTCGGTACCTGGAGAGACGCATTACCATCCACCTGCATGGAAGCGTCCGAGAATGGATCTTCCTCTGGCGCCGGTTTATCGAATGCAAAGCTGCCGTCGCTTGATTGCTGCAAGGTGTCTTCAGGCCTGAGTGCTAGATCGGTCGTATTCGCCTGCAATTTTGACGTTTGGTACTTCTTGCTATTCATGCGCATCGGACATGGAACGTAGCCATTAGCCGGTCCATATTTGACGCCTTTGCCGGAAGTAATGACGACGTCGATCAGCCCCAGCTGCGTTTTATGAGCCAGGCGAGACGGCAAGAGGACCTGTGACAGAGCATCGAGATACTCCGCAGAAGGTGAAGGGAGACCATTCGCGTCGGCGCCTCTCAGAGCGGACTCTTGCTTCAGAGAAGTGCTCACCGCTGCCCATCTCTGCGCAGAAGAGCGCTCTGGACTGCTGATGCTCTCTGCTGCTCGATATATCCATGGCTTCTCCACCTGGCGATGAATCCTAATCCCCTTGAAATGGCTCTTGTTGTCCGTTCCGTAGCGCCTAGTGTTGATGAAATGGACACCCGCGAGCTGACCGTTGAAGAAGATCTCCACCTTCAAGTCCGTCTCCACAGTCTTTCGAATGTTGCTTCGAGTGTGTGCCTCGTTGCCTGTGACCACGGTGAGGTTCAACGCCTGGGGCTCGGCGAGCTGTTGCAGGAAGGGGCGACTCTGCGCGAAAGTCGGGTACTTTTCCGGCGGAGTGTCGAAGGTTCTGGCGAATGGCGCATCGGGTATGGTAGTGTCCTCGGAAGCAATCGCTGGACCATTTCGACCGGCTGAACCGACGAAGCTGTCCTGTGGCGTGCCGAAGGTCGGTGTCGGTCCAAGAGAAGTCAGAGGCGAATCGGTCAAGCTCGCGAGCGAGGTGTCGGTGATGAGTCGCGGAAGTGGCGCTGGTGTTCCTGCTGCGTTCAGTGGTGATAGGGTTCGAGCCGCCGACTTTGCGTTCTCTCCTGCCTCTACCATGAGGAAGGGTTGGTCCTGATACTCCCCAATGAACTGTATGACACCCTTCTCGCTGCCGTCTGCGCCAATTGGGACTTCAGGTAGCTTGGTGCCGCTCGTAAGGACCTTCGTGATACGCTGATCCTCCTCGCTCTGCTCCTTGCCCATGCGCAGTTCAACCTCTTCGGACAGGGTCTCTTTTAGGTTGGAGACGCAGAGCGTCGCGGTAACACCGGCAGCCTTGTATGTTGGCATGGCTGCATGTGACGAAGGATCTATGTTTGCATGTGAAGTTGAAGTGTTTGGGTGTGATCGGGAGTTGAGCGCGTTCTTGCCTCCAAAAGTTTTTGGAGGGGCTGCCTTTGCTATGGCAGGCACGGCGTTTGGATTCCCTGCAGAGACGTTGCAAGTGAAGTGAAGTCGCGCTTTCCTGTGTGAGTGTGGGGAGGCTTCACATGAAGTCAAGTAAAGCAAGTGAAGTGAAGTCTCAACACGTCTCGAGGGCTTTGTGAGTGAGTGTGTCTCCTCCACTCGGGTTTGTCTCAGCAGACTTGAAGTTCGCTATGCCACTACTCTCTCTCGATGGTAGTATTCTGCGATCAGTGTGCAAACGGAGAGAGCAGCTCTCCCACCCCAGGACTCGTACGGATACATTAAGAGTGAAGTAACATCACGCTAGAGTAAGGTCTTCACATGAAGTCACATGAATCCTGAGACTCGGTTCGGAGCATGGTGAGCAAGTGTCTCCTGGTGAAAATTGCTCCCTGTAGGTTGAGCCGTCGTCTCGTTCAGGCTATAATCAGCGGAGTGCACCTATGCAGCGAAGTCAAAGCCTGTCGCAATAAGTGAGGTTGCCTTTCCCTACACATGTGTGTGGCCACTTCACACGACTTTGTATGCTTTCACATCTACGATGGCCTTTAGAGACCAACGGTGGCTCTTTATCCTTAACGACAGATGCTTAGGGGGTCCACCAGATCTCACTGAGCCTGAGCCTTTCGAGCACAATCGATTGAGATAACAGTGACATGGCAAACTGGCTCCACACGGAGGAAGAATCCGTCTCGTCTCTGAGACCAAAGCCCAACCCTCTGAGATCGCACCCTGTGTTCCAAGAGCTTTCTGTTTTGTCCGAGAGAGTCTGTAATATAGTCCAGTCCTGCAATATGACTGTTCGTTTCCAGTCGTCCTTCATTCATGTTCTCGTAACTCGTAGCCTCATCATTCATGGTCCTTCGTCAACCTCTGCCTTCCGTAATAATCCCAATATTTGGCTGCTCCAAAGAATCTCCCAGTTCCAGTATCGTCCGATCATATACCCTCCCAATCTGCATGTCAATGCTCTCATCCTCCTCTTCCTCTTCTCTCACAGGCTCGTGATCATCTCCCTCAAGTACCACTTCATCTTCCGTATCCGTCTCCATCCTACTCTGATCATCTTTCCCATCCACCGTATCATACTCAAATTCCCCTTTTTTAAACGCTTCCACAACACTAACCCTCGTCCTCTCAACCAAACTCCTCACCCGAACCTTCTCCGTCCCACTAACTCCCCTCCCACCCACGAAACCGGGCAATCTCTCCCCTGACTCAACATCTTCCCCTCTCAACAAACTCGCAAACGCATAATCCATCTTTCCCAATAACCCAAATAACTCTTTCGGTTTGGGAGGCATGGCTTGCACCACATTCCCAGTCATCAACCCAATACTAATCAGATAGGGCACCTGCAAACTCGGTGTTCCAGATACCCACACAACCCCAATCAATTCCTCAAGATCTTTACACACCTCCGCCATGGAAGTATACCCCTGTACATCGCCCCAAGAATCCGCCTTCTCCCTGTCCACATCAGACAGATACTGCGATTGCGGAGATGTACGTTTGGCGAAACGGCGTTGAATGTGCAGAAGACGTTGGTCGACATAGCGGATGAAGGCGGATTCTTTGGGGCCGCCAGGTCGGAGGGGAGAGTCGCGTGGGTGGGGGAGGGTTGGGTTCGCGGAGGAAGATGTTGTGGAGGCGGGTGGAGACAGGATGAAACCTCCTGCTCCTGCGGTGGCGGAGGGAGGTGGAGAGGATGTCATGATCGCGATTGATTGAGAAACATATCGAGGCTCGATGTAGTTCGGGAAATTGTGGGATAGCGACGTGAAAGGTTGATGTTCAGAGAGCTGGCAAGCTAGGTGCGGCAACGTGAAGTCGGAGAAAGTGGCATTGGAGCTTGAGCCGGGAGCCGGGACATGTGGCTGTGCTTCCACATGGGACGATGAGTAATGATTTATTTCAGCTTCAATTTCACAAAGAATAGCCAAACGTCTCAATCGGTTGTCCGTCTCATCAATCGTAAAGTACTGTTCGAAGCATTTGCATTGCTGATCTTCCTGGCCTGCTCCTGCTCCCATTCCCACTCCCAATCATCGGTATTCTCCCCTCGAACCGGCCTTCCTTCGCCATCGGTAAGACGTAACCTTGCCGAATGGATGTTGTGCAAGAGAAAGTGACTCAATGGGACGAACACGTAGAAGACATTCTTCTGCCCTTTTCTCATCACCCATAGCGCCCTATCCTTGTCTTTCACCTCACAGTCGTCAAGGTGAGCAAGGCCGTCCAATATAGACGCTCCTGCAACCAACAGCCTCTCAAGCATTGCGCACGGATCATCTTCCTTCTTGCCATACAATGCACCAGCAATCGGCGTTCTGTAGTACCAATAGCCATAGGCCCAGTTGACTTGTGCTCCAGCATCTATGAGCATTCGAACCGTTTCATGATCACCCTGGTAAGCCGCCTAGGCCAGTGGCGTGCAGAAGTTCTCGTCATCATCAATCATTGGATCTGCACCGGCATCCAAAAGCCGCTGAATAACCCAGTGATTCTCATTGAATACTGCTGGCACGATTGCTGGATAAGTCCCTTTCACGCCCCCCTATGGGTTGCTTGGGGGCCGAATATCACGCTTGTGCATGTTGACATCGGCGCCCGCTTCCAGGAGATGTTTTACGATGTCTCTCTGATCTCGTGCTGCAGCTATAGCGAGAACGGCACGCTCGCATCTTCCAGTTCCGTTATCTTTTGAGAAATCGTCATCTTCGTGATAGATATTTGGATCAGCGCCATTGTCCAGCAGCAACTTGACCATGTCGGAGAGGCCCAAGTCCACCGCAATTGCTAACGGGGCGTTTGGGCCGTCCTCGTCTTCCAAAGCATCCTTTCCGCTCAAGTGATGAGATGGATCATGGCCGGCGAGGATGTGTGCCAAGACCGTGTCAAGATCGTTATCTTTGACAAACCCCAAGAACTGCTTGAGAAATGCCGTGCGCCTTGTGTTGTTTGTCCAGAGACGGGCCCTGCGCCTCGATCGACCCCGTGGCATTCTAGGGGACGGAGGCATCAGAGTGCTATTCCTTGGTGTGTCATTCTTTTGCGATCCAGAGAACGGAGGCGGTGCGCCGATCTTTGGCGTTGCTGTCTTCGGCGTCCTGCTCTTGGGCGTTACACTTCCCGGCGGCAGGCCATCTTTTCTAGGTCTCCCTCTTGGTCTCTTCGCAGATGGAGTTGTTGGAGGTTCTGGCAAGCTTGCGGATGCCTCAGCCTCCGGAGTTGTACCTGGAGAAGGTACGGCGGATCGAAGATTGGTTGGCGCATTGCTACTCCTCGGGGTGTCGTTCTCTGGCGTTTCGTCCTTTGACCTTCTCTTCATCGGTCTTGCGATTTCACTCCCGGGTGTCCTTACCCCTGGGTTCTCTGGTGGATCGGGTGGAGGTGAAGGCGGTGGAAGATTCATGGCTTTAAATAGTATGGGAATAGAAACTAGATGTTTCCGAAGATGTTTTCCGAAGATGTTCGCAGTAAGAACTGCCTGATGAGCGGGTGCGTGCCTTGGTTGTCTGAAACTGATCAGAGAGCGAAGTGTATGCAGCTTTCGTGATGCAAGAGGCAGGCACTGTCGATGGACAGAAGGAGCATTCACTTGTTGGAAGGCGCAGACACCTGTGCTCAGCGCTTTAGCTCGACTGTCTATGACTTCCAGCATGTCATCGCATTTGCACCGGACGTCCGTCCCCATCAGTGAAACGAGTCTCCCAAATCTTGAGAGGTGACTTTGAGCGCTGCCGAAGGATGAGGTTCCGGGCAGAGAAATCCCGAAGCAATTTTGCCAGTGCCCGTCTGTACACGATGCAAGGGTTTGAGCAAATTGACATTCGCGCCAGCATCGAGAAGAATCCTGACAATATCCAGGTCTAAAGGAATGCTTGAGTTCTGTGCTCTCGAGACAGCTTTATCAAGTGTCCGCGCACCAGCAATGTTTGGGTCTGCTCCTGCGGACAGTAACAGCTGCATGGTCGCTTTGTCGCTCTTCGAGACCGCCAGGTTGAGAATGCGTCTGGATGTGTCAGGATCACTTGTGTGAAGATCGTGATCACACGTGTTTGGGTCGGCACCTGCGCTAAGAAGACGGCGCACGAGTGAGGTATGGCAGATCTCGACGGCCTTGACGATTGCAGGGAGAGTCTGACTAGTTCGTGGATTGACGTCTGCGCCCGCTGCAAGCAGCTTTTCGACGATCTTTTGATGTCCTCCCTGAGCGGCTATCCCTAACGTATCGAGGCTCTTGTAGGGACTTCTTCTGTCGGGACTTTTTATCTCGAACGAGGCACCTGCTTTCAGAAGCAGGTCTACAACATGCTCATGGCCGCTGTACGTAGCCTCATGGAGGGCGCATCCAGCAATCCATGGGAGGTTTGCTGAAGGGTTGCTAGAACTTGCAAGCTCGCCTAGGCGAGCATCTACCGTCTGGATCAGGCCGAAAGCGCTGGAGATAGTCATGACTGCATCCCCCCGTCTCAAGTCGGGCAACATTTGGTACGATGCGCGGGCTACCGTCCAAGCCTCCATATGTAGCTTCCGCCAAACGCTTCTGTTAGAATCATCCCAGAGCAGACGCCTTTGTAGCCCCTGCGTGCTCCCATCAGGCAGGGTGTGCTCCGCCGCTGATTGATGACTGTACCACTCATACAATGCGTACGGAAGGAAGACCTTCTCGGCGACCCAATCACCTATCGGATACTCGTACGCAGGGGATGGTGGGCCATAAAATTTATTCTCGTGAAGTACGTAGGCTAAGCACGTCTGAGCGAGGTGAAGTTGAGCGAGTGGCGCGTTCGAATGGAACTCAGCGGCACCACCGGTTGTTATGCGGTCAGAGATTAGATACTCTTTGACTGAGAAGTGTGCGAGCGTCAATCCTGCTCGCGCAAGTCAGCACATTCGGTTCGATTGAGGGGAAATACGAGAAGCGTACGGCCGTCTTGTGTCTTCTTCACCAAAGAAGCAAGAGCGTCTTCCAAGCCATTACAGAGCGCCTCCCGTGAATTGGCGTCAACAAATGGTTCAGGCACATACGTAGTAATGCAGGCTTCCACTAGCTCGTTCAAATCCAAAGGTCGGTTGCCAAAAGCTAGCCATTGTAGAGCTTCGCGAACATCCTGAGCACACTCGACGGTTTCGTTTAAAATCCGTTCGTACATCGCATCAAGACCTCTCGGGGCACGTTCCAGAGCTTGCGTTATGTTTTGCGGTCGTAGTAGCTTGATCCGCTTGAGTTCAAATAGTTGGCAATATGCCCATCGAAACCTGCATGCCTGTCAGACTTCTTCAAGCCGAACATACGCACCACTCACATTCCATCAGCCTTCACGGCGAACGCAGTTTCAATATCCTGTTTTGTCTGTGGTGGCAATCCGCTCAATCTACGATCCCGATCGAGCTCTCTGGAAAGGTAGATTACGATATCCCAGTTCACGCAGTCCTCAGTAACCTGCACTTCGGCTGATTGTAGAGATGCCATAGCCTCCGCGATATCGGCGTAGTCTCGACTTGTGCAGAACAGGCGTACGCCGGAACATTCTGTGACGAGACGGGCCAGTCCGTCCATGATGTCTTGCCGGATGCCATCGTCCTCCGGCGATTCGTCAAGGCCGTCGACGAACAGATAGCAGACTTCCACATCTTGCACCATGGACAGCAAGACAAGCTCCAAAGTACTCTCGTCCTTTTGTTGCTTGCCATAGGCATCTCTTAAGGCCTCATGAACCGCTGGACCTCGGGCTAGCTGCGTGATGAAGGAGAGCAGCATTGAGTGCCATGTTTGTTTCTGTGCATCCGAGAAAGAAAGGTAGAAACGCAAAATCCTGGTCTTGGGACGATCTTGAGTTCTAGAAACGATATCTTCGATGACTGTTGAGCACAAGACGGTCTTGCAGCAGCCAGGCTTCCCATGAACCCAGATGCAGGCGGGTCCTTTGTTGAGCCAAGCCAGGTACTGAGGGCAGCCAAAGAACCACAATCCAGTGCCTGGTTCGTGCCTCTTCCTAGCAGATTGATGGTCCACAGATACGTCAGGTGCCGCGAGCCACTTCAGAATATCTTAGAGGCTTTTAATCCCGGCATAGTAGTTGTGCACGTCCCCTGCGTGCAGTCTTGCTTGACCAGAAATGCTGTTATTAGTGAAAATGTGCCCGCGCATGGACTGGACATGGACGAATTCCTCCATCATGCCACATGTAGTGGTATTCACTTGGCAATCATCAGGCTGGCTGAGTTGATGAAAGATCTCCAGATTGCGGCTGATGACTCGCCTATCTCATGCTGTGTAACCCGGCGGCTACGTGGAGAGGCAAGAGTTGCACAGGGTTTGATATTGCGACTCCAGAGCAACTTCACTTTGCAACAGCTCTCCGAGCACGAGCATCATTATAAGCATAAACTAGAGTTGCGTACAGTTAGCAAGTAGCACAGTTTGGGTATCACAGACCATCTTCTCGTAAAATCGTCAATCATAGCAATCGTCCGGCATAGTGTTTCGCCTTTTTCTCCTCAGGTCCACCTCTGTTGCTCCTTGTCATACCCGATGAGGCTCAGCTCAATATTCAGCGACCTCAACATCATATCCATCGTAAACGTATCATCATCCTTCCCCTCCTCCTGCCATACCTTCTTCTCCTTCTCTCCCTCCTCAACAACTGGCTCATCAGGCACATCAGCCGCCTCCATAGCCTCCTGCTTCGCCTGCCTCTTCATCTTCTTCCGATACTCCTGCTCATCCTCAGGCAGCTCTTCACCCTCCGAATCAAATTCACAGTCCGCGTCGTCATCCACTTCTTCCTCTTGCGCGAATTCGCCGATGCCGTGTGAGCGCTCGTATTTCTTCTGCTCCATCTCGCGCCAAGCTGCGACTCCACCCATGCGGCAGACACGCTCCTTAACCGTGCCGAACAGCTCTTCCGCGACTGCCTGTGATGCGAGGCGCCATTTCTCTTTTAGCTCTTCGAGATCGGCGTCCGTATTGGAGTCAGAGAGTTGCTCGGCTTGTTTGAAGGTGTCGATGTCATTCTGGACACGTTTGATTTGTAGCTCGAGCGCGGTGACTGCTTTCTGAGCTGCGACTTCTTCAGGATCGGCCTTCTTTTTAGAAGATGACCAGGTGAGTGCTGGTTGCTTTCGAACAGGGGTGGACGAGGTTCTGGTGGTCGCAGGATTTGGGAGCTTTGGCTTCGCGGCCGTCTGATCGAATTGTGCTGGCTTGATCGTATGCGCGAGCGTGCTGGGAGTGTAGGTCGAGTATGAGACAGTGGCCTTCGCGGGGTTCTCGTTCAAAGGCGATTTCTTCGTTCTCATCGGCGAAACAAAGGGCTTGGAGAGCTTGCTGGTCGCGTCGTTCAGCTTTCGCCGCTTTATTGACATGGGCGACGACATCGTGGCGGCGTCGACATGAGTGGTGATGGGTGTTGGTGAGAGAGCATGTAAAGGAAGACGCGTCGAGATGGAGAAGACGCGCTTTGATCCTTGGCACCGTCATGTGAAACAAGCTTCGACAGGGGGTCCAACGTCACGACTCGAAGTTCTCTAAGATCAGGAGCGTCACATCTCACATGGCATTGTTGTCTTGCAAAAGCGACAGGCGGATCTTGAATCGCGTTGAGGTTCTAGATCTAACACTTTGTTCTCATGTTGAACATCATCCAAAGTGGCCCCGCCCAAGCGAACACACAATTCCATCGTTTCTCGTGTCAATCATTTGTAGATCATCAATCCTGCCCATCAAGATCCACATCTGCTCCATACTCCTTTACCACCCACTGACAGAAGTGCTCGAACTCCACAGCCCACTCCTTCATCCGCTCCGCCCTAACTCCAGTTCCATAAGCGCCATCCTTGATGCCTTGCTGCCACTCCTTCGCAGTACATTCCTCAAAAGTCGCCCACCTCACGCTATTCTCCGCCAAACTCGCCAGACCCGGTAGGCCCAGGTTCTCCCAACCCTGCAGAGCCTGCCAGAAATCATGCGTCATACCATTTGAGCCCTGTCCTAAGATCGCCGGATCATCGTTCGAAAGAGCGCAAGGTACGCCGCGAGCAAGCAGGGCCGGAAGATGGTGCATCATAATGCTTCCCGTGAAGCGTAAAATCTCATTGCTGACGGGACAACTTTCCACGAGGATCTTCTTGTCCTTGACCATCTCTACGAGGAGAGGATGTCGGTGGAGAGTCAGACCGTGCCCAATTCGCCGAGTCCCGAGGAGAATGGCATCGAACAAATTCTCATCCACCGAATCTCCATCTCCCAGAGTCTCGGCTGCATGGAAGAAGAATGGAATATCGACGCCTTCCTCGGCACAGCGCTTCTTGAACCAGAATAGCTCCGGTAGGAGATCTACGAGCGGGCGACCGAGATCCTCTTGGCCGACTAGGTCGTATCCAAGGATGAGGTCAGGGAATTGAGCCTTCATCTCAATGCAGTTCTTCATGTCTTCTACGATATACTTGGTTCCGAAATGTCGAATCGTTGTCCAAATGATCTTCGCGCCCCAAAAGCCTTTGCCCTCTTCGGACTCCTTGAACGCTTCAAGCTCCTCGTCAAATGCAATGTAGAGGTTGGAGAAATCCTCATCGGGCTCTTCGTGGCCTTCTCTAGTGAATGGTATTGGGAAGCCATGTCTGATATCAACCCACTTCACGCCGTCTTGGTTCAAGTTCTGGAATACGTGGCGCAGAAGGCCACGGAAAAAAGGCTCGTAATGATGTAGGCTTCTCAGAATCTTGAAAATGGCTATGAAACGATCCCATATATCATTTGGCCCAAGGTGATGCGATATGGAGTCCTTCGCCGAAAGAGTCGTCCGTGATTTGAACCAAGCAATGAAGCCGTCTTTGCCTCCATCCGGAAAGCTCTCTGCGGCAGTGATGATAGGAATCAGATCGTTGGCCTTGTAGGAATCTGACCAAAGAGGTGCACCTTCGGACATGGACGGTTTCTTTGCGAACTTGAAAGTGAATGCAGACCGATAGTCATCTCGGAGCTCAGCTGTATGCATTGACTTCTCAGCCGCTATACATATGCCAGGAGTCGCAAGAGCAGTCTCTATCAACCAAGCAATATCTGTCATCGCGTCCAAATGGCAATGCAAAAGAGCACCTTTGGGCATCTTTTTGACAATCTGCCACAGCTTGCTTGACTCCATCCTTTCCTTGGCCAGTGAGAACATCATCCCGGGGTACACTGGTTGGTCCGAGGTATGCGCCAGCTCGTCTTCGAGTTGAGGGTTCCACAAAGTCTGCTGCTCTTCGAAGCGGATGGCCGAAATTATTGCTGACGCTTCGGCTGCCATGGGTGATAGAGTCTCTCTGAAAGCATGATCGCTCCGTTGTTGCTTCTCTTGAGCAACCAGAGCATCTCTGCTGTCGAGGAACTTCTGCATGAATGGTTGGTCTAGAGATGGGAGCCCTTCTGCCCTTGCAAACGCCTCATCGGCATCGATCTCATCTTGGCTCGCCATTGTAGTAGGAGTCCTGACGAGGTCCTTTCAAAGAAGTCAAGGCAATGTCTTGCGGTGCTTGCGTCTGTCTCCTGCGTTCGCGAATACTGAGAGCGGCTGCTGAACTCGGCTCCAGACTGGACTTGATCTCGAGAAGCTCGTTGACTATGCTTAGTAGCTTCAGGTTGTAGGGCGTGCTTCGGGGCATGGATGATGTCGCTGGCGATGTCCGAGAAGGGAAGGAGGTGGCAGGCCAGTCAAGATCTTGTGACACCTTTTCAGAAGTCGTGGTGCATTGGCGCCGATCTCGTGAAACCTTGCCCTGTGGCAGCAGGAACGACACTGTGCTCTCGTGCTCCCCTCACAACAATCACGGTCACTTCAAGGGCACGATTTTGATCTTCATGAAGGCCACAGACCGAATACATTGAACTACTCTTAAAAGTTCAGTCTGAAACTCGAAGATCTTTGAAGACCTCCCAGCCACATTTCTAACCGGGCCTGAGACGCGCTGACGTAGCACTTGCTTGGCCTTCGACAACATTGAGGGAACGCATACCCTGCTCGATCAGGACACCGCAGGCTCGGAGTTCGCTCAAAAGGAATCTACTATGGCCTCAGGACTGGCGTCGAAGTTCTCCAAGCTGAATCCTTTCGGCAAAGGCAAACAAGACGAAGACGATGTCGGAGATGTCATTGATCACGAATCCGTGGCAGGAGGAGGCCATGCTGCTCGAAGAACTCAGATCACGAAAGAGCAACTGCGGGTCAGTCATGCTCTCAAAGACTTTCTGGCTAAGGAACGCATCTTGTCACCAGAAGATCTTGGTCCACATTCCGAGGAAAACTCAGGAGCATTGAAGGAACTGCTGGACAAGCCTCATGTCAATGTGCCTCGCGAGTTGACGAGACGAGGCCGACCGCTCACGGAGTACTTCATTAGCTCGAGTCATAATACTTATCTGCTGGCGCATCAACTTTACGGAACTTCATCGGCTGTGGCTTACGTTACGGCTCTCAATACTGGATCTCGCTGTGTTGAGATCGATGCATGGGATAATGAGGAAGAAAAAGAGGAACCAAAGGTCACTCACGGGTACACTTTAGCTTCTCATATCCCGTTCAGATCCGTATGTGAGACGATTAGAGATGTCGTCGACAAGGAAGCCACTACGCCATTCGAGAGTGGCTACAAGTCTGCACCGATCATGATCTCCCTCGAAAACCACTGCGATGCTCACGGTCAACTACGACTAGCTCAAATTATGAGGGAAGTATGGGGAGACCGTCTGCTCAGCAAAGCAGTCCGTGATGAAGGAACCAAAGAACAACACGAGACAGGCGATCGTGTCGACCTACAGGAGCTAGGTTCGAAAATCGCCGTCATTGTCGAATACCACCTTCCAAACGAAGAAGACTCAGAATCCAGCTCCGATGAAGACGAAGACCCGCAAGTCCGTCGAGACCACCAAGCCTGGCGCGAACAGAAAAAGAAAGCAGGCACAGGCGGCATCATTCCCGAACTCGCTGAGCTAGGCGTCTACGCACAATCCGTGAAGCCAGTCAACAACTCCTGGTTCGAAAGCGTCCTTCAAGACGGCCCACATCACCATCTCATCAACGTTTCAGAATCCGGCTTATCCACTCTCCTCGAAGCCCACGCGCCGAAGATCTCCAAGCACAATTCCCAGCACCTTATGCGCGTCTATCCCAAAGGCACCCGCATCAGCTCAGCAAACCTCAACCCCGTCCCTTTCTGGGGCGTCGGAGCTCAGATCTGCGCTCTCAATTGGCAGACGTTCGACGCTAGTATGCAGTTGAACGAAGCCCTCTTCGCAGGATCCGACGGATATGTTCTCAAACCTGCCGCGTTGCGAGAAGGCGGTTCGGGCAAACTGGATACCGGAAGGAAGAAACATCTTCGCCTACGTGTAGCTGGAGCCACAGATGTGCCGGTCCCGAAAGATCGTGATGCAGATGACGAGATCAAACCTTATGTGACTTGTACGTTGGTTCATCCTGGTGATCTGAAAGGTGAACCGCCGAAGAGGAAGACTTCGGGATACAAACAACACAAACTCGGTCTTGTGCACAAGGACGCGTCGTCTCCACCGACAGATCCGTTCTGGAACGAGCATTTGGATTGGGATTATGAGGAAAACGAGCTAGTCTTCTTGAGGATTCTGATCAAGAGCGACGACAAGTTTGCTCGCAACCCGATATTTGGTGTTGCAGCTGTGAGGTTGGCATATGTGGCGAGCGATTGGGTGTTTATACGGATGTTGGACCTGAAGGGGAAGGAGACGCATTGTACATTGTTGGTGAATTTTGAAGTGATGGATGCATAGGAGCAGCCGAACATTCATCATTACATGCTGTGCTGTGTCACAGAGAGTTGATGCTTACTAGAAGCAGTCCGAGCCAGTATATCATCAGTACATGCTTTGCCAGAGGTTCGCAACCTCCTATCCCGTCTTCTCTTATTGTATCAAAGCGGCCTCAGGCCTCTTAGGAAATTTTTTTGTTCATTTGTGACTGAATCGCTACTCGTCGTCCTCCTCGTCCTCGTCCTCGTCACTCTCGTCTTCGGGGTCGTCTTCCCAGGTAATAGCACTCTGCAGAGTCTTCAAGAGGCTCTCGCAGAGCTCCCAGCTGCTCCCGCGGCACTTATATGCCATTTCCAACGCAGGCCACACAACCTGTACACCTTTCTCGGCATACCGCCGCGCTCTCCAGCGACGACCTTCATGTATGTGCTTGCACCACTGCAAGAGTCTTTTCCAGACGACATCGCCCCTCGGACAGACCGTGACGGCCATCTTGTGGGCGACGCCCAGAGCCACGCATTTCGCTTCAAAGGCCAGAACGTCCTGGTATTCGCAATTCTTGACAAACACGAAGAATGGGTTCGAAGTCAGATAGACTGGGAGCGCCTCTTGTCTTATTTGCCGGCATGTAGAAAGGAGTCCTGGGATAGGTGTGTCTTTTTGTGGTCCAGGTCCAACGAAGTAGCTTCGCAGCAAGCCGTCAAACTTTGGTGGATTCTCCAAGTTTTCTGCCGGTGTCGCAAGTTCGTATATGTAAGTCTTGAGCTCTGCTGGTAGTTGCAGAAGCGGTGCTGAGGTGTTGACAAGGTAGCGCTGTTGCGTGGCAGCGGTGGGTGGTGCAGCAATGCCGGCGAAGCTCTTGTTCTTGGTAGCGGCAATCGCAGTCGATGTCGAATCGGCTGCGGCGGCTGCTGCCTCTTCATTAGACGCCATGCTTTTTGTGCCGTCGATCTGAGTGAGTTGGCGCGGAGTCCGGTGAATTTTGTGAAGTCGAGGTCGAGGAAGGCCAGCTCAAGATATAGGTGCGTAGACCGTTGCCAAGACGCACTCACGAGGAAAGCACGCGTCCAAGGCATCCAAGGCAGGCGCGCCTTCCCACTTCACCTACTCACAAACTCACAAACTCACAGTCTCCGCCTCAGAGCTTCCATTTCCATTGCCACTGCCGCTGTGATATTCCGGCGCCGGCAACTCCTCCTTCTGCCCAGACACCCAGACCTTCGACAACTCTTCATCAATCTCTTGCTTCCGCCTCTTCCACTCCTCGACTTGGCTCAGCTTCTGCCTCAGCTCCTGAATTTCCTGCTCCACACTTTCCTTCTCGCTGGCGGTGCCGATACGAACGAATTCATACTCGTTGGCTTCCTCGCCTAGACCGAGCGTGAGCGTGTAATTGTGATATCTCTTCAGGGATGCGCGTGTTGAGATGGTGATTAGTGCTGCGAGAGTATTAGCAAACAGAGGACCAATTTTACAAAGCTTGCAGGTTGACTTACTGATGCCTTTCTTCTTGCACGTCTCGTACAGTATGCCCTCCACATCCTGGCTGACAGCCGAAGTACCTTCATCTATAAATGCAAAGCGTGGCTCGTGGTACAGCAATCTGGCGATGCCCATCCGCTGCTTCTCGCCTCCACTCAGTACGTCTTGCCACATCTTGCGAGTATCCCAGCCGCCTTCGCGTTCTGGGATGTAGCCCAATCTGCTCTCCTCTAGAATAGCCTGCAGCTCAGATTCGCGCCTACCGGCTTCTCTCATGTCCATCTCAGTGTGCGGATATATGACTTGGTCACGCAAAGTTCCATGGCTGAGATAGACCTTTTGCGGCAAGAACATGATCCCATCTTGCCCGGTGTTGCGTGGTCTGGAAGTCAGTCCTCGGTAAGTAGGCCAAAGACCAGCCACAATTCTAGCAACAGCAGACTTGCCGGCACCGTTCGGACCAGTGATGAGCAGATGGTCTCCTGGTCCAACTATGAACGACAAGTTGTCTATCAGCTCTTCGCCACCAAGCGGGAATGGAGAAGGCGCCACCACTGGCACATCCTCCAATCGCACACCATCGTAGCCTTTTTGCAGAGTACCGTGCACGTCCGCAAGGTTATAGGGTTCTGGGTAGCGGTCTCTTGGCTGCGAGTAAGCATTCGCGTGTACTCGATGAAGCGTGCTGATAAGCATGAAGACCCTGCTCGTCTGGCCAGCAAGCTCGGACAAGTCCTTGATCGAGTACATCATCCTGCTCCCAGCATCTGCGAGATTCAACATCAAGCGCTTGTTGGTGATGAACTGTCTTGTGCGCGAGCCAGTTTGGTCGTTACTCTGAGAACCCTCCGCCGACTCGCCAGCTGAAGACTTGACCGGTGGTTCTGGCGCAATTCCAAGTCCTGGCAAGAAGACAGGCAAGCTCGTAATAACGAAGCCAAGTGCGGACCAAGTGTACTTCAAGATGAAGTCTTCAAGCACGTTGTACCCAACCTTGACTTTGTAGATAGTCTCCATCATCTTTTTCAGGTCCTTGAAGCCCTGGTCCAGAAGAGCGCGTTCGATCGGACCACCAGCATAGAATGCGACTTCTTCAGCATTTGCAATCAGTCTCGAGTGCAGAGCTCGAAACGCTCCTTCTTTTCGGCCCTCCGTAGCTTTCAGCTTTCCAAACGGTGGACTAAGTCTCTTCAGCAGGATGGCTGTAGCGAAGTAATTGCTCAACAATCCGCTTAACGCAAGAGGTCCCAGCGACTTATACAATTGGTAGTTGAACGTGAACAGATCAACCAAAGGCTTTCCAAGACTGGAGTACAACTGCGCAGCATTATCGCAGAAGAGCGTAACATCATGACAGATAAACTGATCCGCCCCATGATCAATGCTGCCATCCAGGTTGTGCATCTTGTAGTATGCCATATCGGAGCTCAAGTAAAGATCGTGAATGTATCTCGTGATGCGCGTCCGGAACGCGATACTGATCTTGGACTGCAGAAACTTGATCATCGAGTTCGTATAGCTGGCAACTGAGCCAACAGCAAGCCATTTCGTCAGGCCAAGCAAGAACGCGCGCCCCTTGCCTCCTACAAGATCTCGAACAATCTCTCCGTCCAGATTGGCTACTACCAGTGACAGATACGTTCTGAGGAGAAGGAAACAAGCATGAAAAGCAAGCAATCCAGACTCTTTTGACCCAAGCCTCGGCACCGCGATCTGCATGATAGCCATGAACTGGTGCACAAAGGCTACATTCAATCCAGGCTTAATATTCGTCGGAGGCGCATCCAGAGCAATCTGCCTGCCAGAACTACGCTGCCTGATGGGGTTCAAGAAGAATCTCCGATGCGCATCAAAGGTCGTGGCCTTGATAGGGTGTATGATGACCTTGCTTGTCCGGTCCTTGTACGGCACGTATATCGTTCTCGTCCCATCTTTTGCTCTTAGACCACTATTCCTTCTGACCAACTTATGGCCCAGCTCGCGCTCTTGCTGCTTACTCCAGTAGTAGCGGTAGCCTCCATAGCCGCTGGTGATAATGGCGAGGGACAGCGCAAGTGTCGCGATGAGTTTCGTTGTTCGGGGTTCGAGGGGACTTCGCTTATGGAACTGGTCGAGGCGTTTCTGCAAGCGTTCGTAGAAGTAGTCGAAGAGTTGGGATAGGCGGTCGGCCGGCCGCTGGCGCAGCGTTGACTGGTTCGGTGCCATTGTTGGTGTCTAAGGCGACGCCGCTGTCATCGGGTCGCGAATGCTATGCTGGTCGGCATCGAGATGCTGTCACGTATGCAGAGGATGAGAAAGGCTACAGCAGGAAACAGAAGGATGCTCTCGGCTTCCGCTAAACCATCCACGTCAGGCCTGATGACAATCATCGGCATTCGCATGTGAAAGTGGATGACCGCCGCAGCTTCCCCGGATCTGCTGAAAGGCCGAGGAAGGAAGCGGCGCACGGGCCGCGCCAAGGAACATGGATTATTCACGGTTACGGGATGGATTTGGATCAGTAGAATAACACTGCCTTTCAGTCCTCCTTGAGCGTGAATGCTGAACTTATATTCCAGGAAGCTATTTACTATCAGAAACGGTTTGCATTAGACGATGAGTATGTCCTCAGCTACAGCACCGCCCTCAACGAACTCGCCGTCCATGATACACCCGACATATGCTTCACCGATAATCGCAAAACACCCATCACCGTCTCTCCGCAAAACGAGAGGAATGTCGGCGCCAGCGATGATATAGATCAAGTCCCCCTCTTGCAAATTGTCTGGACCAAGTCCAAGATACCCACTATTAGTCACGAAAGCCTCCCTTCCGGTACTCTCGTCGTCGCCACCTTTGACCGTGAGATTCAGACTCATGCCGTACGTTTGGACGTAGTTTACGTAGGTTTGAGCATACTCCGGCACCCCAATAGCTTCAATCTGCTCTTTTGTTGAACACAGCTCATCGAAACCGGCCTTGTGGGCATTGGTCACACGGATACCGCTTCTCGAAGCATCGACATCTGCGATAGGCACACGCCACGC
Source organism: Pseudocercospora crystallina (assembly GCA_003666085.1). Taxonomy (NCBI): domain Eukaryota; kingdom Fungi; phylum Ascomycota; class Dothideomycetes; order Mycosphaerellales; family Mycosphaerellaceae; genus Pseudocercospora; species Pseudocercospora crystallina. Next base: position 151,659 of record QQNG01000167.1, read on the forward strand.
CTCTGTAAGACGATCCTGCGGTATGGAATCCTGAGATTGCACAAAGCCGGAGAATGCTCGAAGCCAAATACGGGCCGGTTCGAGATCGCTCACATCTGCGGCGTATTCTCGAGAGGAAAGCGCATGCACACCTGCTATTGCCTTGATTCTGCCGACACGGTATCCGCGAAGTGACAGTCGAAAGCCAGTTGCCTCATACCACCACGCATCTCGGTTGGATGATGCATCGTAAGCACGAAATCCGGTAGTGCTGGACCAGAGTTGGAATGGTGTCCGGTGTTTGCGCGTGGCCCAATTCGTGATCCAGGAGTAAGTCCAATCCGGATCGCTGTCATCGCGCCAGGCACATTGGAGAGCCATCGAGCCTTTCGTGCGCAGTAAGTATAGCTGAACGTCTCTGTAGACCTCCTGGTGAGGTTTGTTATAGTCGGGCTTGATCCCAGTGGTGTGCAAGTCATCAGCCATATTGAGCAGAGTGTAGACTAGGTCGTGTGGTACAGATGCCTTAGCTGGCGCAGAAGACTGGAGTCTATGCCAGTATAGCTTGTCCGCGAGTGATTTGGCCGGAGACTCATAGATTGGCTGCAGGAATTTGCCAATGTCGATGAACGACCAGATGATGCTGAACCATCTGGATTTCTTGTCTGCCGGAAGACTCGCGACAAGTAACTCTCTACCGTAATAGCCCAGAGTTCCGGCTTCCTCTGAAACCCACTTGCGAGCCGCTAGCAGTATACTCCAGGGCAGATAGCCAACTGCGTTCATCAGTAGGACGGATTCAGTCCGCGCAAGTGCAACTTCCTGCATGACCCTGACATCGACACATCAACATTCAGAGGAAACATTGCTCTGAAGGGAGAATCTTACCATGCTCTCTCCCAGTACCTTTCCCTGCGATTCGCAAATCTGGCAAAAGACAATACGCTTTCTCGCGAACTTTCCAAAATTGGATTGAGTAGCTGTTCGTATCGCTTACAAACCTCTTTTGAGTAAGAACGAGCATTTTCTTCTGTCTCGTCAAGAAATTTTTTATGCTCTTCGGAATCATGCACCTGCGCGCACTTCCGCAAAATGCTCTGAGCCTCACGAACTTCAGCTGGCATAGAGTCCTGATCGGCGAAGACGAGCACTCGACTCGCTTTTGAGTAGATCTCGTGCATACGAGCGACTTCCCGGGACTTTTCCTCGTTGTCGGACTGGTTGATGCAGAGCTGATCTGCCCATACTGGATACGCTTCCAATGCTGGTTGCGCGCCGTCCATGCCGGAATGTTCGTGAGGGCTCATATTTCGAACGATGTCTTCAAGGGCCATGCGGAGGTTCATGTATACAAGGACCATCTTGCCGTGCACCAAGATCGGAAATCGGTCCTGCGAAGCACCGCACATGTACGAGATCGCATGGTACTGGAGCTCGTCGGTCAGAGGCACCGTCTCTAGCGTGGCAGAAGGGATCGGAACATATCGAGCCCAGTCCGGCTCCTGCTCCAACTCGGGGTATAGGAGAGCGTTGTCCCAGGCTTCCAGCTGTGGTTTTAGTCTCAACAAGCGGACGTGGCCAGGCGGCAATGCCTCGTAGTCGACAGCAGGATTCTGTGGAACGGCCATATCGGCGCGAGATAGATTAGGACGGCGTCATGTCACACGATGTTAGATATATGTATCCAAGACCTATCGTACGTGCGGCTGAGCGTTCAGCGCATGGCCCTGGTCAGTTCATTCGAGTAGATCCGCTCGACGGACCTGGTCGTCGTCGTGTATGTGCCATGCGTGACAGTATGGACGCAGAGCATTGCACCCATGCGCTTCCGACGTTTTCGTACTTAGCCGTTCAGGCAATACGCGAGCCAACAAGACTTTTGTAGTTAGACAGAGGAGCGAAGGAGAAGTCGAAGGCGGTATACACGGCCGGACGAAAGCGGCCGCTTTGCCCGCATCGGCCGCTCCGGATCACTCACCTCTCATCTCCGCCCGTTTGCATAAACATCGCGCTCTCCTTCCAACGCCGTCATCGTAAAGAATGCGCCGGAGACAGAGCAAGGGCCATTATCGCAATTCTGTTGCCTAGAAATCGAGGGATAAGTACATCAAAGTCTTCACTGGCAAGTGAAGAGGTTTAACACCTTCACTATCGCAAGGACTACACCTCATAAAAGTATCTCCCCATGGCTCATATCATTCTCACGGGCGCGACAGGCGCAGCAGGATCAGCCATTCTCGCATATGCCCTCGCATCGCCCTCCATATCACGAATATCAATCCTATCGAGACGACCCGTCAAGCTCGCTGAGAATGAGCCGAAAGCCAATGTCATTATTCAGAAAGACTTCGAGCAATATTCGCGGTCAACGCTTGAGCAGCTCAAAGGCGCAACGGGATGCATCTGGGCGCAGGGCATCAGCAGTCGCGGCATGCAAGAAGCAGAGTACACGAAGATCACGGTCGACTATCCACTTGCGGCAGCCAAAGCATTCTCAGGTTTAGGTGAGAAGGTGAACTTCGTCTATCTGTCAGGCGAGGGAGCAGATATGAGCGGGAAAAGCAGATTCATGTTTGGAAGGGTCAAGGGAAAGGCGGAGACAGAGTTGCTGGAGTCGCAGAAGGAGCATCCATCTTTGCGCGTCTTCAATCTCAGACCCGCGACCATCAACCCGCAAGGAAAGTACCTCGCGGAGCGACCTCCGAGCACACAGGACAAATTAGCGACGTTTCTCGGCGGTATCCTGGAGAAGACGTGGAAGAGCATGGACATCCCAACCGACAGCCTTGCGAAGACAGCAGTAGACTTGGCGACAGGAAACGGAGAACCAATACCTGCAGGAACAGGAGTAGAAGCAGATGGCAGACTGTTGAGGAATACAGCCATTAGGAGGCTTGCAGGACTCTGATGATAACATCGACAGAACTATCGAAACTCAGTTACTCCCGTCGTTGGTGGTGGTGCAGTTGATCCCATGCAACAGACTCTCGTCTACCTGCCCACACGTGAAGAGGTTCTCGGTTCCATTTGGCGAAACAACAGAAATATCGTTCAACTCGATATCGCTGCACACCGTCTCGCTCGAGCAGACGACGTATCCGCTGATCGGTTCGTACTTATCGCTCGTCGTTCCATGGATGTTGTTGATGGTGATTCCGCTGATGGTCAGATTCGAGGGGAACTCGTTGCAGAGAGTCAAATTCTTTTGGCCATAGCATTGAGTGACCTCGATGGCATAATCGACATTGTCGATGCTCATGTCTTGATACGTGATGTTGGCGACTCGTCCGGTACCGCCTCCACCTTGCAGGTCTTCTGAGAGTGCGGAGGAGGTTCCTGGCCAGACTTTGATGCGCGCCCCATCGCTTGCATTGAACATGGAGATGTTATAGACCTGGAGCAAAGAGTCAGCAGATCGAGCGACTCCGCCCATGATACATGACAATTCACATAGACGTTCTCGACGATATCAACTTCGCCAACATATTGACCCAAGCTGCCGACACTGATGCCGTGGCTTCCATTGCAGTATAGATTCTGCACCAGAATCTCCGTACTATTCGGCTTGAACGACACACAATCGTCCCCATTGTTGATCACCGAGTTCTGGATCACAATATTCTCGCTTCGGTACGTATCCCATCCATCTGCAAAAGGTCAGCATACACTCATCAAAAACACAACCCTCCACTCTTTCCCAAACTCACCAGTATTCTTCGCCTCATTATCACTCTGACTATACCCACTGATCGTAATGCCTTGGAAAACAACATCACTCGAATTCGCCACCAAATTGTACCACTGCGGGCTATACCTCAAGTCCAGGTTACTGATACTCCCTGAATGCAACCCAATCGTGCCAAAAAGAATCGGTCGTAGGATCAACGCATCTTCAGCGTAGAGATCATACCAGACCTGACCGTTCCCGTCTAGCATGCCTCCGCCGTAGACGTTTACGTCCGTACCGCCGAGTTCGAAGAAAGTGGTTGCGTTTTGGAAGGTTTGGTTGAACGCATTCGCTTGCCAATAATCCGTATCGTTCGTAAATTGAACGTAGGCTTGGATGTCTGTTTTTTTGTTCGTCAGCACCATCCTCCTCCCTCCCACCTTCATCCCTCATACTGACCAAGATCAACATTCTTAAGCCCCGTCAAATCCAACGCCTTCCCAATAACATACGTTTCCCCCCTCGGGAACACCACTACCCCACCAGGATTACACTCCTCCACAGCCTTCATGATATACTCCGAATCATCAGTCACGAAATCATCATGACTGTCCACATAACAAGTCCGATTCCTTTCTGACGAAGTAGGCCACGCACCCCCAAGAGGCGCATTCGGTTCGAAACAAATCTCAGGCCTGGGACTCGGTCCTTTCGTAATATTATTCTTCGGCAAAGTCGAAAGATACTCTTCGTAAGCCGTCCATGTCGCCGTCACCCCCAATCCATTCATCAGAAGAACGGCGAACGCTGCTGCTGTAGTGGTGGTAGTGGTCTTCATCTCGACGAACCCTTTGTTTCCAAAATCAACAGAAAATTCCCCCAAGCAGACAATTGCATAAAGCCATGGCGAGGACACAGTCCTATAAGTATGACAACCTCCAAATTCGTCCGAAATTATGCCACCCCCAAATATCGTCTATGCACTCGAACATCCATCTTCGCGCATAGGGCAAGGTTTCCCCACGTTGAGTTAACGTGGTTCCTTCCTCTTTAAGTTTAGCTGCAATCAAGCTCACACGCGCCGGGTGAATGATTCGTGGAACCACACGGGAACTCGGCATAATGTCTAGCCACCTTCTGACTTCACTTCTTGCGAGGAGAAAACGCGATGATGTTTGTAAAATGTATCGCATTGCATTCAAAACGTTTACCCATGGGTATCTTGCGCTATCGAGGCATTTCCTGTGAACGATGAAAATAGCTGGATTGTTACCCAGCTTGTAAAACAGCAACAGAATTGCACGTTCCTCCTCGACCACAAAGCAGTCCGGATTTCCGATATCCAGGCTTTGGGTGCTACCGCGTGCATGTTATGCAACACAACAATGTTCTTTGATCCAAAGAACCAAGGATTCTCGTGACCGGCAGAGAGGACAATCAGGGAACGGCGACGTGTGGAGGTGGAAGTCATCAGTGCTTCGTCGCTGCGCAGTCATGACAGTATCCGGCAAGGCTTTGACCGAATGGGAGGGGAATCTGCTCAACGGCCTGCGTGATCTCGATGGTGTTGCAAGGAGCGCTCGTGCGGCCAAGACGCTGAGCCCATTGCTTCATGGACCGCGGCGCGAGTGGAGGCTCAGGAGAGCCCTCATTCGGGTCCTGCTCGATCACACGAGGTCCTCTGCCCATGCTCCTGTTACGGCCTTGGAAACGAAAGTCGACCGACTTGTTGGGATACTTCTCTGCATCAGGACCATAGCCCATGAACTTGATCTCTCGGCCATCGCCACCAGTCCAGCCATAGTTCGTCCTAGCTGGACCAGATCCGATAGACCATGAACCTGCTCTTGCCGCGGGAGTCGGGGGTGTCGTCAAACTCTTTCCTGAGTACGGAGGAGATGTGTCGTTCGAGCCCGAGGAGAAGCCTGGCGTGGAAGGCGAGCCGAGTACCGGTGCTGGAGCTCTTCCGAAGCTGACCGGCATCTCATTACCACCAGGGGCTTGCATCGTCCAGTCTAGGGATTGTGTCTGTGGGTTGAGATGTGGTCGCAACACTTGACCAGCCTGCACACCAGCAGCTTGGGAGTTGAATACGTCTGGCGGTGTTGGCTGTTGAGCGATAATATTGTTCCAGTACGCGGAGCTCGAGGGGAATCCTGGCCGTCCAGGAAGTGGCACCGTCTGACTGACCGAGCGTTGGTTACCTCCTTCCATTTGAAAGCGTCGAAGGTTCATGATGCTGTTTCTTATATCCACTGGCAGATTCTGCCACTCGTCCTCAGTGTAGAATCTCAGCGCGCCGTCCATTCCGGGGTGTTCATTGCTTGGCTTCAATTGCTGTGCGGGGCCAGCTGAGGCGGCTGACAAGGACATCGGCTTGAACTCTTGCGCAGTGGCTCTCAACGATGGGAACTGCGTGGCATTGTCGTCGCTGCGCGCGGCCACGTGTCCTCCATCGGCTGAGGTCTTCCTGGCAGCAGCATTTCGCATGGCAAAGCGGACATGTGGCGGTATGCACTTCTTAGTGTCTGTCACTGCGACTGGGTGGACGCTTTGCTGCAAGGTTGGCTGTTTGTGCGGCGTCTCGGGAAGCACCGCTCGAACTGCGTTCATGGTCTGCGTTAGGGGACTGACGACTGCTTCTTCGCTGCTTCGCGCTCTGATCCGCTTGTTGTCTTTGAGAATTCCAATCTTATCCAGCTTGGCCCGGATGGGTTGTAGCAAATGACCATGCGAGCCGCGACGCTGCGCAGTTGTGTTGGCGACCATTGGCAGTCCAGCAGCTTTTGCCTTGGCAGCCAGTATTTCGGCTACAGTAGAGTCAAGGGTCAAGCCACGCTGTCTATTGGTAGCATCGATAATAGTTGGACGAGTCAACGACGAGTCAGATCGTTTCAAACAGTTTTCCAGTGCCGGAAAGCTGCGCATCTCCGTCTTGATAGCTGTTGCGGGTGAGCTTGCTGAGCTGGCAACAGAGGCAGATGCCAATGACGCCTTCACTGGTGAGAAGGAAGTGTTGATCCTTGCGAGACTCTTCTGCAATCGCGGTGATGGATGCTTGGCGCTCTCTTGACCGATAGTGGCAATGGTGCGCTGAGTGGTGGACTTGGTAGGCGACATGTAAGAGCTGGTCTTCTTTCGGAGAGCTGGGTCCTGAGGCGATGGAGCTTGGGTTGCAGAGCTGACGTATCTGCTTGCATCGACTGACTCGGGCATGTTGTCGCGTCGAGGCGAGGACGGTCCAGTAGATGCTGCTGGCTTTGACTGCTCCGGACTACCAAGCCACTCGCTGGGAAGAGACTTTCGTTTCTGCTGACGTTGAGCCAGTGAGCGAAACGACGATGGCTTGCTCGGTGAGCCGTCTCCTGGCGACTTCATAGCATCCACAACCGAGTCTTTGCGGACCGTCTCGTCTGCGCGGCGGCTGAAAGCCACTGTAGGCTGGGCAAAGCGAGGTGATTGCGTCTTCTGAGTCGTTGGTGAGGGCTTCAAGGTGGACACCTGATCCTGAGGGGAACATAAGCTCGCGGGCGAGATGATCACACTCTCGTCGTCGACTTCGATGTGAGTAGTCTGCGAGGTGGCCGTGTCAGAAAAGCCAAAGCTGCTAGTCGTCTTCGCGTACGACGGCTCATCTGAGGTGATGTCGCTTTCGACATTTCGATCCGATCCTGGGTAGTTCTGCCCAATGGCGTCCATCATTCCTTGTGTGGCCATGTTCGCATACGATGGCTTATGCGCTCCGGCAACCAAGCGGTTATTGAACTCACGTCTCTCCATCTCAGCTTTGCTGAGCTCGGGAAAGTCGAACGGACTTTGCGGTGGTGGTGCACGGTTGTTGGTGTTCCCTGGAGCGGGTATGTGTGAGTTCTCTTTCACTTTCTCGTGCAGGGCCTGCAAGCGGGCAGCAGGTGACTCCGAACTCTGATTCGATGGTGCCGGAATCCTGCTTGGACGAGACGAGAGTCCACGTGTAGCGGCTATCTTTTCCTCCTCTCGAAGCCTGACGACCTCTTCCTTGAGGTCGTCCAGCGCTGCTTCGATGTGCTCGTATGATTCACTGCATTTCTTGGAGCTATCGTGCATCGAGTCATGTGTCGCAGTGCTGTTTGCATGTGAGAGGCGCTCGCGCTTATCAACGCCAATGTATTGAATGCCGAAATCGCCTTGGCAGGAGTTCGCGATGTTCCTGAGAGCATCGGCGCTGAGTGGAGTGTCAGCACATGCAGTCATGAAACAGAGCTATGAGGCTCACCCGTTCGTCAAGTGGCAGCTCTCATCAGTATTCTCTCTGATTCCGTCGACGCGTCGTCTCATCGGGCTGCCTTGACGTGTAGTGCGGCCGCTCTGTAACATCACTTAGCAATGGCCAATCCAACGGTAACAGGAAGGTGGACTTACTACGGTCTCGTTTTCATCATCGACGGCGTCGGAGGTGTCCGCCGTTGGGGCAGCCTTGAACGTGGCTGAAGAGTTGCCAGAGATCAGCTGCTTCCAGTTGAAAGGATTCAGGCCAGCCATGTCGTCAGGATGTGGAGATGACTGCCGGTGCGTGTGTTGATGTGAGTTTATCGATGATGGATCTATTGGCGACTCTGCAATGGATGACAAGCGGGTCTGCTCTGCTGAGCCGGTGGAGGAGAATGATGCGTGGAAGGACGTTGTCGAGGCACTAGAAGTCGTTGAAGTCGACGGCGCAGGCGCATGTGACGAGGAAGGGGCATGCGCGCCGTTGTCGCCATTGTCATTCGCACCTCCTCGATCATGGTCGTCGGTGCTGGTCAGTTTGGCAGGCGAACCTTGCTGTCGATGCGCCACCGCTTGCAAATGCGCCCTAGCGCGATCGCAGTGACTGAACAAGACCGTCTCTTGGTGGCGGCAGCCCGCATAGTAATAGTATTGATACCGACACATCTCACTCCGCCCTCGCCGACATTGGGTATTGACTAACCTGGGTGTATGCAAAGATGCGATGAACAATTGGTGATGGCGATGGTGCGGCGCTGGTCGAGTTCAAAGGCAGGTGTACTGCAGCGGCGATCGCGGCGGAATTCAATGCTGAAAATCGTGGAAGCGGCGGGAGAGATCGAGGTCTCGCGTGGCAAGCACGCGTTGGCGTTGGGTTGTTGTTTGAAAGTGGAAGCAGCAGTGGGTCCCTGCGTCAGAAGATGCGGAAGGTGCAGGCCATGTTTGAACTTCAGACCGCACTCCTCCAAGAGACTGAATTTCTTGGCACAGCTTCCGCCAGCAGATTCCACTCATTTGATTCACACTCTAGAACTTGCGCTTCTTCTTAGCCGGTGCCTTTGCTTTCTCATCCAACTCCCTCTTGAGCTTCTCGCGGTTCCGGTTCGCTCGCTCCTCTGAGGTCTCTCGCTCTTGAGGTTCTTCCTGCTTCTCTTGTGCTCGAGGCTGCCTCTCCTCTTCACTAGCTGGCTCCTCAGCCTCCGCGTTCAACGCACTCTCTACCTTCTTTCCACCAAATCTACCCAGCTTGCCTGCAGGTTTCGAAGAGGTCTCTGCTTGCGGCTCCGTTGGGCTCTCGCTCTGTGCTTCCTTCTTCTTCCTTCCACCAAATGCTCCCAGCTTCGATTTTGGCTTCGTCACAGGCGATGGCGTTCGTTCAGACTCAGGAGATTCTGCCTTCTTCGACTTGACACCAAACGCTCCAAGCTTGGGCTTACGTTTTGGAGAAGACTCCGTTTGCGCATTCACCTCCTCCGTTGGCTCGATCTTGGGCTCCGGAGTCCTCGATTTCGTCTTGCCACCAAACGCGCCAAGTCGAGATCTCGCGGCAGGTCGAGCTGAGTCTTCTGCTGGGTGCTTAGCTCCAGCTTCGTCCTCCGTCTCAGGGTCCGTGTCTGCACCGGCAGCAAGCACGTCTCGCTCCTCCTCCGCATGTGCTCCGAGCCTCCGCCGCGGAGGTGACTTCTTGCTCGGCTGCTGATATTGGGCTTGAGGTGATTCCTTGCCTTGTGACAGAGTCCGGCTTGACAGCGAGTTTTGTTGTGACGCCTGCGTGGCATGAGGCGGCTTCTGGCTGGGAGCATCTAGGTCGTCTTCATCTGCAGTACTCTCATCATCTTGCAGAGCCCATTGCGAGGGCGCGGATTCGTTTAGGTTCCTTTCGTCGTTCGGGTCTGGGATCCCTTGTTGTGGAGAATGCTGCCTATGACTGAGTGGTACGTTGGCCTGATGCTGGAAGTCATCGTCCTGCATGCTGTCTTGTGCAGCGACCGAGCTATCCTCGTTAGCAGCCTTAAGTCTCCGCGCCTGTTGCTGCGATCTATCATTAGACCCTGTCTCGCTGTCTCGCTTCTCGTTTGCCTGGCCATGGCGTTTTCCCCAGACGCCAGCGGCGTCTTTGCGAACACTAGAAATTCGTGGTTTAGGCAGCTCGCTCAGGATTCTGTTCATCTCTTCGACAGATATGTCGTCGTCTTCGTGAGCGTTCAATGCATGCTTCCTCCAGCTGACCTGATCGAAGTCTCCCAAGCCCTTGATGTGACTGGCAAGTTGTGCCCGCTGCGAGTTCTTGCGAGAAATCTTGACATTCGATACGCCCGGAAAGACCTGCGTCAGATCATTTCCGGAAGTCTCAAGCTTGTCGGTAATTTTCGATATCACGCGGTCCTTATGAGCCAGCTCATCGACGAGAGTCTGAACCTGCGATCGTAAGCTGCTGGCGTAGATCAGGATTGGTGTCAATAGCTGCGATTCGAAAGCAGTGCTGCTGTCCATGTTGGAACATAGCTCTACGCTCCACTTGAAAGTAGGCAGAGAGCCTGGCAGAGGAGCAGACAGACGCAGGGAGAGCCAGTCCTGTTGAGATCCTGGCCCCAAGGCAAGCGTTGTCTTCTTCTCGCCATTCAGCGCGCTCTCCACCTTTGCTAAGAACTGTCCATACTGCTCGGAGTCTTCGCCAGGGTCGATACTCGTCCCTTGATCACGGGCATTGCTCACAAGCTCGTCTCGTCTCAGTGTTGCACCCCAGAGTTTGTTCAAGTCTGTGAGCTGCAAATCGCATGTGCTCTCATCCAAGCGAGCCTTCAGGAAGAGCAGTGGTGCGCCATCCACTTCGAGCGACCTCCACGGCCGGTCCACTACCATCGTCGCTCTTGAAGAGAGAAGAAGTGGCGATGCGACTTCACTTCAGCGCGTCTTCAGAGTTGAAGTGAGCAGACGCTCGGACCCGCTAGGCGCCAGAGCTGCGGCCGCTCCCGCAGAGATTAGGGCTTGACTCAGATCTTCTGCCGAGCGCCGAGTCGCGATTTCTCGACCTCACTGCTCAGAATTCACGATTGTTTGCGCTCATTGACCACGCACTCTCTCATGACCGCGTATTGAGTGCTCGCAACGGGGAAGATCTATCGCGAGCCGCGCGTAACGTCACACGATATTCTACTTTCCTCCGGCTCCACTCGCCCCGACATGTCACGCTCGACGATTCCCAGCAAGCGACCCGCCGACGCTCAAGAAGCGGCGTGGGTCGCAGATGAAGACAGATTCGTGCTACAACAGGCGAGGAAGAAGGCGGCGATCAGGGCAAAAGGCGGACGAGCACAGCCGATAGACTGGTTGGCGGTCACGCTGGCGGTCATTGACCCGGAGCGCAATCCACTGGACGACGAGGCCGATGCTGACGATCTGGATCTTGTGGACCCGGAAGCGGTATTTGAAGGTCTTGACGACACGCAGCTGATAGATCTGGAGAAAGGCATCGACACGTATCTGACACTGGAATCGAGCAAGAGCAATCATGAATATTGGAATGTAAGTTTGTTCGCGTGAAGATGCTGTTCGCCTACTGATACTGACAGATCGCTAGATGATGAAGACGATTTGCAAAGACCGACGCAAAGATTCTCAGGCAGCACAGACAAGTGCACGCGGAGTTGGCTCAGTGGCCTCAGATCTGGACAAACTTCTAGGACCCAAATCTCTGGAAGATCTGGAGAAGCTGGAGAGGCAAATCGGAACGAAGCTTGCCTCTAATGAGCCAATCGATACAGACTACTGGGAGCATTTGCTCAAGAGTTTGCTCATCTACAAGGCCAAAGCCAAACTTCGAAAAGTCTCACAGTCCATTCTGGACGCTCGCGTAGGCGGTTTGCGCAAACAGCAGGTCGCGGAAGCAGACGCTCTCAAAGCTCGGTTGGAAGCTCGTCTCCAGCTCCAGTCGAGCGGCTCAAATGGAGAGGCGCGGAAGGAAGAGCAGCAGGCCACGCAAGATGAACGTCACCCGCTGGACCCTGAGCCGCTGCTCCGTCTACGACAGGAGGACAAATCATTGCCATCAATGACCGCCGATGAGTTTGTGCAGCAACTTAATGACGATAGGCGCAAAGTCTTGAAGCTGGGATTTGTTCCCAGCCGGAAGAGAGCCGCCGAGACGAGCGGTCACGGTGCTGTTGCTAAACGTGCGCGAACTGATGGCGGTGACGGCACTCAGTCTGCCTTTGATCGCGAGGTTGCAAGGGGTCTCGGCGAAAATGAAGAGCTCTTCACACAGGAGGAAGAGGTCATCACTAAAAATCGCGACAAGTGGGCTCATCAACACAGGCCGCGCAAGCCTAAGTACTTCAACAGAGTCTCACTTGGCTACGAGTGGAACAAGTACAATCAGACACATTACGATCACGACAATCCGCCTCCAAAAGTAGTACAGGGCTACAAGTTTAACCTCTTCTACCCAGATCTGGTCGACAAGACGAAAGCGCCTACTTACCGCATCGAGCGCGAAAATGGAAGGAAGCGTGGACAAACATTTGCGCCAGCAGGAGAGGACGACACATGCTTGATTCGCTTCACTGCTGGTGCACCGTACGAAGACATTGCCTTCCGCATTGTGGACAAAGAGTGGGACTACAGTGCAAAACGGGAACGTGGGTTCAAAAGCAGTTTTGACAAGGTACGTGCACATCCCTTCTTGGCGCAAGGCAACTCACTCTTCATCTCACGGGCGCCGTGAGCGCATGCACCGCAAAGTGTGACACGACAGTGGAGACTGAAACTGATGTTTCAACCAGGGCATTCTGCAGCTGCACTTCCAATTCAAGAAGGTATGTTCCCGAATGTCACTCCTGCGACTTGAAGCTTTCCTAACATCATCCCTGCAGATCTACTACAGGAAGTGAGGAGTGACCCTACAGTACCGACAGAGCCATCAAACGATGCTGCTAGCATCAGAGCCGTGTGCTTGTGAGGTGTTGCGGATTGGTAGTACAGGCGAGTACACTTCTCGGTCACTCCGGCGGCCAATCAGAAATCACCATCACGGTCACAACACCTGTCAAAGTATGCTACTGAGCGAATCGAATCATCGGACGGTCGACCATGCTGTGCACTGATTCCCGGTATTCATTTGTGCCTGGCTTTCACGTTAGCAGCGCCACCCACGACGCGCAACGCAAGATCACAGCAGCTGTCAAAATGCCGTGTTAGCACAGTCCGCAGCATTGTGCATCACTTCATCGGTCCTTATGGAGCAGTTAACAATGGATAGCGCCATCTGAGACATCTTCCAGGTGCACGAAAGATCGTGAGCAGGGGTCACGCACAGGCTGCAGACGGGCACATGCATCTTCCCGCCACGGGAGCCAACATGGCGTGTGGCGCGAGAGAGGCAGAGCGTCTCTCCCACCGCCGCACATCATGCCGAGCGAAGCACCAATGCGGATTACAGCCGTCTACTACCGGGCTTGAGCAGAGAGGGGTCCTGCACGTCGACTCAGATCACGCAGAGCAAGCCGCAAAGGTAGCAAAGACAAACGCCAAATGCTCTGCTGTCGCTACGAAAAGAACCGCGGGAGCATGACAAAACGGATTCTGGGAAAGCCTCCCGAGCCATGGACGCCCGTGCCCGCGCGAACATCCTTCTAGAAAGATTGAGATTGTCGTATTGGTCCTCGCTTCTCGGTCTGGCATCCAGAGCCGCGACCCTGTGCGCAAGCATGCTCGTAGGGGAGGAGCCTAGGTCTATGCGGGAAGCCGTGGCCTGGTGCGCATAACGGGAGGCTCCCGTTCAAGCTGCTCCAACCGCATACTCCCTCTACATCCCCTCTGCGCTTCTATGTACAACCGCGGCTTCATGATCTCACCAGAGGCATGTCGTGCGTGCCGTCGCGCAACCATCGTCGGCAGCTTCTGAAGGCCACTATCCGTACATGCGGCATGGCCAGGGTTTCCTGGTGTTGCTCGCTTGTCTGACAAAGACTCATCTGCCCGCTGTCAAGGGCATCTCGTCAGTCGCTGTTTGTGTGCAGACGAGCGGACATGGGCTCATAGACCAGACCACAATAGCTGCTGTCCGGAAGATGCGCGAAGCAGCCGAGAATGAGGCCTGTGAGTGTGCATGCGCTGGCGCCAGTATGGTCAAAGCAAAGGGTGCATCTGTAACAATGCCTCTTTCGATGCATGCGCCAGATGCGACCAGGGCGTTTTCCAAATAAACTGCAGCAGCGTAGGCTTTGCTATCTCTCCTTACTCCTTCCATCACTACTCCACATTCGACCACATACACTCATTGACATACAGCGGGACACGTGCAAGGACATCCTTAAGCGTCACAAGAGCCCTCTTTCTATGACCACTCTCCTTTGCCTCGTGCTACAGAAAGGCTCCGCCAACTAGCTTGGTCAACAAGTACCAGAGCTACTCCGCCTCATTTTAGCACTCCTGCTTCGCATCGCCATACCAAACCAACTTTCTCCAACCGCTCCGCATTTCGCACTGTCTGGAATTCTACGATCATGGAAAATCCCCAACCTCGTTGGCTATCGCCGGATCAAGGATTGACGACAGGAGAGTCGGGTGACGTTGGTGTAACTGAGTCACAAGCCCCTTCGCGGCAGGCGTCGACGTCTCTTGACCAGCAATGTGCAGATACACTTAGCCTCTTCGGCCTGAACGACCATTCAACATCCGCAAACGACATGAACTTCGACTTCCCGCCCCTTGACGATTCCGCTCCCGCAGAGATTGGCGCAATGGACGACGCACCGCTTTCCGACCCCCTATCAGCAACGACAACAACCAGTTCCGCTTCATCGTCAGCTTCCGATCCGCAAAGCGCTTCGCATCCATTTCCAGGCTCTTGGCCGTCCATGCCTGGCCCATCGCCCATGTTCGGGTACGAGCAGACCGCCTTCCAGCCAGGGCCGTGGGTACCCGAACCTCAATTTGAACACCACCTCCAATTCGGCTTTCATGGCGGCAATGGACTCGGCATACACATGCCTCCGACCTCGAACCCACTGGAATCGCCCGTCAACATGCACTTCCCGGGCGCTTACCTCGACCACCATTCGCCCATCGACCAGGGTGGTGAATTCTGCAGGCCTGGCTTCAACCACTTCGAACGCACGGAGCACAGCTTACCGCCTGCCGACGACATCTTCGGTGATGAGGTCGAGGATGATGGCGGTGATCCTGCTGACCCATGCTACGCTCAACTTCTTTACAAGTGCCTGAAGGAAGCTCCTAACCATACACTCTCGCTTCGCGAACTCTACGAATGGGTATCGCATCACAGCCAGAAAGCAAAAGACCCAGCAAATCGCGGCTGGCAAAACAGTGTCCGACACAATCTATCAATGAACGCTGTAAGTATACCATTCACATCGACGCTTGACTCCCCGCTAACTTCCCCAGGCCTTCGCCCGCGTCGCTCCAGGCACAGGCACCTCCGGCTCCAAGAAAGGCAGTCTCTGGCGCCTAACAGAAGAAGCCCTCCGAGATGGCGTCATATCCACAACCCGCTACCGCAAAGACCCCAAACGCAAACCCGAGCGCCGCGCAATCCCAGCCCTGAACCGCCAAGCCTCCGGCGCCAAAGGAGGCCGCGCGACGAGAGACGCTTCCAGAATGCGACAGCAGCAGCAACGCTTTCATGGACTGCCGTCGAGTCGTCATGCGAGGAGGTTTGGTCGACATGGACATGGCGCTCATCAGTACTCCCCGTACGTGACGAGATCTGTTCCGCAGTCACCGATGGAGCCGCATGGTCTGCCTATGATGGGTGCTATGAGCCAACCTGCCAGTCAGCCTTGTAGTCCCTACTTCCACATCGCCGATCAAGACCAGGAGCCCGACCGTTTCAGCCTCGACAGTCACAATACGCCTACGCAGATCCCTCTCGCTGGTCATCCTCATATGCCACCATCAAATGACCCATACGCTTTCGAAGACCCGACCAAACCACCTTCTGTCTCTGGGTTCGATTTCTTGCCGCTTGATTACTCGCAAGTTGGACTGTTTGGCAATCATGACCCGGAACTTGCTGATCACACGAACACCCCTACGCCGAGTCTGATGACTGAGGCGAGCTTTATGGATGAGGCTAATGTTCCCGCGCTCATGTCTTGTGGAACTAGCAGAGAGACGTCAACGTTTCAGTGAACATAGCCCCGCATGCTGGCACATCACGACACCACATCACGACGGCGATCGGCTGGCAGGTGGCGCCTCGGCATCTGGCATTTGGCATAGAAAATTGCATTTTGTTTATTCGACTCATGAAAGGAAGATACTTGACGATACGGAAACTACCCAGAAGGACTGATTTGATGGGATCGAATTGAATGGAGAGAAAAGAACGATGACGACGAGTGATTGCTCTGCTGGCGGCGCGATCGATGGAAAGCAAGCAATCGAAGCAAGCAAAGCATACTGTCACACGACAGCAGAAGATGAGCGATTTGTTTGATGTTTTGCTTGACCATAGTGGTCCACTGATTGTTTGCATTGACTCATGGTGGACTTGATGGGAAAAAGATACTGGTATGACTTATGATACTGTTGCTTGGAGAGAAAGGTTATCCAGGACCAGAGACTACTACTGCTTGGAATTGCTTGTAGAATAACCTGATGATGTTTTCGAGTGAAATAATGAAGAGTTGCATACAACTTTCATCTCCCGCATCTACTACACACATGTTATATACATTAATACCTCGGTCAACTGAAAAGTCCTTGAGCGGGCGTAGTGATGTCTGTCGAGCGATGTCGAGGTGTGTGGTCGTCTACAAAGGGAGCCAGAGGGTTGTTGCATGAAAGTTCGCTCATACTCAGCGACTTCCAGCAAGGCAATGGGAAACAGTTTGCATGAAGATGCACGCATTAACATTATACAATCTAAGATCTAAAATTCTTTTTCCCAACCATCCCCCATCAAGCGACCGTCTAACAACGCCTCGCTAAATCATCATCTCTGTCATGTCAAGCCTTCTCTTACTCTCCTCTTCTCTTAGCCATAAACCTCGTAATAGGCTTCTTGACGAATTCCACAATCTTCCCCAACCCCCCGAACAACCATCCCATGCCAAACGACCATCCCCTGACTCTCACACTGTAGATGAAAAAGTAGACCAACAGCCAGTTGGTGAAGACGAAGACAAGAAAGATGCCAAAATCCCTCCACTTCTGACTCGCCTCGATATTCAGCGTCGCCAAATACTGATTCCCAGTCGAATAAGGACACACCATACAGTTCGTGTTTGCATCTGGGTTGAGCAGGTATCCTCCAGTTTGCGTAGCATAACCACCAGCGTATTGTTGGCAAGTTTGACCCGGCGGTGCATCAAAATGCGCCGTCTCCGTCTCGGCACATTGAATCGGCACACCATTCAACGTGGCCGCTAGAACACCGCCAATCCACCAAGTGGATGGGTTGACCCAGTACATCCAGTATTTCCAGAACACGGGCAGCATACTGTATGGTCGTACGACGCCGTTGAAGAGGGAGAACATGACGAAGAAGAATGGGAGGACGTTGGAGATGACGGTGAAGGAAGGTGCGAAAGCGCAGATCCATTGGCCCCAGGACGCTTGGAAGAGGAAGAAGAGCATCGTCATGAGGAAGACGTACCCCGATACCGAGGATTCTGTGGGGAGGCCGGTGGGCCAGTACCAGAGGACCCAGTAGACGACGGAGCCGATGATGGCGGGTGGGATCTCAGCGACGACTTGTGCGGTACAGAAAGCGAACCAGCCGTAGATACGTGAAGGGTATTCGCGAGCTTGCCAGAGGGCCATGTTGGTGAAGAATTTGGGGACGACGGCGTTTACGATTGTGGGCGGAATGGTGAGGATGATGAAGGATGTGAACATGCGGTTTTGCATGTCTTGGATGGTGTTGCCGAGTTGCCAGAAGGTGAAGCCGTTGAAGATGCCGATGATGACGGAGACGAAGAGTTTGCCGTAGATGTAGGAAGAGTCGCGCCAGTATTGGCGGAAGGTGCGTTTGAGAAGCTCGGTGGTTTGGACCATGGTGCTGGCTGCGAATTCCTTTTGCTGCTCTTTGCGAACTGCTTCTGGGACTGTCCTGCTGCGGGTGAGTTTGAGGCCTTCAATCTCCTTGATGACTTCCTGGGCTTGGTGAGAGTTGCGCCATTCCTCATTCCAGTTGATGCGGCGGCCGTTCTTGTCCTTGTGCGGGCGAGCTGCGGTCTCCAAAATGAACTCGGCCACGTTCTTGTCAGGTGGGCACTCAACACCACGTTCACTGAAGTAGTTGATAACATCCTTTCCGCTCTCCCCAACAGGGCCGAAGTAGAAAGTGTTACCACCGGGGTTAAGAGCGAGGATCATGTCGAATTGCTGAATGAGGACGGACGATGGCTGGTGAATGGTACAGACGATAGCTTGACCGGCATGTGCGAGCTTCTTCAAGAAACGAACGATCGAGTAGGCGCTCTGAGAGTCCAGTCCAGATGTCGGCTCATCCAAGAACAAGAGCAGAGAAGGCTTGGCAGCAAGCTCGACTCCAATCGTCAATCGCTTGCGCTGTTCCACGCCAAGAGACATGATGATAGCGTCCTGCAAGTCGTTCAACTCGAGCAGGTCAACAATGGTGTCAACGTACGCCAGCTTCTCAGCTCGTGGAGTACTCGCGTCCTGCCTCAGAAGTGCGGAGAACTCGAGTGCCTCGCGGATCGTAGCAGTGCCATCGTGAAGATCTCCTTGCAAACAGAAACCAGTGTTGCGCTGGAACTCGGGGCCGAGAGGTCTACCATCGACGAACATTTCTCCAGAAACAACACCCATGGACTGTCGCTGAGCCAAGGTGTTTAGCAAAGTCGTCTTACCAGCACCAGAAGCACCCATAAGCGCAACCATGACACCAGGCTTGGCGTATCCGTTGACTTTGTTGAGTAGCTTTCGCTCGCCGCCAAGGTAAGGAACGGTGTATTCGACGTCGCGCCAGGTAAAGATGCTCTCACTCTTAGTGATTTGCTGCAGAGCCTCGTCTTCCTTGTCATCTTCCCCAGATTCCATGCCGGTCTCCTTTTTGGTTGAGCTGGAACTGTCGCCATTGCTGGCAACGGCCCCAACGGCCTTCTCTTCATCATTTGGTGCAGTCTCCTGGGCGACTTGCTTCTTCGCGCGCTTCGACTTCTTGAAAACCAGAGCGCCACCACCGCCACCAGAGAAGTCGAAGAGCTCAGTGAAAAGGATTGTCAGCAAGAGGTATGCTACCGTGAAGGCAATCACTACACCAAAGTTGCGCCACAGATGCGATCTCGAATAGTTGTATTGTGTCTCCAGGTACCAGGCTCCGGGCACAGAGTGCGCGTTGATCTCTGCGCCAGCAAGTGCACAGCCTTGGTAGGCTGGGTCGATACCCGGGCCTTGTGGTACAAGCTGCGAAGGCGCACACTCCATGGTTCGATTCCAGAACTCGTTTGCCAGCACACTTTCGAACGAGTAACCAATAGGGTTGACCCAGTAAAGCCAGCCAAACCAGATGTACTTTTCCAAAAGTTGCGTCTTTGGAATCACGTAACCGGTGTAGATGACGAGCAGATTCAGCGCAATACCAGAGAAGCGCACAGCTGTGTCGATTTCTGGACTGACGGAGGCGAACAGTCGGTACAGAGCCGTCAGCATGATCGTTGTGATGTAGACGAACAGCATGTAGATCCAGAAGCGGCTAGCTGTCACCGTCAAGCTGCACATGAAGTACATGATGACACCGAAAAGAGCGACTTGAACGAGGATGACCGGAAGATCTGCAACTACGCGGGCCATGGATACGGCGCTTGGTCGGTAGAAGGCGTAGTCTTTGTGCCGAGCAACGACCGCTCTACCAGAGACAGCTTTCATGAGCTCAGTAAGTTGCAACCAACCGAGAAACAGAATCGAGAAGAACAGAGCACCTCCACGGGTGAAAGCGCCTTCGGTGTTGGAAGGGTTCCCGTAGAAGAGCGAGCCGACGATGAGACCGTTCGAGATGATGATGAAGATCTTGGTCCAGAGGGTTGTGGTATCACCAAAGAGCAGCCAGAACTCGCGCTTCGTGCAGGCAAGCACTTGGCGGAAGAAGCTGACAGTGTAGGGACTCTTCTCCGATACGCGCTTCGACTTGCCCTCCTGAACGGCGTTTTCGAAGCGCTGGGCATCGTCGTAGTCGCTCTCCTTCAGATATTTCTCATAGTCCGCAATGTCCTCGAGTACGTTCTTGTAGGCCTGAGACTCGCGGAATGCCTTCTCAAGCTCCTCCGCGGTTTTCGGCGCGCGGTCTTCGTACCCTTTCCGGAAGCGTCGCTCGACAGGATCGGTGATGGCAGTCAGGAAATCTGCTGTCGTCTGGCGCTCAGGGCACTCGAATCCGAGATTGGTGAAGTATTGCTTGGCCTCATTCGCAGGGCCTAGATAGATTTGGCGCCCAGCATCGATCACAAGCACCTTGTCCATCAACTCGTAGATGCCTTCCCCAGCTTGGTACAGAGTCACGAGCGTCGTCCGATTTGAGACATCGGTCATGATTCGTAGAGACCGGGCGTAGTCCAGTGCAGTGGATGCGTCGAGACCCCTTGTTGAGTTGTCCCAGGCTATGACGGTACTCTTGGAGGCCAAGGTTTCGGCAATCGATACACGCTTGCGCTCTCCTCCAGAGACACCACGAGTGTATTCGTCACCAACAAGGGTGTACTTGGTGTGAGAAATACCGAACATTCTGAGCAGCGCATTTGCAATGACAGGGATCTCATCGCGAGCCTTCTTCTTCGTCTTGTTCATGAGGGCGAACATGAAGGTTTGCCAAACATTCAAGGAGGCGAAATGAATATCGTCTTCTTGGTTGTAGACGACCTCGCCGCGATACATCTTCTTCTGCTTGTCCGCCGCAATACCGCCATATGATACCTCGCCGGAAACCTCAGCATACGATTCGCGGTTGTTGGCGACAGTCTTGAGGAAGGTGCTGCAACCAGACCCGGGCCGGCCGAGAACAAGCAGCATTTCTCCATCTCGAACACAGCCCGTAAATTGGTTGAGTAATGTCCTCGTCTCTCCAGTTCGGTGCGCCAGCGACGGAACGAATCGACAGATAACGTGAAAAAGGTCAGGGCCGAAGGTGCCAAGGATGGCGTCGGGCAGCGTGCGAACAAAGCTGGTCGTGCTGCCGATCCCTTTCACTGTCAGATCCTTAAATATGACACCAACCTTCTTCTGCGGCTTTCCGTCTTCGCGTCGCTCGAAGTGTCCATCACGGAGAAAATCTCCAAGCTCGAAGTCGTCTTCCTCCTCTTCTTGTGCCTGACCTGCTTCGAGATCTTCGGTGGGTACTGATTCGGCATTGGTGTGTTGTCGAGTAGGCTCCGGATGATCTGGTACTGTCGATGCTTGCGAGCCCCTCCGGGTCCTCGTCTTGCGGCTGCTTCCGGTCACTGGCAAATGTTAGCTTCTTTGACAAGTTAACTGTCTGAGGCTCAGGAAAACCCACCAGTCCGTTTGAGGGATTGGCTCCTGTGACTCTCTTTCGATCTGGATCGTTCCAGGTTCGTCAGGTCCGCTCTTAGCTGATCATATTCGTTCATGGCTTTCGCCGGATCGAAGCCTCCAACATCCTTCTCTCCCCACGTCCCTGATTGACCGCGGTCTCGAGTTGGGCTGTCGTTGCTTTCGACCTCCTCTGTCGGGTGAAGAGGGGCATGATTCCTCTCGGAATCTGGTGCTATATCGGAGTCAGTACGTTGAGATACATGTGAGCAGACGAAGTCGGCTGCATGCACTCACCTGGGTCTCCATGATGCCAATTTTGAGCTCCAGTGTCTGCACGGCGCAGCGTGTTACGCTCGTCGACCGTGGACCCCCACATTGTGGTGAAGCTCCCTTGCCCTGTACAAAGTTTGCGTGTGTTCCTTCGATCGATTGGGTTGGAAGTAAGAAATCAATGCGGTGTGCTGGCCCTCGCCGTCGGCGCGCGAAAGCTCGACTGCGCGATGTGATGGTCTTCCTCCGGCTCCGGCTCTGTTCTTCAAGGCGCGCGACACAGGGAGAAGAGAGAGGTGGAATGGAGAGGAAGACAAACGCGACAAACGCCAGTGACGGAAAGGCAAAAGCTACCTCGAAGTTACGTTTAGAGTTGCACTATGAGCCGTCGCATCATTTGATGGGAGGTGCACTACAGGTCGGAGTTAAGGGAGTTTTGAATTACTAAAGGTAGGCCGTCTTGCGGACTGTTGAGAATGGACCGTCCAAATAAATGTCAGGACGAGCGTCATTTCGTCCGGGGCACTGGAAAGCGGTTCACATTTCGCCTGAGTCAGGAGCACGCTGCATCCACCGCTGCCAGAGCCGAAACGCTACTGCGGCCGCCCTAGATGAGATCTCCGCCGGCATCTTCGCCCCTACTTCTCGTGTTGGCCTTCAATGCCTGCCGTCTTGGCTGGTCGAGCACGAGCGCAAAGAGATGGACTTTCGAGAAGATTTCAGCAGTGGACTGTCGAAGACAGCAGCGTTTGCTTCTTGCAACAGAAAATGTGGTTGTCAAAGACTCTCGCCAAACATTCCTCTGTGGGTGTGTTTTCTGCCAAGCTTTTTGAGCACGGACTTTTGTGAGTGAATGCGCTAAGCTGATTGGAGGTCGGGCACAGATAGGCAAGATGAATTGTGACATTTCTGCAGACACCGCACTTCTCTGCTCACCGCAGCTGTCAAGGAACATGAAGGCGAGACTTCAATTGCAGGCCCTGCATACCATCAGCAAAGCGCCTTTTCTCTGAATACGTACCAATAGCAACACGTGTCGATGCATGCGAGGTCCAAATAGGGTTATCACGGCACACGCCGCCAAGTTTATGCATGAAAAGCCGGATATCCATTCTAACACCGAACAACGCCTCTTTTCTTCGACCGGTCTTACCTCTTCTCCCAAGATTCCACACATCCCCTGCAATCACACGAAAATACCGCGAATGCTGTGGACCTCAACGGACCCGAAATATCAACATACCCACAGGTCCCACCCAGCTGGACGCACGCATCGGCACTTACTAATGCAGCCTTACCACGAGTCGGATACGGAGTTCGGGTACTGAGATGAAACGACCGCAGGTGTTTGAGTGTGCTTCAACAATGCCAATAGCCGGTCTTCCTGATGGATCTATGAATCTCACGTCTTCACGGTTCGGATGCTCATGCACCCGCTGACTTCCTTCCTTCAAGAAAATCTTGCGCAATGCTGTTCGGGAAGTCCGAGGAAAGGATCAAACTCGTACGGCGGAGGACGCATGTTCGACATCGGGGTGGATGATGACGCCGAGAGGGTTAACGCCTTGGCCAATCTCACCAACCTCACATGGCGGTCATATGCACAAGAAGGTCTACCTACTGCTGCTCGCGGCGGCATTACGGGAAGCTGCGCGCCAGCTTCGGCCGGCATGCTTTGCATCCTTGAAGACGGGGCGAAGGGTGCGTCCACACCAAGGTCTTCCTATGGATGAAGTCTGCTCCCCAATTCTCCAAATTCTGGGGTCAATTTGCTCGTCCCGGCCGGAACACTTTGTAAAGCTTCACGGCGTACTTTGAGACCTGACTCATGCTCTTCGGACTTCAAAATACAGGGGTCTCTGCTAAATGCGGGCCCGTGGAACCTCACCCAGATCCGAAGTCATTGATAAGCTCATTGACCCACACAATGCATTCTCAGCTGACATAACCACCAATGCACCGAACGATCATAACAATATGCGCATTGCATGGGTTCAAGGACGGAGCGATGTCGACCGGTCATCCTGACTATCGTGGAGACTGAAGTGCCTCAGGTGTCCTGCCAAATCACAACTCTGACTTCGCCTGCAGAAGTTCTCAAACAACACGAATTGTTATACCTCTTCTCGACTCTTTGCGAAATTGAGATCTTGCGGACTGTCCCGCCGTCCAGCGACTCACAATAAGAGCGATTCAGCGCCTGCTACAACACAGTATTTCTTGCTATGGTCTTCCTTTAAGAAGTCATGCAACTTGAGCTAACTCCATGAGCTTTGCTCCATCCTCTCACCGACGACTTGGCGGGATATTTCTCAAATCTAGCTCCATTGATCTTCGTGTTGCTTCAATGCAACCAGCTCTATAGCAACAACAGACACCACGGGAACAAAATTTGGGTGCTCCCGAACGTGAGTTCGAAAAAGAGCAAGGTCCTTCGATTGATCGTTCCTCGTTTGGCCTCGTAAAGGAAGATCGCATACCTGGGGCAGCCTACATTTCGTTCGATGTCTTGATCGTTCATGGATTCGACGACGAACGAGTGATCAAATCAGACTCAGGGTGACGGCGCTTGACATGCCCATCAAACACAGCATTCAGGTCTATCCAGCGGGCAGACATATCGCAGAGAGGGCGCTATGTGAGGTCGCTCTATAAGAAGCCCTGTGAATGCACGTTCAAGCACTCGAATTTGTGACCGCGGAGAGTTCTCATTTGTCGGCCATCTCCTCAGACCTCTCCAATGGTCTTCTACTCTCTTCCTCATCCATCTCGATTGCGACATTTTAGGATCTGCGCAGCACTGCAATAGGCTCACCCAGTCGTACTCACCAGCAACATGCGCACCTCAACCTTTACGGTAGTGTCACTTGTGGCACTTAGTGCTCCCGCATCTCCATCACAGGGAGTCCAGAAGGGAGGCCACAATAAGATTGACTTCACTTGCGATCTCTTGCGACAGCTCGGCCTGGATCTTTGCGTTGGAGGAAAGCATCAAGGCATCTGCGGAGGGAAGTCTGCGGTTTCACTCAGCAACATCTCTTCGCCTCAATTGCTGATGTCCTGCCGCTGCCAGGTCCAGGATTACCAGTGAGTACACGCAGACTGACTATCAACACTTGTGTAGTGACTGTGTTCGGGCAGGTCCGTTTGCAGCGAGCCAGGCACTTCAAGCGTGAGTTGATTCTGCTCTCAGACTTCGAGGTGCATTCTTTGACTAGTCCTAGGGCTTCTGCGAGCGTGGCGAGTTCTACCCACAGGACGTCTGTGGCGCGACTGGTTGTTGTATCGCTGGACAATGCATCAATGCTCCTCAATGCAGATGCGGTGGGGGCGAATCTTGAATCATTGATATTGGTCACGGTGGAAAGCCTTCGAGGAGGCGGATACGCACAACAGTAGGCCAGCGCGATCGAATACGTTCGTTGAAAGCTGCACCTCCTCTCGGACAGTGATCTCACGTAGTAGTCAAATCCGACTTCATATATTACGATGCATGTGAAAATTAACTAGGTATCCCTGCAAAATGCTCGGAGGTTTTCCGCGGTGGCCTGTGCGCAGATTCGATGAACACCTCGAAAGTCGAAACAGCGCCAGGGAAAGTTCATCTCCGCCACACGCGCCCATTTACCACGACGACGAGCATGCTGGCATCCCGACATGGCAGCAGTATCGCCACGAATACGACGCACACCGCGTATGTCTGCCTGGGCTGCAGGTTGCAGTCCAGAACGACAGAGAGAGGATTCAGGTCGCTGTTCCGAAGGAGAGAACGAAAGAGACAGCGAAAGGCGATCGAAGATGCCAAAGCGCGGCGGAGCACAGTGGACCCCTCGTCACCAGTCAGGATAATAGATGATGAGGGTACGGGGAGGTCTGATAAAGGATATGGGATAATCAAGCACATCGCGACGCGTCCAACTCCAAAGGTACTCAAAGTACCGAAGAGGCAGTCCTGGGAAGAACGACACGCAAGGAAAAGAAGTCTAGACGCTCGAAGTACGGCGGATAGCAGGCGCCTCATTCGGAGCTATGTTTCCAGCGGAACCTACGCTCCCAGCGATCCGTTTCCGAAGATACACCTCTATAACTCCCGCAAACTCAATGATCCGGATGATCTCCCGCTCTTCCCAATTCGTCGTGAAATTGGGGCCGGCTTTCGCACTCGACCTTCGACTGTTGGATTCTTCCATTCGAGAAACAGGATCCTTGGCAAAGTGGACGAGCACATCTCTTCCGCTGTCGAAATCGATCAAGAAGCTGCAATTCGGTCGACAATCGAACATCGAGAGTCCTCGCATTATGTGCCATTCAGCTCTGCTGTGCAGCCTTCCGCGGTGACATCGCAAGAAGAGAGCCACAACCAGCGTCAGCCAAAAAATGTCTCGGCCAATGCGACAGATGAGCCCGCTCCGCTCCCTGAAGACTCCCCTGAACGCGATGTGTTTGACAGAATCAGCGATCAAGTATCTGCTGCCATGCTTGCTGAGATCAAGGAATCCACGTTGAATGCATCGGAGGAAGGTCACCATGTCCAACGGTCAACACCTTCATCCGAAGAATTGACTCATCGCTCAGTTTTGCAGGAGCATGAGGCAAGCAAGACTGCCCCAAGGACAACAAGAAGGAGGCCAGAAGTCAGTAGGACAGCTGCTTCCAGTGGTGGGTTTGCTTGGCAGAAAGCTTCCATATCCACCTTCTTCCCAGGTCTGGACAGCCATCTATCATCCCAAGCCCGGCTGTATCATCGCTCGTCAAAGGCCAATCAACAAGCTGCAGCTGTTGAACATGTCCCTGATAATGACACAGCCTTGGATCCGCCACCCAACCCAAACGGCATTAGAGCTCAGCTGCGAAAGTGGCACGAACTGCATGGCCACGAGGATCCAATGCCCCAAATTCCTGAGAATGATATGCCCGAGGAAGATGATGGACTTTATAACAGCCTGACCCGTCTTCCTGACGAAAGATTCCTCAATCGAGAAGCGAAGCTGGAGGAAGAAGAGCAGGAGCGAATGGCTTACTCCTCCAATTCCGTAGGCAAGGAAGGTTTCGAGGGCTCTGCGAAGGAGAATCTTCGATTCATTCGCCCCGGCGACCTGGTGGAAATTGACTTCACGAGCAGCGAACGAGAGAGTGTGCTTGCCGTGCATATCCGCAGAATCGGCAGTTCGTACTCACAGTTTTTCACAGAGCATGGGAAGTGGGCGCACATCAAAGACAGCGGTGTCCCGTACAGTATTTCGGGATGGATCGATCCAAAAGAGTTTGAGCCTCTGTTGGAGCACCTACCGAACCCATTGACCACCGAAGAGTTCGACGATCTAAACTCCAAATCTTATCTCGAGGACCTCTCTGTGCCGCGCCAAGTCGCAGCGCCGTTGGTGTCTCGCCTGGTCGCGTTCAAAAACGAGGTTCAAGAAATCTACCGAAAGCACGCCAGCTCGCTAGACGATGCTCATAATATTTTGGCTCATGAGACTGATCTTCGATATGGTTCGCTCGTGTCAGCTGCGACAGCGCTCTTGAAGATCCCAGCCGATAAGCTACCTTTGGCTGCCATCTTCACCGTGCGGAAGGCGTTGTCGAATGGTGGATTTGCTTTCAACATTGACCGAAGATCCCACCGCGTCACTGGCTACATGCAAATCCGCAGCAAAGAGCAGGTCCGCAATGTGGAGCAAGTACGCACCTGGATCCGACAATGGCAAGACGATATGGCCGCGAAAGCACATCTGGACTCAAGGCAAATTCGTCGCCACAAAGCAACCAGGGGAGCGCAGATCGTTTACAGCTTTCTTTCGAAGGCCAGAGAAATAGTTCTCAAACAACGGGAGAACCGTCAGCCGACCGGTTCAGGCAACGTCACCGAAAGTAAGACCCGTCTGCCGATCACGGAGGATAGTGATTGCGTCAAGGTCGAGATTGAGGGTCAATTCAGTCAGCAAGAGCAGGAAATTGTCAAGTTCATGGAAGCATGGTCTTGCAGTAATATGTTCCTGGGGCATCCGCGTATCATGAGTCTCCCTCCCCTGTTGCTCAGCGCCACGGGGCTGTACGAGGATTACCGAGACTCATGGGGAATGGGCCCTGCTATAGGCTTCATGTTCCTGCAGGAGGTCGGTACTATCATGCCGTACGAGAATCGCGTGCGCTTCGACCAGCACCTGCTACTTCCGAGTTCGCAACATTCCAAACCACTGCAGAACCTCATGACCAGCCTGCTTGGCATGAAAGACAAACATGACTTGAGAGACTCGATGAGCCAGCTGCGACACGATTGGAAGGATCTTCCCGTGTATTGCATCGACGACGCGTCCGCGCACGAAATTGATGACGGATTGTCTGTTGAAAGTGCTGGCGTAGATTCTGATGGTAGGGAGCTGCATTGGCTCCATATCCACATTGCCAACCCTACGGCATTCTTCTCTCGAGACCACCCTTTGGCAAAGATGGCGCGACACATGGGCGAGACTATCTACATGCCCGAAAGGACCTACATGATGTTACCGCGTTGGGCGACACAGCGGCACTTCAGCTTGGCTCCCAACAGGCCATGCTTGACGTTCAGTGCCAAAGTCGACTCGCAAGGCAATTTGCTGGAGCACAGAATCAGACCGGCAACAATTCGCAATGTTTTACGACTCACCTACAAAGAGGTCGGCCAGCTTCTGAAGCCTGATGAGTCCGACGACTCGCACGAAGTCGTCCTCACAGCCGGCGGCGACCCTCCACCATCTCGTGAGCATCAGAGCCGGGTCGGTGACCTCACTGAGCGCAACTTCAAGGAGCTCGAGACCCTCGCGCGCATCGCAAATGCTCGGGGTGACCTTCGCCGGCGAGCAGGCGGTATCTTTTTCGACACGCAAAAACCCGAGACTAAAGTCTGGCAGAATGGGAAAGGGACTGGCCTAGCTTGGGACCACCCGTGGCGCAAAGGCTCTCGTACCGTCTACGGTGATCCGGTTGTTCAACTCCGTACCACCCCATTCGCGAACTGGTTCGGGAAACAGAAGAGTCTAGTGCAGCTTCTGGTCAGTGAAGCCATGCTGGCTTGTTCCGAAGTTGCTGCGAGATTCTGCTCGGAGCGCAACATCCCTATCATATACCGAGGCACAATTGGTGCTGATAAAACCACTAACATCAACAAAATCGTCAACAATCCGAAGGTCGACCAAGCCGAAGAATGCATACGGAGGGGAGAGGATCTTCCTATGTATTTGGGCATGCCTTACCTCCAGTCCCTGGGCTACACCGTGCTTCGAACGCAGCCGATCGCCCACAGATACCTGGGCATGGAGTACTACGCCAAGGTCACCTCTCCTCTTCGTCGGTACGGCGACATGATCTTGCACTGGCAGATCGAAGCTGCAATCCGACACGAAGCTCAGACAGGCAAATCATTGGTCTCGACTGCGTCCGACCCAAAGGCAGACCGATCATTCCTTCCCTTCTCGCGACCAATCTTGGAGACCATAATGCTCGGTTTGCAGCCCCGCGAGACGATGATCACGCGTGCGAAAGCGTATTCCGAACAATTCTGGCAAACGATGCTCTTGTTTCGTAAGCTCTGCTGCAAAGATGGCGGCGGTCTTCCATACGAAACGTTCCGACTTTTCGTTACCGGACGTCCAGAGATGGATGGACAGAGATGGGTGAATGGTACGTGTATGGAGCTGAACCTCCTGTTCAGTATGGTACGACCGGAGAGTCTGGGAATGGAACATGCGAGACAGGGTGATGTCTGGGAGGTCAAGATCGAGGAGATCTTTGTTTACTCGAGGATGGTGAAAGTGACACCGATCAGACTGGTGGGGAGAGACGCTATGTGATGAACTTCTCATGTCGAGAGGTGTATCTGTTTGATTATTTGTACATACTGTACAGTACGACGAGAGCACTGTAACGTACAGCCGCGCTCCGCTCCTCTTTGCTCTCAGATCGAAATGATGCATTACAGACAGCATCAGAGCGCATTTCGAGATCCGAGACTGATCGCTGAAGACATTGGTTATTACTCTTTGACATGCGTGGTGGCAGTGACACAGTCAAGAAGTAGGTAAGTTCCGTTCCTCCCTCCCTCCCTCCCTCCCTCCCTCCCTCCTTCAGGGCTCAATCCGTGGCGCCCATGCCCTTATAACCCTCACTCCAATGTGGATCCGCCAGAAATGCGGAACATGCAGCCAACCACTAGCTCACCTTGTCTTTCCGCCACCCAGAAACACCACTTCACGCCTCTACGGTGTCTATATGATCACTATTCAATGTTCATGCCACACTTGCTGTCGTGTTACAGAGTTACCGGTTTTCCGGGTCTTCGGTCTTACCTCGCCGTCGCTGCCGGATTGGGCTGTGGAGGGTGAGCCCTCATTGTGGTGTGGATACGGTTTGATGCGGACGGCCGTTAGTTGTGCGAGGGTGAGGTGCCAATGGGAAGAGTTGGAGAAAGTAGGAGGTCAACATGGTGTTCTTTCTGTTGAAGTTACCTACTGGAAGTTTTTGTTTTGGACAATTATTTGATCTTCTGGTGACAAACGTTGCATTTCTGGGGGTTCCCAAGCTCACAATACTCTGGCACCTTCCAAGGACCATTCTCCAGGCGATGCGAGATGCATCACAAATTTTGCGTGACGGACTTGCTGTACCTGCTTCCGCGATAGGATCCCAAAATGCCAACTCGCGGTTTGCTGGTGTAGAGCAGCTTCGTCAATGACAGCTTCGACCTCTCAAAGAGCTTTCGAAGGGGGAATATCGTGATTCAACGAAGCTAGCAGGCGTCAAAGGCACACAAAAGAATGTATAGGTTTGTACTTGGCAAATTCTGCCTGCTGCCGCCTGAGCACAGACCCACATCTGCCTGAATCTTCACATGTCTGCAGGGGGTTCGAAGAGCATTGAAATAGGATCGCAACGAAGGCAATTGATCCTTCAGAGACACCCAATCAAGTCATATCTGCCACACTTCATCATGGGCACCCGACACCTCATCTGCGTCTACTACAAGGGCAAATTCGTTGTTGCACAGTATGGCCAGTGGGACGGCTATCCAAGCGGCCAAGGCTACCACATTGTCAAATTCCTGCTTGTGCCTGGAAACCTGGCACGTCTGAAGGAGGGCTTGCAGTACACCATACCATTCGAATTCGGCGAGCCCGGTCTTCGCGAAAAGCTCGAGCAGTATCAAGATCATCCAGCCCTGTCTCGGGACACCGGCGCCAAGATCCTCGAAGTGATCGCTTCAGCTACTGCTGAGACTCCTGTGCCGCTGGTTCTGGAGATGGAGTTCCTGACGGATGGGGTGTTTTGCGAGTACGCATACGTTGTTGATCTTGATGCGGAGGTCTTGGAGATGTACTCTGGACAGTTCGAGAAAAGAGTGCAGAGACTCGGTGATGGGCGGTTGGCCATACGAGTCGGAGAGACTGAGGAGGTCCAGGTGGCGCTTGTCAAGGCGTTTCCATTTGGTGACTTGAAGAATCCTGATCAGTTTGTGTGGGAGGCGGAAAAGGCCGAGAGGAAAGGGGAGGATGGAAGGTATGGGGAGGAGAATGAGGATGCTACTGGAGCTATAGCTGATGGGGGCGCAGATGCAGATGGAGAGGAGGAAGTGGAAGATGAAGACAAGACAATAACGATAAAGATGGAAGAAACGAGCGTTGGGGAGGGAGGACAGTAGATGGAAGGCGGGAGTTGAGTACATCGAGAAAGTGCCACTTCTGATTCGGGACGAGGACAGAATCAAACACGATCTACTGTCACCTAGGCGAGCGTGCAGCTTCATCAGGTAGGCCAAATTGAAGATGCTATGATCCGAAAACATGAGCTCTTGAGGAACCTTCGATAGACGTTTGTTTCTTGTTGATGCCAAGCTTGCGAGAACTTCTGTCAGTCGGGACAGGACTTGTGACACACAACAGTCTGACGAAGGACCTCAGGACGCGACGAGCTCTTCCTCTGGACAATAAAACAACGTGATGGTCTGTCTCACTTTTCTTAAAGCATGTTGACTGTCCACGGAATCTCTAAAGCGAAGGGCTATCAGCTTAGAAAGAGGCACAGACGCGGCCAACCAGTCCACGCCGTCCAGCAATAGCGTGGTCTGGATGCTGTTTGTAAAGGCTGACGGCAGAAGCGATTGCACGCTGACACTGACACGATTTGAACTTACCGAAGAGCTCGCAGTCGTATACCAATCACGAAGACTGACGGTGGGTTTAGGTTGCCCGTTATGGAAAATCTTAAGTTGCTTGCTGTACGGTATACGATGTACGTCAGCTGCATCAGCTGCACCGAGACTCCAGGATGAAGCACCGTGTGGTATAGCTAAATAATGAGCTCGATGCCGGCCTCGACAGCCTGTGTTTCACGCATTTCTCTCTAGCATCCGCGACGAGATGATGGATCTCCAGCAGACAGCGAGCCTGCTCTTAGGAACCGCCTGGCTCTATCTTTCAAGTCTTGTCATTTACCGGCTCTTCTTCCATCCACTGGCACGCTTCCCTGGACCCAAGCTTGCCGCCATCACTCAGCTCTATGAATTCTATTATGACATCTGGCTCGGCGGGCAGTACTGTCAACATATCTTCGAGCTTCACAAGCAATATGGACCCATCATTCGCATCAATCCATTCGAAGGGCACATCCTGGACTCTGAGTACTACCATGAGGTTTTCAATTTCAACTCAGAACTTGACAAGCGAGTCCGCGGCTCCGCCAATCTTCAGAACAGTCCGAAGTTCGAAACGCACAGGATCAGAAGGCGAGCCTTTGACCCATTCTTCTCACGGAAAAGCATCCTTCAACTCGAGCCATATCTTCGAAGCCTGGTAGACAAATTGTGCGAGCATCTTGACAAGGCTCGAGGTGCAAAGATGCCAGTAAAAATCTCACTCTTCTATCGCTGTCTAACAGCTGACATCGTTTGCGACTACTGTCTCGGGCAGGCGTACGGTCTAATGGAGGATCCTTACAGCCAGGATGGCTTCATGACTGCGTTCTGCAGCATCTTCAAAGCTCTTCGAGTGATTCAGGAGTTCCGATGGATCGCCTTATTAATACATCTTCAGCATCGATTACCGAGATGGCTGCGTTTTGTGCCCACTGATGGAGGCAGGTCTTATGTACAGCGATGGGAAGAAGAACTTGCACCCAGGATGAAAGCAGTGCAGGACGGAACTCTTGAGGAGAACGAGCAATTTTCGCATCCGGTCATGATGCGGGAATACTTGAAGGACGACAAGCTTCCTGCTGAAGAGAAAGAACATGCGATATTGAGGCAAAATGTGCAGATGATGGTTGCTGCTGGGTTGGAGACGACGGGGTACGCTCTGAGTATGGTCACATATCAGATGCTCGCCAATCCCAGCATCTACTTGAGGCTCAAAGAAGAACTCCAGGGAGTCTGGTCACAGGACGGCTCTCTACCGACGTGGTCCACACTCGAGAAGCTGCCTTTCCTGACTGCTGTACTAAAAGAGTCACTCAGAACCAGTGTCGGCGTCGCATCAAGACTGCACAGGATCAACCATCAAAGACCCATGCAGTACAGGCAGTGGTCGATACCTCCAGGTGCAGTGGTGAGCATGAATCAATGGTTTGTGTTATATGACCCAGAGATCTTTCCAGAGCCGCGGAGATTCAAGCCTGAGAGATGGACACAAGGTGAGAAGAGCAAGGAGCTTGACAAATGGTTTGTCGCATTTTCCAAGGGAGCGAGAGGCTGCATCGGCGAGAAGCTGGCATGGGCAGAGATGTACCTCACCCTGGCTGCAATCGTGCACCGCTTCGACATGGAGCTGTACGAGACGGATGAGATGGACATATATCCCAAGTATGATCACTTCGTGCCTTTCCCGGAGCGCGAGAACGGTGTCAAGGTGATGGTGAAATAGCAAGAGGTCTTGGAGTTCCTCATAATACAAACGTGCTATTGACAGGCGGAGCACGAGTTCGATGGCACAGAAACAGAGAGAGATCCAATATGTGCTCGAAAGCCCTCAGAGATCATGCCAAGACGTTTTCGGAACGCTTGCCGATCCTGGTCAAGTGAGCGCCGTTCACCTCGCGAAGACGCGACTCCTTTCTCCGTTCCCATCTCCATCTCCATCCTTCGCCAACAATCCATGCCACTCAGAGCGAACACAGCAGCTCCATACGATCATGCACGAAGAGAGGCATGTCATCGCACGAACTGACCTGGCAGGCTCGCACGGCAGCCAACATCCTTGAAGCACGCAAGAAGAAGGGACGCCTAGGCAGCAAGAAGTCTAGGACGGGATGCCTCACCTGCAAAGCCAGAAGAACAAAATGTTCTGAGGAACGCCCGATCTGTCAAAAATGTGTCGACAGTAAGAGAAAGTGTGGTTATCAAGACTCACCTCGCAATGGCTCGCCGAGAAATGGCAACTCACTCGTGGGAAGTCAGCTCTCCTCTTCTCTTGGATTGGCGAATCACTACGAACGGCGCACCTTCGAGTACTTTCTATCATGGACCGCTCCGAGACTGTCTGGATCGCTGGATCGCGACTTTTGGTGTGGCAATGTATTACAATATGCTCACTCCGAACCTCTAATAGTCGACGCGCTTCTGGCTATTTCACTGCTGTGCGAACATCCCCAATTCTGCCAGACGTTCATCCTTGAGAAAACACCTCACGCCAAACATCCAGCAATGGTGCGACCGCCGGTGGACGGGCATCACGCAAACGCGCTGCGACACTACAATAGGGCAATCAGTCGCTTCAGTGAACGCCTCTCCGATGGAACAGCAACGACTACGCTGGCACTGTTGAGTTGCGTGCTGTTTGTTTGTATCGAGATCAGCCGAGACAACGTATTTGGTGCCCTCGATCTTTTCCGCAAAGGTACAGCTCTCCTACGGCAAGTGGAACCATTGGACATGAACGATATGCTTCTCCGGAACATCAAGCTCACTTTCGGACGACTTAGTGTCTTTGCAGCTATATTTGGGCATGTCGACACGCTCGAGAGGTCTCGACTAAAGACGGGCACGCCCGGCGCAAATGTGAAACTGCCTTACACTGATCTTACAGAAGCACGGGCAGAACTGTACACGCTGATGAGCGATGCCGTTCTCTTCGTCTATGAGGTCTCTCAATCAGTGGACGACGACAAGGGCCCCACGAGTTTCGCTCCGAGGGGACTGCCACTGGAGAAATTCGAGGGAGGAGCTGTGCAGAATCTCCCAGACGAAGATGGAGTTATTCGCCTTTACCACGGATGTGACAGAGCAGATGTCCCAGCAGAAGGACTTCCCGGAGCATCGCCGGACTTTATGAACGACTTCTCGCCAGAAGCATTAGGCTCTATGCTGCCCGTAGCGGACTCCCCACTGTGGCATCCAGAATCACCGCAGAAACAGGCTCGTTTGGGTGCCCGATTACAAGAGTGGTATGAACGATTCTCGGCAATGTCAAATCCGTGCGACGAAGAGTCTGCGTCGAATCTCATGATGTTATATCACACCACCTTTATCTGGCTACACTCTCTACCGACGGAGCATCAGATGGTGTTCGACAGCTTCACATACAATTTCCAGGAGACTGTACGTCTGGCGGAAGTCTATCTCAAGGTATGTTCCCTCACATGACTCTACACCCACCTTCGCTTCTCTTTGGAAACCTCCGCCTATGCTCTTGAGCTTGCACTCCGACGCTATTGTGCAGTACATTTCTTGGAGAAAGAGAAGCTGATCAGTATCCGTCCGCAGAGCAAATCACCAGAGCAAGCAACCTTCACATTCGAGCTCGGTGTAATACCCATTCTCTACTTTACAGCAACCAAGTGTAGATTGCCTTCCTTGCGCCGCCGGGCAATCTACCTTCTCGACAAAGCGCCGGCCAAAGAATCCCTATGGGGCTCGAAAACAATTGCAGAGATGGCTGTCCACACCACTGCTATTGAAGAGGAGGGCCTCGGCCTCCCCCTGCCAACTCTCACTGATCAAGCTCCTGCGACGCCAATCGACGATTCTGTATTCCCTGCTGAGGATCGAAGGATACAGAACCTCGAGATATTGATGAACAAGTCGACTGGTCGTTTCGAAGTTCGTATTACGCGGCATATCGTGGACCCTATTACTGGGTGCCGTTTCAAGACGACTTTCGATTATCCGATGTGAGGCTATGCTCTGCGATAGAGATCCCGTGGAATCTTCGCGACGTCAACCTTTGAGAACGCGGCTACAAGCGAGCGACTCGTTCGGACTTACCTCGATTGTGCTTCCCTGCCCTGGTCCCTCTCAAGCAGACTCGAATGAATGTACCTCGGCGCGGATCTTGGCCTGCACATACTATCAGCGACCTGCCATTGCAAACAGTCTCTCAGGAAACATACCACATGACCTCGCCCATATCCGTGGAGAGCACCGAGCTGTTCCACGTTCCGCAGACGCACTTCTCGCATATACTGCGCCTGGCCTGTGGTGTCGACCTCTTTCTCTGTCCCGTTCGTGAAGAAGTGTCTGGTGATGGCCCAGCCAATCAACACGGCTACGCAGGCGAGTGCGATGACTCCCAGGACGACGACTTGGTTGTTGACCATGATGGGCGATTTCGAGTGAGCGTTGGTGGTCAGGCGATTGAGGTGCAAACGGGAGTGTTGATGTCAAAGATTGTTGCGAATGTGTCGATCTTGTTGTCTGAGCAGTGCCGGGCTCGTCAATTGCTGGAGACTGAGGAACAGGAAGAAGCGTGGAGAGAGGAAGGATATGAACGCGAGTTGAATGCCCAAATATCAACTGCGGACTTAAGACCTGTATGTATAACAAAATGGTATAGCCAGGCGCGGCCGCTCGCGCTCGGTAGCAAGCGTCCGGCTAATCTTCGGCGGTCGCTTTGAATACGACCTGCATGTGAAGTCGTTCGCGGTACCTGAATTTCTCGAATCTCTCCTTTCCCCCTTCCCACATTCATCTGAAGACACAGCTTAAGGTCTTAAAATAGCGTTTGCGCCATAGAGGTTCTTCCGAAGATATTCCATCGCACCCTTAATGATCCTTCGAGACTGGTTTAGCGAAAGGAACGCATTTACTCGCACTTGCTCAGATATGATCTGGCTGTCTATCCACTATCGCTTGTCTCAACCGCGTCAATACGCGCCAGACGAAACGCGACTGCGCCTCTCAGGTCTCTGTCGCGGTAACGCCTCCAATCCTTCGCCCCTCTTGAGGCTTCTCAATGAACATCGCTTACACCACAATCCACCAATCCCGTACAGTTCGTCCCTCTCCTGGCCCTGAATAGCTCATGGATATATGCGATTCCTTCAGCTCGGTAGTAATCTGGTTCCGCATGCGAGGAGATGTTCTGTTCGAAGACGAAGTTCGGCGGGCTCTCAAGCGAGTAGGCGGGCCAAGTGTTTGCTTCGACTGTTGCTGCGTCAGCATTCCTCGGGTATCATGCCATCTCTGTGGCCATGGAGTGGATTGGGGTGTGAGGGCGATCCGGATGCGGATGGGGATGGGGATGGGAATGGGAATGGTTTGGAGAGAGGAGGGGACGGACAAAAGTGCGACTTACCACCTGTATGATTGTTTGGATCGCCGTAATTGACGAAGCTGATCCACATTCTAGTCATTAATTTTGCGACTTCGAGGTACTTTGGTCGTTCGACACCTCCCAGAGGATTGGGATTGCCGTTCTGCGGGTAGCCGAGGCCTTCGGTGTTGTAAAAGGTGAATGCGACTTCCGAGAAGTGCGGAGCGCCCATGAGGTATGACATGCCATTGACCTTCTCGTGGTCAGTGGCAACATCAACGACTGAGGCTTTGCAGACAAGGTCACACTTACCAAAACGTTGAAACGATATGAGAATACTTTCACATCTGCTTTGGTGTACGATTGCGCAGTGAGTCGTACTGGGCCGTGCGATCGTATATCCCCATTTAAAGCGGCCGTACGCTTCAGCTGAAGTCCACTGCTTGCGGGCGGTCGGCCTTCGATTGTAGCTGGAATACCTATTGCGGGTATATCTGGATACAAGATGGAGAAGTCCTGAGCAGTCGCGTTATTGAAGCCTAGGCGGCCAGTAACGTACTTCAGAAACCCGGCTGTGTCGTTGGCAGGTGCAGGATCGAAACTGGTTCCTTCATCCCTATTGCAGCCGATGAGGTATGGGACTTTGACAAACTCACCAGCCTCGAGTTGATCGATAGCTGGAACTTGTAGGAAGTCGCCATCCACCACGAGACCATACGCCGCGCCAATGGTTGCTGTCGAATTGATCACGTCGCTCAGTTCCTGCGTGAATACCGAGCGCAAGCACTCAAGAATGTCTGAGGCGTCTTCGCAGCCTACACCACGGGAGATGTTGGCGATGACGGGCTCCCAGGACTCCAAGGTTCCGTATGGGTTGATCGGGAGGCCGCTTCCAGATTGAGCGATCACACCAGCGAAGAGCTTGTCGTCTCGTCCGCCATACGCCATGAGCTGAGCGTTGACAGACCCGCCTCCCGCGCTCTCACCTGGTACATTTCAGTCTCGACTTCTGTCTTTGCACCAAGCACCACTCACCTTGGATCGTGACTCGAGATGGGTCTCCGCCAAAAGCTTCAATATTTTCCTGCAGCCAGTGCAAGGCCAGTCGTTGGTCACGGTACCCGAGCACTGTGTTCCCGCTGTTCTGGATCTCCTTGCCGTACAAGAAGCCCCATGCACTCAGTCTATAGTTGATGCTCACAGCTACAATGCTCTGGCCAGCCTCTTCTGCTTGCTGGACGATGAAGGATTGATTGTATCTTCGATCAGCGGCACCGCCATTCACAAGTCCTCCACCGTGGATCCAGACAAGAACAGGCAGCTTGTCTCCGGCCTGGGTCCCGGTAGTGCGGACGATGTTGAGAGTCAGACAGTCTTCGCTGATGTATTTTCCCCGGTTCAAGGTGTCCAGGCCGTATCCAATACACTCAGGGCCGTACTCGGTGGCGTTCCTGAGGTCGGTCCAGGACGAGTTCAAAGATTGTGGTCTCCGGAATCTTAGGTCACCCACTGGTTGCTGTGCGAAGGGAATGCCGAGAAAGTAGTCCGTGTTGTAAGACGGGTTCTGAACGCCGTAGTATGTTCCATTCTTGACCGTGGCTGTTGGAACTGAGGCCTCTTGCCAAACATTGTGTAGTATCGCCGCGTTCCCTGAAGTGCAGTAGAGGAGGGCAGCGTGGAAGGCAGCAGCGAGGGCGACGCGCATGTTGTGGACAGAGGAAGTCGCGTTGCGGCGATGGAAGAAAAGTCGGAGGATCAAAGCCAGCAGCGAGAAGTCAGTCCCGTCCTGAGATGTTTTGTTGCACCGCATCTCCAATACCTTGGCGCATAAGCCCCGCGTGCCGATGATGCTCGGGTCGTGATGATGGGAAGGAGCGACCTGCAAGTGCATCGGATATAGAGACGGCCTCATCGTCTCAGTAATGGATTGTGTTCTCCAGGATCTCGGTCAAATACCCATCCGCAGGCGTGCAACGCTGCCTGTGTAGAAGGGCTTTACAGCGAACACCCAGCGCGCGACAGACTGCCAAGGCTAGAGGTGTAGCTGATAGAGTACAGTTTTGATTGTTTTGTACATATCTGTTCAGCACATCAGCGCCACGCTATGCAATGCGGCAGCTTCATCTACAAGCTGATTTCGCCCTTCCACTGCCCATCGACAATACCCAGCTTCTCCACGATATTCTGCCATCTTGGCCCGGCTCTTTCTTTCCTTCGCAGATACTGCAACAGCTTCGCTCGCTTGTGGACAAGTAAACGCAGATTGCGCTTGTTGACCTTATCCATTGTCCCTCTTGTCTCCAGAAAGTCCGCTACGGCTCGGATCTTGGCCGTCAAGATGGCGATTTGCACCTCACTACTTCCAGTGTCCACTCCCACCCGTGGTGTACCCTCAATCTGCTGGCCATTGCTGACACCGGTCGCCTTGGGCGGCAGGCTCTGATCTGTGTTGTGGCGGCCAAACTCCTCCACGCATCTCATCTTGTTCACTCGCAATCGGTCTTTGCTGCTGCCCAGTGAGAGACTTGCAATCCGTCGCAAAGCCTCTGCCGCACTTGCATTGTCCTCCTCAATCCTCTGCTTCCGCTCCTCAGGTGTCTCGGATGTAGTAAAATCGAAGAGTTGAGTACTTCCTCTTGTCCAATTTGGCGCAGCGTTTCTGGTGTTTCGAGGTACACTGTTGAGCAACTCGGTTACTTCTGAGTATGTTTCCTTTTTGCCATCTTTTTCTGCTTGCTCGGCGGCCTCCTTCGCTTCTTGATACTTCGCTTCAGCCTCAGGGTCTTCCATGGGGCTGCTCAGCCATTTGCTCCTTCCAATACTTCGTGTTAACTCGTCCTTGGAAAGAAAAAAATTGAGATGACTGTCCTTCTCCGTCTTCGCCCCAGGAGCATCTTTTGCCGGCGATTCATCCACTCGCGTATGTGTTGAGGCTGAGTGTGGCGATGGCTCGGGTGGTAATGCGGTGTCGAACGACCGGACGAAAGGTGTCGTGACACCGCGGATAGGGTCTCCTAATGATCCTGCTCGCTCTTGCTTCAAGACTTCCTGACGGCTCAAATTCGCCGCCTTCCGCGCTTTAGCCTGTGCAATGGCATATGGATCGCGATGTCTCCGTCGTTGGGCTACTGTCGAAGCCTGCGAGCAGGGAGTCGAAGAGAAAGATCGCGTAGCGGTTGACGGGGGAGGTGCTGTATCGAATCAGTATGACAACTTCCTATTGAGTTGATGATACATACTGCTCTGCGCTCGCAGGCACTGCCGTACAGGTAGTCGCGGCGGCATTGCGATGGATTATACTGTATGAATGGACATCTTCACATGCGGCCCCATCTTCTGAAGCAGGAGCGTGTCGGCGGAAGAGCGTGCCAAGCTCCGGTCGGCAAACCTGCCGCTTGAACCCTGCACACGCAAAATCCCACTTCGCGAAATGGCCTCGCGAACTTCTGTCTCTGCCAGCAGCATACATCGTCGCATCTTCGCCCAACGACACTCCTTCGACGCAAACAACCGCGAAGATGGCCGCCAAGAACCTTCCACCGGCGTTCAACGCCACTGCTCAGGACATTGAGATGCTCCTGTCCGCTCAGTGCCACATCGGCAGCAAGAACCTGCAGGTGCACATGGAGCCTTACCTCTGGAAGACTCGCCCAGACGGTATCAATGTCATCAACATCGGCAAGACCTGGTACGTTGGACTCTGTATACAAAGAGCAAGGAGAAGACAAGCAGATGCGAGAGTACCCATTGAAGTCGAATGCGATTCGCGAAGAGAGGACTTGAAGACTTGTCTTGGCACTCAAATGCTAACATGAGTTTGCAACAGGGAGAAGATTGTCCTCGCTGCGCGTATCATCGCTGCGATCGACAACCCAGCTGATGTCGCCGTCATCTCCGCTCGCCCATACGGCCAGCGTGCTGTCCTCAAGTTCGCTGCTCACACCGGTGCCTCCGCCATTGCTGGTCGCTTCACCCCCGGTAACTTCACCAACTACATCACCCGCTCCTTCAAGGAGCCACGCCTGATCGTTGTCACCGACCCACGCACCGACGCCCAGGCCATCAAGGAGGCTTCCTACGTCAACATCCCAGTCATCGCCCTCACTGACACCGACTCCCCAACCGAGTACGTCGATGTTGCCATCCCAACCAACAACAAGGGTCGTCACGCCATTGGTCTCGTCTGGTGGATGCTTGCCCGTGAGGTCCTCCGCCTCCGTGGCACCCTCGCCAGCCGTGAGGCCGAGTGGGACGTCATGACCGATCTGTACTTCTACCGCGACCCAGAGGCTGAGGAGAACAAGGACTCTGCCGGTCAGGACGAGGCCAAGGTGCCAGGCGCCGACGAGGCTGGCCCTGGCGCGGTCGAGAGCGGCTTCAACAACGAGTGGGAGGTCGGTAACGCCGGTGCCAACAGCGCGTTCGCCGCTGCTTCTGGCACTGCTGGTGCTGCTGCATCCTCCTCTTGGGACGCTGAAGGTGCCGACTGGGCCGCTAGCAGCGCTCCAGTCGAGACCGGCAACCAGGGCTGGGCTGCTGAGACCACTGCTGAGGCTCAGCCAGAGACCAACTGGTAAATGCGGGACTGAGGCATTGCGCGCATTGAAAAGTCGAGATCTTGTACTGTTCTGAATCTACCGCTTGCCGTTACAGGCTAGGATGGGATCGGACTAATGAGGGAAAGATACCTGCTGTCAGCGTGTTGCAGTATGTACGCGTGGGCGGGAGGGGAAAGCCCTGTCTGGTTTCTCTTTGCGCGGTTAGCGAGAGCTGCCGGGTCTGTAGATATGCGAGCTTTCTCATGAAAAGGCATTCAGCGCGCACTCGCTCAATCAATTTTCACTCCATTATCCTCTTATAGTCTGTGTCATGTGCATGTTACTGTCGTGCCTGAAGATCTGCAGCTGGGGGTGTCTCCACACAAGCTGCACAGTGAACCCTGCTTAAATTTTGCTCCGGAGAACTCGGTCGGCATTTGGGAGGGTGACTCTTTGTCTGCCATTGACTCTTCACCGGACTTCTCTCACAGTAATCTTTGTGGAACAATCGTACGAATTCTCTCGGTCGCCGATGACTGTTTAAAAAAATACTACATCCACTTGAACCTCGTATGCAGAAGCTGCGCATCTGGGACATTTCGAGCTCGCAATCCTTTCAATCCATTCTCGAAGAGTCCGCCGTGCTCTTCGTGTCCGAGACGCTCATAAGCTAAGATTCGAGAATACAATACCACGAAGTACACAAGAAAATACATACACATTCAAAGTGTGACCAACTGCCAACATGGCCGCCGTCAATGGCTCCTCGTCAGCCATCAAAGTCCCAATCCTGGGCAAAGAGAGCATCATCGTTGACTACGGTCTCTGGCCCAACTACGCAACCCACGATCTCCTCTCAAACGTCGCTTCCTCCACCTACGTCCTGATATGCGATTCCAATCTCGCCAAGCTAGACTACGTGCCGAAATTCAAGAAGAGCTTTGAGGAAGAGCGACAAAGACAGGGCAAGACGGAAGAAGATGTGAGGCTTCTGATCTACGATCAAGTCAAGCCGGGAGAGGAGAGTAAAGGACGCAAGACGAAAGCCCAAATTGAGGATTGGCTGCTTGCGCAAGGATGTACAAGAGACACTGTCATTCTCGCACTGGGAGGAGGTGTCATGGGCGATTTGATCGGGTTCGTCGCAGCAACCTACATGCGCGGAGTTCGATTCGTACAGATTCCCACGTCGCTGCTCGCCATGGTGGACAGCAGTATCGGCGGCAAGACAGCAATCGACGTGCCTTCAGGGAAGAATCTGGTCGGTGCATTCTGGCAGCCGGAGAGGATATACATTGATCTCGCGTTTCTGGAGACGCTGCCCAAGAGGCAGGTATGTAATGGTATGGCGGAGGTTGTCAAGACTGCTGCTATTTGGGATGAGAGTGAGTTTGAGAGGCTAGAGGGGAACGCGGATGCGATTATGGCTGCGTTGGAGAAGCCGCTTGGCAAGGGCCGCTTTGCGGGAATTGAGGAGGTGTTTAAGAGAATTGTGCTTGGGAGTGCGAGAGTGAAGGCGGAAGTCGTCAGCTCGGACGAGAGAGAAGGTGGATTGAGAAATCTGCTCAACTTTGGACACTCGATCGGACATGCGTACGAGGCGATTTTGACACCGGAGATCTTGCACGGCGAATGCGTGGCAGTGGGAATGGTGAAAGAGGCGGAGTTGGCGAGATACTTGGGCGTGCTTCCACCTGGAGCTGTTGCGCGTTTGTCCAAAGCCATTGCGAGTTACGGACTGCCGACGAGTCTGGGCGACAAATTGATCACGAAGCACACGAAGAAGCAATGCCATCCCGATGAGCTGTTGCATCGCATGGCCGTGGACAAGAAGAATGCAGGGTCAAAGAAGAAGATTGTGCTGCTCGCATCAATTG
Organism: Pseudocercospora crystallina; assembly: GCA_003666085.1. Lineage (NCBI taxonomy): Eukaryota > Fungi > Ascomycota > Dothideomycetes > Mycosphaerellales > Mycosphaerellaceae > Pseudocercospora > Pseudocercospora crystallina. The sequence continues at coordinate 195,208 of QQNG01000167.1, forward strand.
GCAAATGCTACGAACCACAAGCGACAAAATGTGCGGACAAGGACATCCGTATCGCGCTATGTCCGTCCATCCTCGTCAAGCCGGGTGTACCAAAGAGCCTTGACGTGTCTTGCAAACCGCCCGGAAGCAAGAGTATTTCCAACCGGGTCCTGCTCATGGCTGCGCTTGGCGAGGGCCAATGCAAGATCAGCAACCTCCTACACTCGGACGACACACAGTATATGCTGTCAGCTATCGCAAGTTTGCAAGGCGCAACATACGGTTGGGAGGACGAAGGCCGTGTGCTGGTCCTAAATGGCAACGGCGGCAAGCTGAAGGCGTCTTCCGATGAGATCTACATTGGAAATGCTGGCACTGCTTCCCGCTTCTTGACGACTGCTCTGACGCTCGCCGAGACGACGAGCAATGCGTCCGACACCGTTTTGACTGGCAATGCGCGAATGCAAGAACGCCCTCAAGGCCCGCTTGTTGATGCTCTGCGATCAAATGGCGTTGACATGGAGTACCTTGGCAAGCCTGGCAGCCAAAGTCTCCCACTACGCATTGCTGCTGCAGGTGGCTTCGAGGGCGGAGACATTGAGCTTACCGCAAAGGTTTCATCGCAGTACGTGTCTTCGATTCTGATCTGCGCACCATACGCCAAGAAGCCCGTCACCCTTCGACTCGTGGGCGGTAAGGTCATCAGCCAGCTGTACATTGACATGACGATCGCGATGATGGCGAGCTTCGGCATCCATGTCACCAAGAGCAAGACTGAGGAGAATGTGTACCATGTGCCGAAGCAGCAATACATCAATCCTGCTGAGTATGAAGTCGAGAGCGACGCGAGCAGCGCCACCTACCCGCTTGCCATTGCTGCTATCACTGGTACGAAGTGCACTGTGCCCAACATTGGATCGGCGTCTTTGCAAGGCGATGCACGTTTTGCAGTTGATGTTCTGCGACCAATGGGTTGCACTGTCGAGCAGACAGAGACAAGCACTACAGTTACTGGGCCTACAGTTGGAGAGCTCAAGCCGATTCCTGAAGTGGACATGGAGCCCATGACTGATGCTTTCCTGACTGCCTCTGTTCTCGCCGCCGTTGCCAAGCCTGGTAAGCATGGTGCTACGACCAGAATTGTCGGCATTGCGAATCAGAGACAAAAGGAATGCAATCGCATCAAAGCCATGTACGATGAGCTCGCAAAGTTCGGTGTCACATGCAGAGAGCTGGAAGATGGCATCGAGATCGACGGTAGGGGAATCGACATCCAGGCTCCTAGCACGAGCATACACTGCTACGATGATCACCGTGTTGCTATGAGCTTCAGTGTCCTGGCGACTGTGGCACCGAAGGGTACGCTTCTGGACGAGCGCGAGTGCGTAGGCAAGACCTGGCCCGGCTGGTGGGATCAGCTACACCAAATCTTTGGCGTGGATCTCGAAGGTGTTCAACCTGAGAAGTCCCATGCCAACGGTGTTGCTAATGGCGTGAACGGGCACAGCAAATCCCGAGAAGTCAAGAAGTCAATCTTCATCATCGGCATGCGCGGTGCTGGCAAGACGACTACTGGCGGATGGGCATCAAGGATTCTCGGCTGGCCGCTTGTTGATATGGACACTGAGCTGGAAGCACAGGAAGGCATGACTATTCCTCAGATGCTGAAAGACAACGACTGGGATGGCTTCCGAAGACGCGAGACTCATCTGCTCAAGCGCATGATGGCTGAAAAACCCAATGGACACATCATTGCCACGGGCGGCGGTATTGTTGAAATAGCCGAAAACCGCGAGCTGCTTAAGAAATGGCAGAAAGATGGCATGGTGCTGTATGTTACGCGCGAAATCAAGGCAGTCATGGACTTCCTGCAGCTAGACAAGACCCGACCGGCGTACGTCGAAGATATGATGGGTGTCTACTTGCGCCGCAAGCCTTGGTTCGAGGAGTGCAGCAACCTCCACTATCACAGCCAGACTGTCGATGAGAGTGCTGCGATCGCTGGCTGGACTAGCCCCCTGGACGACTTCTCGAGGTTTCTCAACACGATGACTGGACGAAGCGGCGCTCTGGAGAAGATCAAAAGGAAGAACTTTTCCTTCTTCATCGCGCTCACGAGTCCGACTATTCAGCAGCTCATTCCGATTCTACCGGAGGTGACCATGGGCTCTGATGCGATAGAGCTCAGAGTCGACCTGCTCGTTGATGCGAAGGCAGAAGATGGTCTTCCTACACCAGACTTCTTGATTGAACAGGTGGCGCTGCTTAGGTCATCTTCAACCTTGCCTCTGATCTTCACACTCAGATCTGTCAGCCAAGGAGGCCGCTTCCCTGACAATGCAGTCGAGAAGGCGGTGTCTTTATACCGAGAAGGGCTACGCATGGGCTTTGACTTCGTGGACCTTGAGCTCACCGCTCCGCAGGAGGTCAAACATTATGTGCTCGCTCATCGCAAGATGTGCACCATCATTGCTTCGCATCACGACCCGAAAGGCACGCTCTCCTGGGCCGGTGAGGCTGAGGAATGGACTCAGCACTTCGAAGCTGCTAAGCAGTATGGTGATATTGTCAAGCTTGTCGGCGTCGCTAAGGACATCGATGACAACGATGACCTCAAGGCTTTCAAGAAGCGAATGGCTTCGACCAATCCCAATCTTCCCGTCATTGCCATGAACATGGGCGAGCTGGGCAAGATGAGTAGGGTCACGAATGGCTTCATGACGCCTGTCTCTCACCCAGCTCTGCCAAGCAAGGCTGCACCTGGTCAGCTCTCTGCGGCGGAGATCAGGAAAGTGCTCGGTCTGGTCGCGTATGTTCCAGCGAAGAAGTTTTATCTTTTTGGTCGACCAATCAGCCAATCCCGCAGCCCGGCTCTTCACAACACACTCTTTGACCTAAATGGCCTTCCTCACACCTACGGTCTTCTCGAGACAGACAAGGCAAATGAGTTGGTGGACGTCATCCGCGCACCGGACTTCGGTGGTGCCAGCGTCACTATCCCTCTCAAGCTGGACATCATGCCCCTTCTCGACGCGATCGACCCAGCAGCGGAGACCATCGGCGCTGTGAACACCATCGTTCCAACACGGACCGATGACGGCAAGAACATCCTCGTCGGACACAACACCGACTGGCAAGGTATGGTCCTCGCCCTCCGCAACGCGGGCGCTCACGGCACCATGGGCATCTTCCAAGACGCCGGTATGGTCGTCGGCGGAGGCGGCACTGCTCGAGCGGCCATCTATGCGTTGAAGAACATGGGTTACAGCCCAATCTATCTCGTCGGAAGGAATAAGCAGAAACTGGCTCAGTTGACACAGTCTTTCTCCAAGGACTACAACATCCAACTCCTCGCGAGTGTCGAAGAAGCCCATTCCCTCCCGGCCGAGAAACAACCTGTCGTGGCTATCGGGACTATCCCCGCCGACCTGCCAATCGATTCTGGACTAGAGGCTATACTGGAGAGTATCTTCAACGTTGGAGCTACTGCTGCTAATGCGGCGGGCGTGACTGCGAACAATTCGAATAAGGTGTTGTTGGAGATGGCTTATAAGCCGAGTGTTACCGAGCTGATGAAGATGGCGGAGAGGGCGGGGTGGAGGAGCGTGCCGGGCTTGGAGGCATTGTGTGCGCAGGGGGTGTGGCAGAGTAAGCTTTGGTTGGATATTATGCCACTGTACAATGTGGCGAGGGATGCTGTGTTGGGCAAGACGGGGCATTGAGATTGATACGACGGATAGACGAAGGTGTGAAAACAACTGGCATTATCGACTCGAGGACTTCGTCTCCGAGGGCGCAGAGTCGGCTGGTAGCTCGCTCAGATCGGTGTTCTCTGGTGCGAGGTCTCCATGCAGTTCAAAGGCTCTACCACCCACTGCGTCTAGTGGTAATTCGATCTTTGGCTCTTTGGTCTCAAGCTCTTGACGCTCTGCTTGTACTTCAGGCTTCTCTGCATCGTCGCCAAAGCTTTCTTCCACCGCGTTGGGTTCATTCGGCGCACTCGTGGTTTCTACAAGCCTCCTTCGCCTTCGTCTGAATATTAAAAGCCCTGCTACACTCAAGAGAAACAAAGATCCTAAGCTTGATCCGATGGCAGCACCAACTCTAACTCGCCAGTCCTTCTCTAAGGCGTCTACAGTCGTCTCTGAGGTGCTTGTTGGACTAATAGCCACATTGGTAGGGCATCCTGCGTTTTGCTGAATGAGCGCTTGAGGATTCGCCGTAATCGCAATAGGCACCGAACTGAGATCGCTCCCTGAGAGCGTCAAAGTCCACGATGATGTTGAGGCGAAGGTCCCTTGCAAGGATGAGGAAGCAAACTGCGTGCAGAAGGCGGAAGAGCCGGAGGCAAAGTAACAGTCTTCGGAATTGTAGACTGCTTGGTCGGTAGTAGGCAAGCCCCAGAATGCGAGTTTGAATCCGGTCGGCGCGTATGTCAGCATGAGCTGTTTGGAGTCGTTAGCAGAGGCTGGATGATTGAAAGGTGGGCTCTTAGGCTATACATACCGCTTGCGATTGACAGTCGTCTCTGATGCAGTTCAAGCTGTAGGTTGTTTGACAACTCTCCGCTTGAATGACAGCTGCTGCCCAACTGGAGCCTAGAGATCGCATGACTAGAGTTTGAGTGATTGCATCCAGTTCTGGAGCTGGTGTCGGCGCTGGTGTCACCATTGTTGTGGAGGATATCGACGATGACGATGTCGATGTCGACTCTCCAGGTAGTGTTCTTTGACCAATATAGTCAGAAGGACTTGGACCAGTATTGACTTCGTAATCGTAGATATTTGCCTCGAAAGAGATGAGGTGCCTTTGCTCATATCAATTGGCTCGCGGCCATAAAGCAAAATGCAGTCCTTGTTGATGCTTGTCGTCAGGGGGCATCAAAAGTACAATGTGAACGCTACGCTGATAGGATACAGACCTGGAAGCAGTCCCTACCTATAGGGACACTGTCACTGTCTTATTGTGAGTACATTGTGTCGTCGAAGTCTAAAAATCTAGCGATTAGATAGATGTGCAATCTTGCGAGGTCACACAACGCCTTTTACGGCGGCTGTCTCTAGGCAGACAATGGATGGTAGAGGGTTTCGCATGCTGGTCGCCGCGCTCTGTGTCATCTGTCCTCTTCAATGGTGATACCATGAGACGTCACTTGCGTGCACAGATGGGCGCTTTTGTGGCAGAGGCATTTCGAGAAGCAGGTTCAAGATGCACTGGGTGGAATCAATTCGTGCCTTCTCCTCGCACGTCACTAGAAACTGAATGAAAGCTGCCGTCCTCAACAGACGATGCCTCTCCGCTGCGTGCTTCGAAGGGCTCGGCAACCTCTGCTGCCACAACTTCTCCCTCCGAGTGTTGCGGCTCATGGTGAATCCTGAATGTGGGCACTCCTGACTGTATCTCTTGTATGGCTGGGTTTGAGATACCAGGCAATTCCGCGAATCTTCGAGGTGTCTCAAGCTCGTAGGGAGGAGGAAGTGAAGTTCGTGCAAGAACGGGGCTCTCTGGTGACTTCTTTTCGGGCGGTTCCTCGTGGCTTCCTGCTTTCCTGGCATTGCCGGACTCTGAAGTCTCCGGTCGCTGCTTGCGCAGGCGAAAGAACCGTGCGGCGCCGACGACAATGGCGCCCATTCCAACGATTCCTGCAGCCACTCCAATGCCTGCCTTTGCACCAACAGCCATGGAACTGCTGCCAGCCGTTGAAGCAGCTGGCGTCGTGAAGATGATCGAGATTGAAGGAGATGAGGTCGTGCTATGCGCTGGATTCGAGCTCGATATCGTTGAGATAGTCAAACTGGAGGACGTCGTTCTGGGAGGCGCGCTGAGAGGGCCAGCCCCTGAGGCCAGGACACTAGATCCTGGTTTGCAGAACACGGAGCTTCTCTCGATCAGTTCATAGTTGGCAGTAATGGGAAACGTTTGCGTGTTCCAGTCACCTCCCGTTGGAGTTGTTAGCTCCGTGCTCGAGCTGCTCTGGGCTTTCGACAACACAGAATTGTATTCAATGTAGAGCGTTGAAGTGTAATTCCAGCATTCTTTCGCCTCTGTCCCCATATAGTCGCATCGTTCTGAGTGCGAGACAACTTTCGACGTCGTAATCGCAGAATTACTTTGCCACATCGTGCTCTTCAGACACTGCATGGTGTAGCCGGAGCGGCCATGTGTCAATGACCTCTGCATAAGGGTCAGTCACGAAATTGATATCAAGCAAGTTGAGCACGTACCGTCAAGACATCTTCAGCACTGCAAAAGTAGTCTCTGTACAAGACAGCAGGTACGTCGTTGTGCAATGCGATATCTCTACCACTGATCCAGCCCACAAACCGCGCAAATCCATCATCCATATCGTGGCTGTTGGTGTTGAGGTCTGTGTGCTTGCAAGTCGTAGGGGTGGTATTTGCGGCATGCCGTATATGAGTTGACAGAGCGTAAGGCAGAGGAGTCTCATATTGAAAAAAACGCGTATCGATCTGCTGAGCCCTACCAGACCGAGATTTGGAGAACGGCTTTGTGAGGGTAGTCCTGAGCGTACGGTGACGTGACAGAGATCCTGTGCACGTAGTAGTCTGTTTTACTGTGTTTGAAAAGCACTGCAACACCTTGAGGTACCACGAACGTATGCCGTGCTTCGGTCTTGTCAAAACGTGAGCTTCACCATTCCGCGAATCCTGCTCCAGTATCCAAGCTGTAGAAGCAGTGTCGCTGAAAGTTCAGCAGAGGGAATGCTGAATTGTATGTCCATCTTTTCTCTGCTCCAATTGACATAGCTGAGCCACTATCCTCGATGCCGATACTGTACTACGTTCCCTGATCCACGAGCATGGGCCTGCACATGTTTGCTGCAACGCAAGACCCCTCACCTTTGATTTCCAGGCTCGCTGTACACACGATGCATGAGCAACACGGGTTCCTTCAATCGAGGAATGGGCATAGAGTCAGCAGACGACCACTCCTCGCCGAAAGTCTCCTGCGTGTGGGTGTATCCGTCCGTTGTGCTCCACTGATATCTCTCGGAGTTCTTTGTCGACCTTTTAACTCTCCTGTAGCCACTGTGCATGCCAAACTTCTGTCAAACGATCCCGGAGTATCTTGCAGTACAAAAGTTTCAGGTCGCAATGCGTCAGACTGTGATGAAAGAGAGCATCCCAACACTTTCTGTCCGCGTAACCCCTCTGTTCCAGTGGTTCGTACTTCACGAGCGTTATGAGAACATCATCCCCTATCTCGTTGATTGTGTCCCTCGGCGTTGAGGCTGACGCGGGCATCGATCCAGCAAACGATTCTGGCACTGGTACGGACATCGTTGTGGTTCTGGAAGGTGGGACTTCTGTTGCTGCCAGGAGTGTCGCAGGCTGGTTAGCCATGGAGATTGCGGTCGTTTCAATCGTTGGTTTCGTTGGTTTCGTTGAAGTTCTTGAGGTCGCCGCGGTTGCTGTTGTCGCTGCCACTGCCGTCGCCATATGTGATATTGGCATTTCAGTGCCTCTCGCTTTGGCCTGTGAGGTGGGCGATCCGTCCGCTGCCGACGCCAGTCGTGGAGTTTGTCTTTCAGGCTCTCTCTCTCTATAGACCGCGGTGTAGGTAAGGTGTTCTTTCCCGCAGCCAGACGTGGTACCGGTCTTTCAGTCCCCCTCGCAATCGTCTATGATGCGGGCGATGCGCCCGCTGCTGTCGTCGGCTGGCCCAGGCCTGCCCCCGATAGTAGCTTGTTCACCGCCGCCATCGCCTGTGGTGTCCTCGCATCTTCGGGTATCCCAATGAACGGGGATGGGGTGAATGGGGTTGGTGGTGGGAGTGTGTATACGTGTGCATCCCCTGAGCGAAGAGGATTGAGGATGATGTTCATCCGGGGCAGATCCGTCGGTCGCGCTGATGGCATTCCCCTTTGCTCTTGCCCATACTGCTTCTCTTCCTCCCTTTCCTCCCGATTATCATTCCAGAGGTGCGTCTCAACTCTGCAGCAAGCACGTGTTGCTCTTGGCACGCCCTGGGTTCCCACGAACGCGTGTGCATTCATGTTTTGAAGACATCTTGGGCATTTCTGGCCACTCGCTGACCAGCCAAGCAAGTGCTCTGTGTGCTCTCCTGCTACGTGCCGAAATCGCTTCAATTCGATTGCGAACGTCTCGTTGCATCCTTTGTGTGGGCATAGTAGAAGGCCGTCGCCGTCGTTTGGTGGACTATATGCAGCGGCGGAACCTGGGTCGTAGTAATCCAATGGCGTGATCAATTCTTTGGCCTTTTTCTTAATATGACGAGTATGGCTCTTGGTCCTGTTCGTTGTCTTCTTCGCGTTCGCCGTCTTAGTCCTTCTCTGCGCCTCATCTTCGTCCGCATCGTCTGGATCCCTTGGTCGTTTGTGCGGTTTGTCCTTGGTAGCAAGTCCGATGGCTGTTGGTGTCTTTCCTCACTTGGCGTGGTCGGAGGTGCGGTGGTGTGGAGTGTTAAGCCAGATTTATTTGCGCTCAGCATTTCGCCTGGGAAGATGCGTCAGGCTCACCGTCTGCTGTTAGTTTGCCTCGCGGTGTATTCGTTTGGGCAACTGCTCCTTCCTCTTTTGTCCTGTCGCGGGTCGCGGGTCGCGTATCGCGCAGGCTGATTGATGCCTATGATACAGTATCGTCTCTCCTGCTTTCTAGGTGGTTGCTGGTCCGGCTCACTGCGAACGACAGAAATCAATTCTTCGGAGAGGTGTTATTTGAGCCAATCGAACATCCCAGTTCCGGCTCTGATTAGGTCGGATGTTAAGATCGGTATCCTAGAGATCTGTCAATGATACATACCACAGTGCTCTCCGGGTGCCGGGTATTGCACATGCCACTGGTGTGTAAGCTGGGGCCATCGGTCAAGAATACAGACCCGAGGGTGTGTAGAAGAAGTTGAATGAGTGAGCTGATAATAAATGGCGCCTGTGTTGATACCATGCCCCAGCTAGTCGTGAATTGATACAGCGCCCTTGCCGCGCTGGGTCGCTAATAGTCAAGATTGGGTGTCTTTGCTCCTGTGCTTTAGTTCTGCAACCACAGACGCACCTATGCCGCTATTTCATGTGAGATGCCCCAGGAATGCCCTCCTGGCATGGTCTATACTCTCGCTCTTTCCTCAAGCCCTTGACGTGTATCCCACTCACTTTCCACTCAACATCGCCTCCTTCTTCGCCTTCTCACTCTCCCTCAACTCATTCATCTCCTCCTTACTCATATTGTAGCTGCCTGCCACCTGGTTAAACGGATTATCCGGATGTTTCTCAAATTCCTTTCTGATCTGCTCAATCTTCTGATTTCTCCGCAACCCTTTCTCATCCTTCATCTCATCCAATCTCCTCTCCTCATAAGCAGCGTATGCAGCCTTGAAGCGTCGCTCGGGATGTCGATCGATTTTCTCTTTGTCGTCGCGGGTGAGAGAGAGGGCGTCGAGAGCGTTGTCGATACCGGTGGCGTTGAGAGAGGATAGTTCCTTTTTGGAGGAGGGCATGTCCAGGCCGGAGAGGTCGAGGCCTTTGGACTTTTTGGCTGGGGCAGATTTTCCTTTGCCGCCTTTGGTGGGGAGGGAGGCTTCTTCCTCTGCTAAGAGAGCATCCTTTTCCGCCTTCTTACGAGCGGCTTCTGCTTGCTTGTCTGCCGCCGCTGCACTGCATATCCTCTTGTCAGCTCACTACCAAGCATGTCGCGACTCGTACGACTATACGTATACGCACGCTTTGCTGTTGTCCTTTGCGCCCTTCGACCATTGCTTCTCTTCTTCTGCGGCCTTCTTTTGATCCTCTACTGCCTTCTTTTGCGCCGCTGCCTCTGCCTTCTTCGCGTTCCCCGCAACCTTCTTGCTGTTCTCCCCGCCTTTCGCCATGGCGTTATTTCGCAGATTCGGTATCCAAAAGTTGCTTCTAAGTCAAGACCGTGTGATTCAGACTCGTGAGTGGTAGGTGTTGTTAGATGTGGTGAAGGAAAGTGCAATGTCGAATGTCAAGGAAATTGTTTCGAGTCACGGAAGTTGGGCTGCGATGTCGCTTGCCCCACCAAACGCCGACGATCGATCACATGTCAGAACATGTTGTGCACAGACACTACTCTTGGAATATCTGCCCTGCGTTACTATTTGACACATGCGATGCGCATAGCAGTCAATGCTTTGACAGTCGTGGAAAACCTCATGCGATTGCATCTGTAATAGTGTGTCCCCAACGGGCAGCAGCAGAACTTTGGCAAGACCACGCGAAGGGTCCACTCCAGCTTCTGAAGGTTAAACTGAGCCTGGAGAAAATCGACCAGCAAACCCTTGGAAACACGGATAGGAGCGCCGGGCATGCTGGGGTTAGATACGGGGAGGTGTTTCATGCAAGAGCTAGCTATGACGTAGATTGACGTTCAAAGTGAGGAAAGTGAGGAAAGAGCTCTAAATCGACCTCACTTGCGTCGGTGCCAGCACGTCGCACCCAGAGACGCGAGACAGCAGTTCACTGAGGCCCAGATTCCATCGAGTGTGTCCCGAAGCGTGAGCAGCGAGCTCAAAGCACGCGGAGCTCTACAAGCAACTCAGGACGTCCGCCTTGCACCACATGAACGTCCTAAATCGACTGTCGAAATGCACTTTCCGGTATGAATCCTCATGAATTGTTTACTGCAAAGGGAGCAGCCATGGCTAATCTGCGTACGACATTAAACACATGGCACGGAGGAATATCCGTGTGCATATCAGCCTCATTCAATGCAGGTGTAAACTGAACTGTACCCAACTGGATGGCGCAGCTTTCTGGTAGCCTGCAAGTTCTTCCGTTGCGGCATGGTGCGATATCAGCACATAGAGTCGTGCATGTTGCCAGAAATGCTTTTGCCGTGCTTTATGATGCTCCCTCTCCTCGCTCATGTATGTACCCGGGGCGGCCAGTGCATGTCTTCTCAGGTGCCGTACTCCGGAGTTGGTATAGTGAAGTCCATCTGCTGCTCTTCCGTTCAGTAGACGCCCCGTCTCGAGTTTCTGTTGCAGAAACAGGAGGCAGGGATGCAAGTTCGTGTATGTGGGGTAAGATAGAGATGTGAAAAGGATCAACAAATGAGAAGCAGAATAAAGACCATGGCTGCAGGTAAAGCTGCCGTCCAACAATAATGAGCAGTGGGAGCATGAAGGTGGTACGGTACGGCCTGGCAGGAGCTAGGTCCGACGTGTGTGCATTAGGCAAAAAGTCTGTTGACCTGCCTTTTCGGATCATGGCGATAAGTCGGAGATTTTGGAGTGAACAGGCATGGACGTCATACTGTCAGGAACCCATGAGGTTCGTGTCTTGGTTGCATTGGTGCTGAGAGGACCAGAAAAGCGCTGATTGAACGGAAGGCTGTGAATGTCGGGCTGGTATTGAAGGTATTCTCGAGGGCCGATGATTGTCAGAACGCGACACGCGGTCCAAACGTCCAATTGGCGATCGGAACGCGGAAGCAATCTCGATCTCTCGGCATCACGTGGCTTTCAGGATCTCTTTCTCCTCCTCACTGCTCAGTAGACAAGTCAGCGGGTCGAGGCTGTGAGCACTAGAACAAAGAATGCGGAAAGCCTTCAAGCACACTGCATTCGAGTCGAGAAAAAAGGACGGGGAGGGGTCGTATACAAGGAAATGCGCGCTGAGGTGTCGATCGACAGGCGAGAGAATTTCAAAGCCGCCGAAGGCCTGCAGGATTTTGAGGGTCCGTGCGGCCTGGCAAGCTCGCCACACTACTGGCACACCCGGTCTCCTCCTCTCACCCTCTGTTGTCATAAATGAGAGGCTTGCCCCTACGTCACCTTCGTCATCTCTTCCTCTTCCACAGAAACGCATATCGCCAATGCACGTGTCGCAGAGCCCACAGGTCACGGTGTACCAGAAGCAGACATTGTGAAGGCGTATCTGCTATTCACAGCAATTTTTGACGTTCACTGAGGACGCCAGCAGCGGTCGCAAGAACAAGTCGCTGCATCCTACGTCACCATCAACCAGACATCAACCAAGAGACCATCCCAGCATCGCAGGCCATCGAAATCGGGCTTCGTTCATCTTCAAAGGTATGTTCTCCAGCACTCAAGGGTTTTCACGGTAGCCAGAGAGTACGCTGCCTTCGTCCGGATGTGCGCGCGGTCGCGTAGACCATTCGCCACAGATGAAAGCCGAAAAAGGAGTGAGCGGTCGTCGTGTTCCCAGGTCCAAAGCTTGGGCGCGTCGGCATGCAAATCTTCAGCGCCTCTTCAGCGCCATCCATGTTGATGCCAAACGTAGCGCAGACGCTGACAGCGCATTTGCACAGATTGTTCCAGTTGAGACATCCAAGTTGGAGCGGACGTGGCTGAGGTTGTGAAGGAGAAGTGTGAAGTAAGCTTCGCGGTTGCTCTCACATCTGCCCAGAGGGATCACCCACAAACGTCATCGGCCACTGCTGCTGCTACATCATCCAGCATCGACCATCCAGCATCCGGCCATGGCCTCAGCAGTTGCGTCTCGCGCGACTACGAGTTCACCGCACTTGAATGGGAAGAGCAACACGGCATCGCCTCGCTCAAATCGTAATTCAGTGCAGAACCAAGGTACGTTGCTGTCGCCAACCCTGTCGCGTCGTCCTCGAGTCGTGCGACCAAGTCCTCGGCTCTAATCCCACGTATCTTAATGTTCATGCGCATTGCTTCCTTCCCTGGCGATCGCATGGCGCAAGAACACGACTGACTGTTTCGATAGACTCGCTGAAGAAGGAAGCGATAGATTCGAACGAGGTCAAGTCAGGTATGTTGCGACTGCCGCTTTGCGATCAACATCCGCCACATCGCGCCATGGTGAATGCAATACTGACTATCCATTCAGAAACATCAGTACCGACGATCAAGCAACCCGAAGACACCGACGCTGTCAACGGTACCAAAGACACCACTGCCGCGACCACCAATGCGCCCCTCGCCCCTCCACCTAAGCCCTCAGAGAACGGTGACTACTTCGGCGCTCCCCACAACCCATTGGCGAAAGAGCCGAACCCATTTGAGAACGCATTTGGAAACCCCGCCGAGACTCCAGGCAAGACGCAGCTGCCAGGCGTGACTAGCTTGACATCGCCGGCACCTCTTCTCCCTGGCAGTACACCCGGCTGGCCCGGTTCTCTTCGTTCAGGCCCGCTCAGTCCGGCTATGCTCACCGGGCCGACCAACACCAACGACTACTTTAATAGTGACCATCACTTCGCTGGCAGTTTCCCGACTCCGAACGAGTCCTCGCTCCGTACTGGTTTGACGCCTGGTGGGGGCGGGTCTATGTTCCCGCAGCCATCTCCAAACTCCCAAGCATTGTACAACCAGCTGCAGAGCGGTGGGGCGACACCGGGTACGCTTGACTTCCACCGCACTGCTATGCACGCGCGAGCGCAGACGCAACCCAACGGATACAACGCCATTGGATCGAACCCAGCTACGAGTCAACCGCAACAGAACCCGAATATCCAGCCAGATCTGGACAGCAAGCCATACAATCCGACCAGCAACGCGCAACAAGATAATCAAGATCCATTTGGATCTCACCAGACCAACGACGCTGCGAACGGCCTGTTTATGCTCGCGCAAGCCGGAGGACAGCAACGTAACGCTCAAAACTTTGGCATGCAGCAACAGCAAGCTGGGCAAGCATATCAACAAGGTGTACAGCAAGATCAGAGAGGCGGGAAAGCAAGCATTGGCAGCAACATGTCGGGAAGCACAGAAGGCGCAGAGCAATACTCGGAGGAAGACAATAAGGCCTCAGCTAGGAATAATCGAGGCAAGAAGGGCGCTGCCGGCAAGGGTGCCGCCAATGGTAAAAGAAAAGCCGAAGATCAAGCCAAGGGTCCCGCCAACAAGAAGGGTCGTAACAGCATGCCTTCAGAGGAGCCTGAAGACGAAGATGATGGCAGCATGGATGGCGACAATGGTGGCGACAAGGACAAGAAGATGACAGATGAGGAGAAGCGCAAGAATTTCCTCGAGCGCAACCGGTATGTTCGAGATCCGTGCTAATGCTGTCCGATCCAAAGACTAACGTTATGACAGTGTCGCTGCGCTCAAGTGTCGGCAGCGAAAGAAGCAATGGCTGGCTAATTTGCAACAAAAGGTCGAGATCTTCAGTACCGAAAACGATGCTCTCGCTGCCACTGTCACTCAGTTGCGTGAAGAGATTGTCGGACTTAAGACACTACTATTGGCGCACAAGGACTGCCCTGTGTCACAAGCCCAAGGCATTTCGGGTATGGCCATGCAACAAATAGCAGGTGACACTCAACATTACGCGAATCCTTACGGTATGGCCATGGGCCAGGGCGGTCCAGGTATGCCACAGGGCCAGATGCAACAAGGCCAGATGCAGAGGAGGTAAGATGTATCATCAGCGAAAGATTTCCACCAGGCCTCATGCTGATATCCTCGACAGCTAGGATCCCTCTGAAAGAACTGGAAGCACGATGCACGGCGTGGAATCGCCATCCAGATACTTGAATATCTCGTCCCCACTGGACCACGGTCATCCACGGCGGGGAGAATAGATGCAAACGACATTTGTAGTTCAGTCCTGTACATGTTACCTTTGGCTTTTTCTTTTTGATTGGGACACTACTCGGCGCGTCGGGCAGGGCGCGCACAGGGGAAACGGGAGCATGGGCAGAAAGGTAGTGGGAGGACAACTCGAGTGCAGCCTTCTTCAGTTTGCAAGAAGCATGGCGCTCAAATCAAAACACGGGCGAAATGATACGATAGTACCGAAAGCTAGTAATGACAGCTGCGTTGATTCTACGTCCATCATACGTTCCTATTCAACTCACAATGAATCTGACGCTGTTCACATGTCGAGTCCCTTGAAACTCTGTTTTCCCCGCCAAAACACGAAACCAATCCCACCTCGAAAGCCCGACCCAAAAGCGCGTCACCGCTCACCATGCGCGTCACATCACAATAACACCCGCGAGAAACACCATGAGCGGACAGCAACATGTCCCGAAGTCAACAAGAACGCGTCGAAAACGCACTCCAATCCCTCCTCGAACGACTCGTCCCACCGCAACAACCCCACGAAGATGAAGATACCGCCGACCAACGCTGGGAAGACGCAAACAATCTCGGGAGCGCAGTTCTTGAGAAGGATGCGAATGAGGGTGTGCCTGTAGACGATGTCAACCAGGCGGCGGATTTGATTAAGAGGAAGCTTGTGAGAGAGGATGGGGGAGCTGAGAGGGGTCAGAGGTTTGGAAATTTGTATTCGCGGTTGTTGGCGCAGCCGGTGTTGAATAATAAGTGGGCGATACTGTACTTTTTGAATCGCGTGACGGATGAGGATGGGAGGCATGGATATGGGAGTGGGAGTGGTGATGATGGGGAGAGGTTTGAGGAGGCTGTTGGGGAGCAGGAGCAGCAGATTCCACAGCCCACTGAGACTGAAGAGCAGGAGAGCAGCGTGTACGAGAAGAAGAATGAGGTTTACGATGATGCGTTTGCGAGGAACGGATTACCACGTATGCGAGTTGACTCGCAAACCCCGGATAAGAGCAAGAGCAGCAGATCTACACCTTCTGTGACGGAGAGGGAAAGACCAGCGATGACTTCGAGACCTAGGACAAGGCAGAGCGTTGAGGTTCCTCGTCCAGAATCGCCTGCTAAGAGCGCGGCGACGACGACGACGGTTATGGAGCCTCCTGAGTCGGCGTTGCTCAGAGATCTACCTTTTACACTGCAAGGGCTGTCGTCCACGCATCTGCCTTTCGCGGATAAGAAGTCGCTCAGGTTGCCCCCTACTTTGCCTGTGCCGCTGGTGTCGCTGCTACATACCCTGGCAGAGCCTTCACTGCTCTATAGATCTCTGGCAGATTTTGTGGAGTCCAATGAAGGTGGCCTTGTGGGACAAAGCCTGCGGTCTGCGATTGGACTTGAGTTGCGGTCCTATCTCAGCCTGGTCGCAACGCTTGAGGGACAAATACGGCGCGCACTCGCACAGTTGGACGAGAATAGTCCCAATGGTGGACTCGGGAAAGCCGGCGTGACACTGAAGAGATGCGTTGTCTGGACACGAGAGGCCACGCTAGGCCTGCGCCTGATGAGCATGATCGTGGAGTCCGCCAAAGGCAAGAAAGGCGGCGAGCTCATCAGCTTGATCGACTCTTTCTCTTCACAGCACGGCGATCCCTTCGTGCATGCATTCGCCGAAAGAATGTTGACTCAAGTCACAAGGCCCTTCTACAATATGCTGCGGGCCTGGATTTATGATGGGGAACTTGAAGATCCGTACAACGAGTTCTTCGTCTTCCAGAGCAAGAATGACGACCGAGACCCTGCCAGCGTGTGGGAATCGAAATATCGCCTTCAGGAGAGCATGGTGCCTTCGATCATGACACCCGATTTTGCGAACAGAGTATATCTGATTGGAAAGAGCTTGAACTTCATTCGAACGATTTGTAATGACAGCGCGTGGGTGGAGTCGTACAGCAAATCATCGTCCAAAGATCTAACATACGGCGATACTGCAATGCTCTCTTCGACCATTGACGAGGCCTACAAGACGGTAATGGCTCGACTCATGACGCTCTTGGAGACGAAATTTGCACTGTCGTCACACCTGAAGGCGATGAAGAAGTATCTCCTGCTCGGACAGGGTGACTTTATTTCGCTATTGATGGAGTCGCTAGCGCAGAATCTGGACAGACCCGCAAACAGCCAATATCGACATACTTTGACAGCACAACTAGAACATGCCATACGAAACTCGAATGCCCAGCATGATAGCGCTGATGTGCTACGAAGATTGGACGCCCGCATGCTGGAGCTGAGCCATGGTGAAATAGGTTGGGACGTCTTCACCCTGGAGTACCGCGTGGACGCACCTCTGGACGTGATCGTAACTCCATGGGCGATCCGACAATACCTCAAAGTCTTCAACTTCCTCTGGCGAGTCAAGCGTGTAGAATTCGCGCTCTCTACAACATGGCGGAGACTCCAAACCGGATCTCGAGTCACTCTCGCAGGCGTAAGCGACAGAGTCGGAGCAGACTGGAAAAACGCCAGAGGCCGCCTAGCCGAAATGATCCACTTCATCGACCAACTCCAATACTATGTCCTTTTCGAAGTGATTGAAAAGGGCTGGGCTGACCTTCAAAAGAACATGCATAAACCAGACGCTACCCTCGACACACTCATCCAATCCCACACTGAATACCTCCGAAACATCACTCGAAAAGGTCTCCTTGGAGCTTCTGGAATGGTCGGCATGGGTTTCACAACACAGCTGCACGAGTTGTTCAAACTTATGTTAGCCTATCGCGACGCGCTGGATAGTCTGTACTCCTATAGCGTCGCCGAATTCACCCGCCGCCAGGACATGGCCGCTAAAATCGAAACACGCACTCGCGCGGGAAGATGGGGAATCACCGAAGCCGACGAGCAAGACGTCCAGTCTCCCCTCTATCCAGCTTCCCGAACCAGCACGCGCGATCGACTTCGTGAACGAGAGACCGATTCGCCTATTCCCCCTCTTCTTCCTTTACAGAATGGCGCGGACGGTGAGAGGAATATGCTCGATCAATTACGGCAGAGACTCCGGAGTCTGGAAGTAGATTTCAAAGCAAAAGTGAATGTGCTTTTGGGCGATTTGGCGTATCAGCCGGATAGCGATATGAGGTTTTTGGCTATTGCGATGAATTTCAATGATGTTTATCAGCCAGTCAGGAGGGGGAGGAGGAAGGCTCCTGCTCCCGCCCCGACGACTGAGAAGGAGAAGGATGTGGGGGCGGCGGGGAGGATCGTGAGCGGGACTGGGAGGGGGAGTGTGGCGGAGAGTAAATAAATGAGGGATATGGTTATGTGTGAGAGGGTTTGCGAGGCGTTGAGGTGTTTAGCGATAGGGAGGCATGTTCGGAAAGGACTGACTCGTAGCGAGGGCGGGCGTCAATTGCCTTTTTGTGTTTGCATTTGAAAGTAGATAGACATACCAGTTTTCGTTGCTGTGGTATGTGCGTAGACTGTACTGTGCCAGCTAGCTGGCTATGTACAGTCGTATTCAATCCATACCCATCCAGTCCGGAAAAGACTTCAAGAATCCAAATAACTCCTTTCGCCAACTCCAAGCCCAAATGCAGAATGCCCAATACCAATATGCAAGTCACGTCTGTTTTTGGTTTTCGCTAGAATGGTGGTGGCATGCTGGAACATCGACAAAATGGCATGCATGCAACATCGAAGAGAGATAGATAGCAATGTTTCCGTTTTTCCCTTTTCTCGCTCGCTCGCTCGCTCGCTTGCACCAGGTGCGGGTATCCTCGGTTCAGTTTCAAAGAATGATGTCGTTCGTCGTCGTAGTCCGGTCGTCGTAATCGTCAGAAAAGAATAATGTGCTCGTGATGATGAAAGTCGGCCATCCCACTTCGGCCATCCCACTACGCCTCATCATCCTCATCTGGAAAACGCCACTTCGCCGACCTGCGGGTCTTGAGGAGGCTGTTGCGCTTGGCCTTGGCTTCCGAGCTCGAGCTGCACACCGATCCAGCACTGGCAGTCGGGTAGTAGACCTTCGGTTCTCCGACACCCATTGGGACGGCGAGGTTGCCGCTGTCGTCGGCGGTCAAGGTCGTACAGCCGATGAGTTCCGTGACCTCCGTCCCGCTGTCGTATCCAGAGGCCAAAGTGAGAGTATAGCTTGATCCGGATGTACCGGCGTTGGTGAGGACGGTAACGACGTCTCCTTTCTTCATCGCAATCGTCGAGTCGTCTTGGTAGAGGGGGTAGTTCTGGTAGGTCAAGTATGTGCCGTCGGCGGAGATCGCATTCTTCCGAATCGCGTTCAACTTGGTGACCAACTCATAAAGCGGCGCACTTTCGTTGTAACCACTCAACCAAAGCGCCTCTCGATTGTAGGGGACATTACTCCCCCCATAACTCTCATAATGCTGTTCTTGTCCATAATACACGATCGGAATACCATCGGTCAACATCGTGAACGCGAGGACGTTCTTCGCGGCTGCGAGATCGCCGGTAAGAGAGCCGAAACGCGGTTGATCGTGGTTTTCGGAGAAGGTGCCCAACAGGGAAGTATCGGCGCAGGCGCCTGCTTTGACGCTGTTGATGGTGTCTGCTAGGGTTGACATGCTGCCTGAGGTGCTTGAGAAGGCGTTGACTAGGGGGTTGTACCTGTTGCATGGATCAGTAAGCCTCCTGCAAGCCACTTCCGCTCTGCACGGCGGACTCCACAACGTCACAAGGGTTCTATACTCACATCGCATAGTTCATGACCCCTGGTAGATAACTCTGATATGAGCAGACGAAGTCAACGTCTGCTTGGTAGACTTCTCCGACTGAGTAGATGCCGGCGGCACTTTGGAAAGCTGACCAGAAGCCTGTGTTAACTTCCATCACGGAGTCGATTCGGAAACCATCGATGGAATAGTCCGAGACAATCTGCGCACCCCAGGTGTTGAACTGTGAAGCAACGTCCGAGTCCTCGGTCCTGAGGTCCGGTAGGGGCACGTTTGTGTCCCCCATCCAGCACTGTTCGAGGTTCGTCTGGGCACTGTCAGTTTAGAGTTCAGAAGCCGTTGATCCCCACGACACTCAGCACGCATAGGACAGGTGCATGATTGCATCACAAGGCCAAATGCTCGAGGTGAAGTGTGAGCTGGCGAATGAAGAAGGTCAAGCAGATCAAGGGGTGTAGAGTCGCAACTTACCAAGTTGGAGGAGTCATATGAATTCGTGCAATAGGGATGAAAGTAGTCGACCGAGTTGAAAGGCTCGAAAGTGCTGTAGTCCACGCTGTCAGGGGTCCCGACCCAAGCATAGTGGTTCACAACGATGTCGACCATGAGGTACTGTAACGTCTCATCAGTATCACATTCCGCAAGGCGAAGATCTTTCCGCATAGTATGATTGCTTCCGGCTCCGAACTCACCATCCCTCGTGAATGCAATTCCGCAGCCAGATTCTTGAGATCATCAGCCGTTCCAAAGCGGTCATTGATCTCGTTGATGTCGTTCTGCCAGTATCCATGATATGCCTCGCCGTCCGCCGTATTGCCTGTGATCTGTTGTGTAATCGGTGATATCCATACGGCGTCAAAGCCCATGTTCTGGATGTAGTCGAGTCGGTTCGTAAGACCTTGCCACGTGCCATTGCAATACGTTCCGGTCGAGGTGTCGCAGGCGGCGGTCGTAGAGCCGTCAGTCCGGGCGAAGCGATCTGTCAAGACTTGATATATCGAACGAGATCGCCAGTCGTCGCTCGAAGCGGCAAGAGCGCCTTGACTCAATGTGAGACCAAGCGCAGCTAGTGCGCCGATGAGATGCATGTTGTCCAGCGCTTGTCTGTGGTGATGAGTATGAGTATGTTGAAAGGTAAGATGCAAGAGCGAAGAGATGCTCAAGGTTAGAACTGCGAGGCACACAAATCGGCCGTTGTGAATGGAACAATCATGGGCAACAATAAGGCAGGGAAACCACAATAGCATGTGCGGGTCCATGTGATACTTATGCTCGAACACTTTTCAAACCTCGTCCGGAACGTTCACTCAGTCGCCATGCCTGCTCTGGGGCCATAAGCCAACATGGCGTCGTCACAAGGCGTGGTATTGATCCGTCGTCGGCGCCAATGCCCGGAACAGCAGGAAGTGAGGAGGACTGCTAAAGTGATGTGCACAGGTCGGGCACGCGCGAGCATGGATCAAGGTAAGCAAACACCTGGAGGAGGAGCTGTGGCCAAGCCGAGGATGCAGATCATACGGTGGTGATGTTGCTGGCATTGATGCAATGAGGCAGTGGACGCCAGCGCGGTGTAGGTGGCTGCCGGGCCACACAAAGCAGGCCTTGTGCTCCTGCCACTCCATCGTCTGCATCTCAGATGCACGCCTGCAGATCACAAACTTTTTGACGGATGGGCGCCTCTGCCCGCGGTTGCGCAACTGCTACGGCGTGCCGTCGGTGGCTGAGGACAAAGCAGTATCAGATTCGACTCGGGATGAAGAAGCCGATGTTTCACAAGTGACCGAACGCATTCCTTCAACACGATTCAGATTCGAAGCAGCTGTCGTCGTCGCGTACCTGCTTCCTGGACGGATGGTTACAGCAGTTTCTTCCACACTCTTTGTCCATGTCTTCGGTCAGAACCTACTAGGATACGAGGCCCTGAGGTGAGCTTGACCGGTGGAGTCGACCAGCAAAAGCGCGGAGAGCCTCCTGCGAGGGGCCATTTAGTTGTCCAGAAGGGGCATCTCGGCGGAGCATCAAGGCAGTCGGCTGTCAAGAGGTGGTGTATCGAAGCTGGGCAGCTGATGAGTGGAGCCGTAGGGCAGTCTCAAGCGAGTTTGGACCACCGCACTGGATCTAATCTGTGAGACATTTCACTTCGCTATCCATTGTTTTGTTCTGCTGGTGGCTGCCTCTTCTTCGGACGACATTCCTCTCAGGCACGCTGCGCCGGCCCGCACAGTACGTATACCGCCATGAGGCTTGACCAGAAGAGAGTTCTGATGGTCATCTTTGTTCCTGATGATGTACCTACACAGTATGTCTGGTCAGCAAATGGCTGCTCTGCGCAGTCAGAGCTGGGGCTTCGCGAATTCCTCCGGCTGGACGAGGCGCTGGCGAGCTCGCGCACACCGCATGCCGAGACGAGGAGGAGGCCGGCATCTGACAGTGCGAATGCTGCCCTCCACTGCTACTGCTACTGCTACTACGGCCTCCAGAGGATGACGGTGCAAGTATGCAAGCAGATCAGCGCCGCAAGCGCTCCCATGACCTCCCATGACCTGAGTTAGCTCACGGTTGGTTGGCCAGAGATGCCACTTGGCACGAATGGACTACCGCGAAGGAACTGCATGCAAGAACTCACCTCTGCTCGTCAGGCTAGCCATACAGCTCGTCGAAGTTTTTCACGCCCGCATGACCGCTGTGTGCTGTGTAGTCGCCTTCGGTCGTGCGGCCATGTTGAACGAGGAGAGGAGGTGCAAGTTCCGGAGTGGAGGTATCGAATACACATCGCCGGATCCTGGGGTAAAGTCACTCTTGCGTGTGAAGCTGCTCCACTGCGACATGATGAAACGATCGAATTCTGGTACTTGGTACACTGGGGTCGCACACAAGAAGGCCAGTCATTCGCCATTGTCACGAGCATCACGAGCACAGCACCTACAGTACAGTGCATTGATTCCTCCGAAGCGTCAGCACCGTAAAAAGAGAGCCGCTCCGGCTACTACACAACGCATGCACCTCATAGCCAAGCGACAGCCACGAGGCCTGCCAGTGCCCGATGAACACCACACCTTATTTGCTAGCGAATTGCAGTGCCAAGGTTCAGGTCGAATGCGATTTATATTGCGGTGGATCTCTCATAGGCTCCTAAACTGCAGTCCAACCTTCATATGATCTCACATTTCATTGCTTGTTGTATCCCCTGCCTTGTATTTCCCACACCTCACGTCTACTGGCCTTCCACACCTTTCTCGCAAAAGCCCCGCCGAAGGATCATGGCTGAATGCCGAGTCTCACGCACCAGATGGCCTTCGCAAATCGCCCGAGTGGACACCGGTCATGCTTCATGCATTTCAAAGTCAGGATGCCATGATTCGAAGCTGCTTGCATCGTTGCGGCGGAGCTCACTTAACTCTGCTCCTCCGCTGAAGGCATGCTCTGCTGGACGAGGCCGGAATCGCCGCACGTGTTGTCGAGGGCCCCAGTTGGAGATCGGAATGGCGGTGACGAGGAATTGGTAGACGGGTCCCATGTACTATAGCTTGGGCGGGTCTCTGTACGTGATGGCTGCGATCCCTAGATCACGGACTTCTGAGCATCGCGAGAAGCCCAGCGCGGCACAAGTGGAGACGGGTGCGTGCAGCTATGAGCTCTCGGGTTTCTCCACACACACGCAAACGCCTGCATACTCCCGCACTTGCGCGGCTAACAAGTGTAGTGCCAGGACGGATGTGGTGCCTTCGGTCAAGATGGGGCCGTGCAGAAGGAGGTGCGAGTTGTGAATGCCTTCGTTCCTGCGCCGAGCCTCTGCGGAAGCGAGGTTTCGCAGCCATACGTTTTTGTCTCGGAGAAAGTGCTTCACGCAGCGAAAGATCGCAAGTGTGCACCGCTTGGTGGCCCACCGGTGCTGTGCATCAGACGCTTCCAGCGGCAAAGCAGGTGGTGAAGGCCTGACTGATCAAGAGCGCGTAACAAGGTGTCACCACTTTGGGTGAGCAGTCAACGGCCGAATCATTGCACGTAGCCTGGGGCAGCCCTCCTATACGCGTCACTGCGGTCAGATCCAGCGGTTTCAGGTCTGCTGCGCGAAGGGCCTGGTGCCTGACGGATGGGGAGGTTCATTTGTGACTGCACGTAGTTTGCGCTGCTGGTGCGCACTGGAAAAGGTCGGGCAGCGCCGTTCTGTGACGCGGCAGAGATCGGGATGTCACCGGTGGTGGGCGTCTTTTCGCTCAAGCTGGAGTGCGAGCTTTGGCTGGGTGTGTCCTCGCCACGTAACAATGCTCGCGTGGATGGGGACAGCTGCGGCGCCAGGTGGCTCTTCCTGTTGTGCCTCTCCATCATGCTGACCGCCCACGCTTCGAGGTCCACAGGTGTGCGCTTGGCCGCTTGCAAGAAGGGGTCCGTGTCGTACAGTTCCTGTGGTGTAGGACGCTCGTCGGGAACTTTCATGAGACATTTCGCGATGACGTCCTCCAATATCTGCGGGAATGCGTCGCTCTTTGGCAGCTTGGGCGCTGGCTCCATGACAATCTGCTGCAGAAGATCCAGAATTCCCTGTGGACCAGATGCCTCCTCTTCTCCATCTTCAGCGGTTGACTGGAAAGGAAACTTTCCAATGGCCAGCTCCATCAACGTCAAGCCCACACTCCAGACGTCGCTCTTGACAGAGTATGGGCTGCCTTGGATTCGCTCCGGTGCCATGTACGTGCCTGTTCCCACAAAAGTGTCCGCCACACTGTTTTCCAGCTCAGATGAAACGCCAAAGTCGCACAGTTTGATCTGTCCTCTGCTGTTGACGAGAACGTTGGAAGGCTTGATGTCTCTATGCATGATCCTGTGGGCCAGGTACAAGTACTTGAGTCCACCAAGGATGGCTTCGGCGATTTTGCCCAGTACATCTACTCGTACCGGACCGAAGTTTTTCGATATGCTGTCAAGCGAGCTGCAATACTTGTAAGCATCTTTGTCAAACAGTACTTCCTGTAGAAACTTACCCAACGTCCATGTATTCCATGCACATGGTGACATCGTTGGACTCGTTCATGAAGGCTCCGTAGAACGAGACGATGTAAGGAGAGTTGCACTCATGCATGATCTGCAACTCCCTCACAATCCTCTTCCGCACCTCCTTCTTGGCTTCGACGTGGATAATCTTCCTCGCCATGACAATGTTCCAACCCTTGTGCCTCACTTTGCTGACTGTGCCGCCATTGCCTGATCCTAGCTCTTTGAGTACTTCTAGATCCTCACTGCGCCAGTCGGGCCTGAACTCCACGCCGATTTCCAGTGTGTCTGCCCTCTGGCCGTCGTTCCCTAAGGCCCCTGGAAGCTGCGCATCTTCGTCCGAGGGTGCTGCGGGCTTTGCAGGGGCACTCAGGGCGAGACCTTTGACATTCTTCCTCTTCATCGTCTTCTGCTTGAATGGATCGCTCATGTTGGGCGAAGGTGGTCCGCCTTAGCCGGCGTCTGGCGATGTGTGTAATGCGGAGGTCGAGTTGCTCGGAAAGGGACGATGTTGTACAAAAGGGCTGCTCGTAGTATTGTCGCAGACGGAGATTACTGTCTTGGTTGAGGCGACTGCGTGGTGGCCGTGCCCAACGAGACCTGAGCGAGACGTGTGCGCGGACTGTAGGTTGGCGGCGCTTGGGTACAGATGGTGATTCAGGCGGCGGCAAATCAGCGTGTGGCAGCCAACGTGGAGCGAGTGAGCTGGCGCGTGTGGATTGCAGCGGCGACAATGGCGCGGCGACTGCCTGTACGAAGGCCACCGGGTGTGTGAAGGGCGAAAGGGAGAGATAAGAAGGGGATGCTCTTCAGTGCATAGGGGCTCGCTCGCGGATGCAGAGGCCGATGGTGGGTTGAAGCTGGCGGGCGACAGTCGGTCGCGGGAAGCAGTGGGGAGCCAATATTGTTACCACCACTTTGATCGAACACGTTCACCAATTCTCGTGCTGCTTGTCCGGATGCGATCAAAAGGTGCTCGGATGTCGGATATTTGGTCTTGACGGAACTCAGATCAGACGTCACTCGTTATCAGTTCGATGTATTGATCATGGGTGAGGAACGAATCGCGCTGCTGCAGCCATAGCAGCCGCACCTAAAGCAGGGATTGTGAGTATTGCCAACAGACAAGTGAACAAAGAAAGAGAAGGGCGAAAGTCTATAGCAGAATCACTTTCAGCCTCGGCAGCGATTACACTTGATCGAGGTTGATCTCAGTCTTACATCAATTGCTAGCATTGCTATCCTTGCCCGACGCAATGATCAAATGTTTCTGAGAACGAGATGCGAGGTGAGAGTGAAGTTCATGCCTGAGGCTGTACGGCTGGTCCCGTCTCTCGCCGACCTTGCCGCTTTGGGACAACGAGCATTCAAATCTCGAAGGTCGCGCCGCGAGCTTCTTGGTACAAACAACATCTCCTCAGTTGAATCCACCGCCCTCTACCATCCTCCTCATCACCGAGCGCGTAGCATAGTCGCCATCAACTCACCGACCCACCGAGCAACATCGACCCCCCACAGCGCGTGCGCCCACGATTGTATCGAGCTATCCGCTCCTTTATTGCGAAGGGTTAGCGCTAGGCATCAGTGACCATGGCGGACGCCTTCTTCGACACGACTGCCGATGTAGGCTCTGAGGAGGAGGAGGACTATGATGAGGAGACTGGGGAGGCGCGTCCCTCTGGCAAACAGCGACCATCCAACGGCGTTGACATGGACGATTCTAGCGAGGAGGAGGAAGAAGACGATGAGGAGGAGGCGCGCAAGATCGCTGAAGGTTTCATCGCCGATGAAGATGACGACGAGCTAGGCGAAGAGGAGAGGGCGGAGAGGAGGCGAGAGAGGAAGAAGCGGCGCCGACAAGAGCGAGAGGAGGAGGAAGCGCTCGACGAGGAAGATCTGGACCTCATTGGTGAGACGATTCCGGACGAGCGACGCACGAGCGAGCCCAAGTTCAAGCGTCTGAAACGCGGCCATCGAGATAACCGGTCCACCAGCGAGGCTAGAGGAGTCGAAGACATCTTCTCTGATGATGAAGATGGAGAAGCTGAGGTCGGCGGTGGACGCCGAGCGTTCGGCGCCTTCGATGACGAGATGGATGGCTTCATCGAGCAAGATGAGTTTCCAGACGAGGAAGGGGGCCAAATGGACGAGGACCTAGGCGTGCGTGCTCCTCGTAAAGCAGGCGTGCCAGATCTCAGCAACCTCAAAGATTCTGGACTGGGAGAAGCCGAGATGGAGGACATGATGAACGCATTCGGCAATGGTGATGAGTTCACCTGGGCTCTCGAAGCCGAACAAGAGATGAATGAGGAGAATCTTGACCCTGAGAAACCCTTGGAGCTCAAAGACGTGTTCGAGCCTTCCCAGTTGGAGGAGAGAATGCTTACGGAGAGGGATAATGAAATCCGCATGACGGATGAGCCGGAGCGCTTTCAGATCGCGCGATCGCCTTACAAGCCTGTGCAGCTCGAGGATGAGCAGATGGCCATTCGCAATGCTGAGGAAGCAACCTGGATTGCGACCGTTCTGTTCCCTCGCAAACGCATGGAACCCAACCTGCGGGAGCCTTTCGAGGCGGCTGTCAAGCAAGTCCTGCATTTCATGAATGTGGAGAACTACGAGCCTGCATTCATTTTCCAGAACCGGAAGGACTATCTCATCCATTCCGAGGAGATCCCTTCCAATGATCCTGATGGCCCGGGCTACACAGTGAAGGCTGAGAAGCTGCTAAATCAGACCGACCTTTGGGACATTTTCGAGCAGGATCTTAAATACCGGGCGTTTTCCGAGCGGCGAGATGCAATTCAGAGAAACGTTGAGCTACTCAAGGAGATCGAGACCGACTTTAACGATACGACTTTTGACGACATGATTCCAATTGCCGGACAACTGGATGATCTGCAGGACCTGCAAGACTACCTTAATTTCCAATACTCGGTCCAACTGAAGGACCTCAGTCTCGCCGAAGCTGAGACCAACGGGACCCAGAAGCGCTCACGCGGCACTCGCAGTCTATGGGACAAGGTTCGTCAAGGACCGGCTTATCACTTCGTCCGCGCGTTTGGAATCTCAGCAGATGCAGTGGCAGCGAATGCAGACAGTCGCGGACGTCGAACGTATCCTGAGGACCCAGACAAGGCACCAGAAGACGTCGCAGACTCCCTCGTACAAGATCCCGACTACAAAACTGGTGAGGATATTCTCACAGCGGCGAAGGCTTTGTTCGTTGAGGAGATTGTAATGAGCCCCCGCATGCGAGCGCATATGCGCAAGATCTACTACGAGAATCTGGTCTTTGACTGTTACCGTACCGAGAAGGGCCTGAAGCAAATCAACGAAGACCACCCCTACTACGAATTCAAGTACTTGCGCAACCAGGAAGTGCGCAACTTCTTGGTCGACAAGCCGGAGTTGTTCTTGCGGATGTTGAAGGCAGAGACCGATGGACTCGTCGAAGTTCGCGTTAAGCTCAGAGGCGAGCGCAGAATCAAAGAAGATCTACAAAAAGCCATCGAGTCGGACAACTTCTCCGAAGTGGCTGACGCCTGGAATGCTCTCAGACGAGAAGTCATGGATACAGCGGTGGCAAAGATGCATCGCATCATCACGAAGGGTGTCAAGGACAACTTGAAAAACGAGTGCGAGAACAAGATCGCTAACTACTGTCGCGAGGCCTTCACCGCGAAGCTCGATCAAGCGCCGTACAAGCCAAAAGGCATGGAGCTTGGTCAGTGTGCTCGCGTGCTTGCTCTTTCCAATGGTGCGGGAAACCGTGGAGATGCCATCTGCTGGGCTTACGTCGAGGAAAACGGGCGCGTCCTGGAAAACGGCAAGTTCACAGATCTGCGACCCGGTCGAGAAGAGAAATTCATCCCCGACGGTAAAGACATCAAGACATTCTGTGACATCGTCGAGCGCAGAAGACCCGATGTCATTGCATTGTCTGGATGGTCCGTTGAGGTCTACCGGCTGTGTCAGGATCTGAAAGACATCGTGAAGAAGCATGAGCTTAACGGCCCTACTTACGAACATCCGGACGATGATCGTGAGGTGACAGATCCCTTGGACGTAATCATAACGCAAGATGAGGTTGCCCGACTGTACTGGACTTCAGACCGCGCCGCAGCAGAGCACCCGAGTGTGCCACCACTGACCCGATACTGCATCGCACTCGCTCATTACATGCAGAACCCGATGAAGCAGTATGCCGCTCTCAAGAAGGATGTCGTCTCGATCACCTTCGACCCGAACCAGCACTTGCTACCTGAGGACAAACTCAGACGCTACCTAGAGACTTCTATGGTGGATATCGTGAACCTCGTCGGAGTTGACGTTAACGACGCCATCAACGACCCGTACACAGCAAACCTACTGCCATATGTCGCCGGTCTTGGCCCGCGGAAAGCAGACAACCTTGTCAAGGTTGTTGCCGTGAACGGTGGCGAAGTCATCAACCGTGCTGATCTGCCTGGAGATCCCGAACGTGAGCTCAAGTCTGCGATGGGCCCTATTGTCTGGCGAAACTGTGCCAGCTTCCTTTACATTAACTATGCAGAGGTGAAAGAAGAGCAAGACGCAGATTATCTGGACAATACGAGAATCCATCCTGAAGATTACGATCTCGCCCGCAAGATGGCAGCTGACGCTCTGGAGCTCGACGAAGAAGATATCAAGGCCGAGCAGGATGACAAAGGCATTGGCGCTGTTGTTCGACGGCTCATAGAAGACGACATGACCGATCGAGTGAACGACTTGGTGCTTGAGCAGTATGCTGAGCAACTGGAAAAGAACTTCAGTCAAAAGAAACGCGCCACGCTCGAGACCATTCGTGCGGAGCTGCAGAACCCGTATGAGGAGCTCCGCCGAAACTTCAACCCGCTTTCAACTGATGACCTGTTCACCATGTTGACCGGAGAAACAAGAGACTCGCTGCAAGACGGCATGATGGTGTCTGTTTCCGTCCGACGGACATTTCCTGACCATGTCGAAGTCAAGCTTGAATGCGGCGTTGATGGTGGCATCTCCGAGACCGAGTACCCTGAAGAAATGGTCAATAATCGCATAGAGCCACGATCAATGTGGTCGCAAGGCCAGGTTATCCAGGCCAAGCTGACCTTTGTCGATCGCAGGAAGTTCTCTGCGCAACTGACTTTGCGTGAAGAGGAAATGCGGAGACCATTCAAACGCCAATTCGACCATGGCTTGGACGAATGGGACGAAGAGCAGGAGGACCGCGACAAGCGAGAAGCCAGAAAAGCCCTCGAAAGCAAGCAAACTCGCCAGACGAGAGTCATCAAGCACCCGCTGTTCAGACCTTTCAACTCCGCACAAGCCGTAGAAGCGCTGAAGACCCAGGGCCGAGGAGACTGTATCATTCGCCCTTCTTCCAAAGGAGCAGATCATCTCGCTGTGACTTGGAAGATCGCAGATGGCGTCTATCAACACATTGATGTGCTAGAGCTGGACAAAGAGAATGAGTTCAGTGTTGGCAAGACGCTGAAGGTGGGTGGGAAGTACAGCTACAGTGATCTGGACGAACTTATCGTTCTCCACGTCCAAGCCATGGCCAAGAAGGTAGACGAGATGACTAATGATGAGCGCTACCAGAACGGCACCAAGGAGGCAACAGGTAAGTTTCACAACCTCCTATTGAATCATGACCAATTGCTGACACTGCGTTCCACAGAACAATGGTTGACCACCTACACCGAAGCCAACCCCAAGCGCTCCATGTACGCCTTCTGCATGAACCCACAATATCCCGGGTACTTCTACCTGTGCTTCAAGGCCGGTCAGAACGCTCCTTTGGCTCATTGGTCTGTCAAAGTCATTCCGCAAGGGTTTGAGCTGAAGGGAAACAAGTACCCCGATGTGAGAGCTTTGAAAAATGGTTTCAAAGTCATCATGCAAAACATGGCGCAGTCGAACGGTAGACGCTAGATTCGGGTGCTGGGAGATGGAAGGGCTGCTGTGAGGTGCTGATGGAGCTTGCTTGTGCTCTCGCTTCTTTCAGGCTGCGTTGCTGACGCGGCGCGGGAATCAAAAGATGTTGCATACCGATGGACATTATTGGGACTGGGGCGTCTTGAATGGACTTAACAGAACGCATAGCGCCGGGGTATGAGCGCAGTCGATTACATTGTATCACTATTCATCATCAGCGGACCGGAAAAGCAAACAGCCGTTGCGGCCAAGTTAGGAAGGAGGTTCAACTTGTTGTTTGTATGTCTCGATCCGTTTCCAGATCCGGGCAATGGGCCTGCGCAAGCATGGCAAGCATCTTGTAATCTGTGTGCTACCATGACTGCATGATCAATAATGCCTCCACACACATGATCTCTCTGCAGTGTCTCCATCTAAGGAAGTGCGTCGCAAGAGGGTTATTCCGCTGAGATGATTGTCCACGTGCAGTCGCATTGCACCCATACAGTGGATCGAAACAGACGTTCCGCCTCGTGCGAGCCTCTGGAGGTAGCTGTCTGCACGATATATGAATTTCTGCTTCACCGGAGCGGAATCGCCCTCTGAATAACAAACAATCCTACCTTCTACACCCTTTTCCAAGCGAACAACAACTTGTTGAGGTTGGCGTGGTTGGGAACAGTAGTATCTAGTCTCGTCGGTTCTGGACCTGTCTCCGAAGACCGCTGAACGCTGAACGATGCTGGCCAGGTTGTGTGTGTGTGTGTGTGTGGCGTGGTTGGGTTGGATCCTCGCTCTGTTCTTCGCTTCGCTTCGCTTCGTCGCTTTCACGAGGGAAAAGTTTGAAGCTTGTGAAATCACTACGTCATTCTTCTTCCGATTTTGATCCGAGATCTGTTCGACGGCTGTTGGCATTTCTGGAGTTTGGAGATTGCGGTCTTTGCGGATATGCTTGGAAAAGTAGGATATTATTAAAGCGTTTTGAATAGGTGTAACAATATCCCGAAAGTAGGTCTGTGTAGAATACATCCGAGGACTGATGGGACTGTGATGACTGAACACCCGCAACACCCTGTTCAAGTAAGCGTGCGTTGCCGTGCGTGCCATGTGCGCCGGCTCCTGCAAGTCAAGATCTTGGGTGCACCGTGCGTGGCAGCTAGGAAGGTCCCTAGACTCGTCCTTGGAGAATTACTAAACCTGGACGGGGTTTCTCTGTTCCATTGCCTTCCGTCGTTCAACAAAGAATGCAGGAGAGGTGAACGTCATGGTGGGTTGGCTGAGGAAAAGCTGTCTAGTGTGAAACATGTACACGGCACCAAAGAGAGAGCTCCGGTCGTCTCTTGCCTATAAGATGTCCAGGGTATAGGTATCTCTTTCCTTCTGGCCTCTCCATTCACACACAGTGCTCTTTCTACTTTCCACTGACCTCTTGAACGAACATTGACAGTTCCAACGATAAAACAGCTTCTCACACAAAACAGCACTTTAGAGTTTCGATCAAAATGGTCTCCTTCACCGTATACAAAGGCTCCGACAATGGCAAAGTCATCAAGGCCACAACCGAAAAGTCAGAGCTGAAGGGCGATGAAGTCCTTCTCAAAGTCACTGCCTCCGGCCTCTGCGGGACAGATCTCCACTACCGAAAGGCCGACATGGCTTTGGGACACGAGGGTGTTGGTGTTGTGCAAGAGCTTGGTCCGGGTGCTACACATTTGAAGAAGGGTGATCGTGTGGGTTGGGGATACGAGCACAACTCATGCTCGCACTGCCAGGAGTGCCTCAGGGGCAATGAGACTTTCTGCCCGGAGAGAGCGATGTATGGTATGGCAGACTTGGACCAGGGGTCTTTTGCCAGCCATGCGATTTGGAGAGAGGCATTTTTGTTCAAGATTCCGGATGGATTGAGTGACGAGGATGCTGCTCCTTTGATGGTAAGTTCCAACGAAAGCTGTTATTTTGGCCAGGAATTTGCTAACAGAGAAATCAGTGCGGTGGTGCAACCGTCTTCGAAGCTCTCCACGGCTACAACGTCCAGCCAACCGACGTGGTCGGCGTGATGGGCGTCGGTGGTCTTGGTCATCTTGCTATCCAATTTGCTGCGAAGATGGGCTGCCACGTTGTTGTGCTCTCCGGATCCAACGGCAAGAAGGATGAGGCTCTCCGCCTTGGTGCTAGCGAGTTCATCGCTATGAAGGACGTCAAGGAGGTCAAGCCATCCAAGCCTATCAACCGCCTGCTGGTGACCACATCTGCCCAGCCAGAATGGGAGAAGCTCATCCCGGCTTTTGCTCCAGGTGCCATGATCTTCCCACTTTCGGTCGACGAGGGCAACTTCTCCATTCCATACAGTAAGTTTCGCGCCCCAGCACTCTCCGCGCAAGAATTTGTTGCTAACATGTTGACAGTGCCACTTCTGCTGTACGGATTGACCATCCAGGGCTCGGTTGTTGCACCTCGCTTTGTCCACAACCGCATGCTCGAGTTTGCCGCCCACCACCAGATTGCACCAGTCATTGAGAAGTTCCCAATGAACGAGAAAGCCATCAACGAGGCCATGGACAAGCTGAACGAAGGCAACATTCGCTACCGTGGCGTTTTCGTTGCTGAGCAGTAAGCTTGCGTCTTAGGTGTCTGTTTCTGGTTTTCGTGTGCAGCGGTTTGGCGTGGCGCTTGGGGTATGAGCGATGCATGGTAGAAAGATAGAGAATGACTGCAACGAGGTTAATAAATTTTCAATAATTCCGCCCCGAGAGGGCACTCTGTTTCTGATCGTGCTCGTTGATGCGCCTTGCCGACCACACAGCTCTCATGTTCGAGATGCGAGGTTGTTCGTCGCCGAGCAGAGCACGAGTTTCGTTCCTGCTGCTATCCTTCCGGGAAATGAGCCCTTGGAACGTAGAAAAGCACGTAGCGGTAAGGCACATTTCCGAGGCTACTCCCAGCTTCACTCAGCAGTTAATAAGCCTGTGCTTCTCATTCATGCGCATCTCCTTGTCGTCTGCAGCTTTGGGTTGCTGCGGCGGTAGCCAATCGTCTCCGTCGGAGTTGTCAGCCTCGACGGTGAGTCTCCTGCTCCGCTCCTGTCTGTAGACCTCCAGGCTGATGTCCTGAAGAGCAAGCTGCTGTCGCGGTGAGAGATCCGTAGGCCTTTCAGCACTTTGTTGAGGATGAGAAGAAGATGAGAGCGGAGCAAGAGGAACGAGGGAAGACGCGTCGACGCGCCGGATCCTTGGCGTTCCTCGACCGGGGCGAAGGCTGACAGGGTCCGAGCGCTTCATCAGACTTTCATCGCTCTGGTGCTGAACAACCTGTGACATCTCCATCACCACGCGACATCGAACGGCTGGTGTGGACAACGAGAAGACGAAGAATTCAGGAATGACACCTGACATGAAGTGGACGTACCTGTTTGGCAAGTCTCCGCCATGAATCCGGATCTCTTTAAGCGGTCGACAGGGCCTCCACCTCGCGCTCCACCACTTCCTGCGCCCCAGCCTAGACCATTCCAACAGCGTGCGCGAGATGCAGCTCAGAGGCTTTTCGGGTATGGATCGAGAGCGACCAGCCCTGATACACTCCAGGACGAGCACCGCTTCTCGCACGGCGGCAACCAGTTCATGCGATCCGCACCGCTCGGAGCATCGCAGAACGCCACTGCCAGCCATAGGACTGGTTTAGAGATCCGTACTCTCAGCATCAACGATAGCGGCAGCCATGCAATCATTGCCGGTAAAGAGATTTTCAAGACTGTCAGGATCGAAGACGGCCGGTGCGCGGAAGATGTAAGGCGACCATGACTAGACTTGAAAACGTTCACTGACATGGTCTGTACAGTTCAACCTTAGAACGGCGATTCGAAGTACACCGACTCAAGCATCTGGACAGCCTCGACAGGTCTACTCGATAGACATAGCCGATGTCGCGTGGGCGAAGGGCGACAGTGGAAATTTTGTCGCAGCAGCCACCTCCAGCGGCAAGATCATCGTATACGACCTTGGCCACGCAGGCTTACCAGCAGCCCAGCTCATCGAGCATAAGCGACAAGTGCACAATGTGACGTTCAGTCCTCACATAGGAAGCCTTCTTCTTTCCGGAAGTCAGGATGGGACAGTACGGCTGTGGGATGTCCGAGATGTCCGGAAGTCTGCACAAGAAATGCAAAGCAAGAGAACATTCTCCGGCCAGAGCGATGGAGTGCGAGACGTCAAGTGGTCTCCGACTGATGGAACTGGGTTTGCATTTGCAACAGACTCGGGCGATATCCAGCGTTGGGACATACGCAACCTGAGTGCTCCACGCTGCAGGATTCCAGCTCATTCTCTGGCCTGCAATACTGTCGACTGGCATCCAGACGGGAAGCATATAGTAAGCGCTGGCAGCGACAAGACGATCAGAGTGTTTGACATATCCGGGAGTCGACCTAGGAAGGCGTCCTGGGAAATCAGAACTCCGCATCCTGCCATGAATGTGCGGTGGCGACCTTCTTGTCGGTCTCAAATGCCGCAGGACAATGGTGCTGGGCTCTGCACGCAGGTCGTTGCTGCGTATGATACTGAGCATCCGGTGATGCATATCTGGGACTTCCGCCGGCCGCTCTTGCCGTTTCGTGAATTCCAGCCTTATAATTCAGCGCCAACAGATTTGCTCTGGCACTCACAAGATCTTCTGTGGACAGTGGGCCGTGAAGGCACATTCCTTCAAACCGACATCCAGCACACCCCAAAAGTCATCGACAACCGCAACCTGCAAGCCATGGATGTCTCCGCGTTGTATGAGTTGACGTTCGTCGCGCAGAGGCGACCACAGCCGCGTCGCGTGCCGAAGCCGCAGCCTCCTCCGACACCCTCACTTCAGTCCAAGACCAGCAGTCTCAGCACCAGCCCTGAAGCAAGCTTTTTGAGCAGGAGTTGGGCCGACGACGGTCTTGATCAGTCATTTCTCAGTGCTAAGCCCATCAAGGGCCAGACGCGTTCCGCCAGCCACAACAGACTCACTCCCGCGGCGCGCTCTCACTCAAACAACAAGAACATCTCAGCCACCATCAAGCTCGACGACATCATGAACCATCGGCAGTCCTTCAGACCTCAGCAGGTGGCTTGCTACGGCCCGCTTCCAAGTCACAACAGAAAGGAGTACATTGCATACCTGGCGGAGAATTTGATGATGGAGATCCCAGCCTCTTCCAGCGATGATGAGCTCGTTGAGCAGGTCGAGAAGGCACTGATGAATAACCACGATCACTTGCTGAAGATTGGCTTCTTGTTGTCAGCACAGTCATGGAAAGTCGTCAGCCATGTTGTCGTCAGACACCTCAAGCAGCGCTTTGAACACCAACGAAAGCAAACCTCCGAGAAGGCACCAGCACCTACTCAAGACAATGCGCCCACATCTATCGAGAGCCTTGCGTCCAAGTTCGCCACACAGCACTTGAAATCACCAGCTCAGTCTCCTGCCTCCCTTCGGCCAATGTCGAACATTACACAGCAGCTTGCTGTGCCCGAGAGCACTTCGAACATGCCCACGCCACTTGCACGCCCATCGACGAGCGGCGTCTTCTCCAACTCGCACCAGATTCCACCTACCTTACCAGACCCTGATCAAGACGATAAGCTCGACCTGCCACCTTCGCTGGCCTCCGCACACGCATCTCCACCAAAGACTGCCTCGGAAGAAGCTCACATCGCAAACCGTAGACTCACCATCAGCAACCTTACCGATATGCAAAAGCACCAGACCTATGAGGAGACTGCACAGCGTAACGAGATGGTCAAGAAATGGAGCGCACAGTCTAAGAACGTGCTGGATCTGGACCCTGTTGACCTTCACGGCGTCAAGATTCCCCCATCAAAGCTAGAGAACCATGGCAGTGGCGAGAGCTTCCAGTTCCTAGAAGACTCTGCAGGCTCAAGAGAGGCATCGTTCCCTGCGTCCTTCGAGAGCAAGAGATCTCACAATGCGCCGATGGTCTCCGCGCGCCCGACTAGGAAGTCCGCAAAAGTAATAGCAGCAGACGGCGAGGAGATGTTCTTTCAAGGCTCCGGCACTCTCTCTCATAGCGGTATGGCTACCATGCCGTCAGATGCGGCTCCGACAGCGTCTGTTCAGGCCACCGACTTTGCGATGCGTGCCGCCGAACCACCGCAGCTCCACCTGGATTCCGAGAAGATCTCACAGCAAGTCCTGGACGCCATGGCACCGAATGGCAATTCCGTTGCTCCAGAGGAAGAAGACTTGGAGGAAGACTGGTTCTTCAGCTGCGTGGAGATGGTCCACCAGCTCCTGGATTTCTACGCCAACTCGCAGCCATTCCCCCAGATGGCTGCCGTCCTGCTGCTTCTGGTGGGCCCGCTCCTCCCGCGCACCCATCCCCTGCCAGAAGACGAAGTCCAACGCACCATCTCGTCATACGTGGACTACTTCATGAACACTCTCAGCTGGGATCCCGACGACGTCCCACGCCTAATGAAAGAGTCGTTCGAGCAGCCAACCAAGGCCGGCATCAACCCGCTGCAGATCGAGTGCACCCTCTCCGCCTACCACGAGCAGCTCCTGCGCCTCCAGCTGTTCGACGAGGCCGCTCTCCTCCGCAAGCTCAGCTACCCAGCATACCCGGCGGTATACGAAGACTTTATTAGAGATAATGCCGTGTTACTGTCGTGCGGGGGCTGCAACAAGCCAATCAAGATGGTGGACGGGGTCTTGCGCTGCCAGAAGTGTACCGTCCAGCCAGAGGCTTGCCCGGTCTGCTGGCAGGTGAGCAGCCCATACGCGGAGGGAGGAGGAGGCTCGCGTCTCCGGACGACGTGTGTGGTCTGTGGACATAGCGGCCACGCCGCTTGTTTGAATGAGTGGTGGGTGGAGGCGAAGGGGAAGGGGTGCCCGGCTGCTGGTTGCGCATGCGACTGCACGGCCAGCGGTTCGGGGGAGGACGCCCCTCCTCTTCCGCCGCAGGTGAGGAAGGACGGCTTACGGGCGAAGGAGAGCAAGGCGGTGAGCGAAGCTCGCCGAGAGCTGAAGAAGTAGTGTTTTTAGCATAGCGAAGATACCCAATGAGCATGATTTCGACCGATATAGTACCCACCATACCTTTGAGAGCGACTTCGTGAGCATGGTTGACAGGTTCGGAAATGGAGACTGATTGGAAAGGCTAACGTTATCTCAGGCTCGTAGCAAGGCTTTCAAGGCTTGACTAGGAGACTATGCTGCTGGAGTCAAAGCTATACGCATCTCCTCGGCCGTGGAGCTTGAGAAGACATTCAAATGGGATGCAGTCTTTAGTCGGCCGAAAGCTTGGTGAATCAGTCTCTCCAACGTAATCTCGGCTTGTGAGGGCCCTACTGTGCATTCATGGGCGAATTTGTGAATGGGTTATCTGGCCTAGCGATCGGGGAACAGTAGCCCGAGAGGAGGTGGACTATCTCATCAGAGCATGGCTTTCATTCTGAAGACATATAGTTCTCACCATGTTGGAGACTTTCTGCGCCTTTCAGGGCGAATTCGCGGGCTCGATTGAAAGACTCGAGATTTGGGGGAAAGTCGTAGCTGAGAAGAAATGGATGTGATTGTTGAGTGGTTTAGTGAGACTCTCTAGCGAGCATGTCTTCTGGCACTGATCGTACGACTGTACTGCTGAATTCCAAGGAGGAACACATGAGAGCACTCAATCCTCGGTCGAAGGTGGTATCTCACAAAGGCTCTCTCGAGCCATTTGGTATCTGCTAAGCTCCCTGAGGCGAATCTACGCATATGCTGTTTGGCTGGAGGAGTAGAGAAAGATGCGGTGGGATTCATGTTGATGATCGAGGTCAGGTAGAGTGGTATTTTCGAGAGATGGTACGCCAATCCGTGAACACTTGTCATGGTTTCGGGCGTGAGAAAGACCGCTTTCGCTGATGCAGTTCTGTTTGTCCTTGTAAAATCGGGATCTGTCTAGGTGCTGATGCTTACAACGGGGAGCGTTGATATCAACAACGCCTTGACGTGTATCTTTAGCCCTGAGACGCACAACCGCGAACCCAGCAAGAGTACATGAGCACAGTACAGAAAAGTGAGCATGTCTCAAAGCAACGCATATCAATTGACTGTTCGAATACCTAATGGTTCGGGAAGGACTCGGTCCCGGATCCTCCCATGCCTTCCCGAACCGTCACAGGCTTCTCCCTACTTTTGGAGCGTCAGCAGCCCTGTCAAACTCAACTAAAAGCGTCCTTCCTCGACTTCCTTCTAGGACAATGCTGTTCAATCGTTTGGCGCCACATTCGTTCCAGGCTGCCTACAACTGCCCTGTTTGCCCGGTTAGCTTCTCTGCATACCACAGGATTCCAATGCCTAGTTGGCACTATTTACGAAGCTCCTTCATTGGGTGCAATCCACTTTCGCCAAGGTATATCTGGCATGTGGCATATGCGCATCGAAAGTGTATCTTCCCAGTAGCTGAGCTCAGCCTGGCGAATTCCGGCCCTGAACCTCGCAAAGACATTCGGGACATTGCTGACAGCCAAGCGGCGCGAAGGATACCAAGCGGTAATGGATTTGATGAAGAAGGATGGTGTGGATGCGTAGGAACTTGCTTCTTTCTTGCGATCCTTCTTCTCCTGTCAGATCCTTTTGACGGCCTTGGTGATCCTCCCATAATATCAATATCGCGCTTTTCCTGCCGTGACATGCAAAGTTCCAAAGACAACACACCTGCAGAACCCAGCACAATGGCAATCGGCAGCCACGCAGACCTCTACGACAAGCTGGCCGCGACCGCGCAAGGCTTCATCGAAGCCACCAACGCCGCTACACCACGGCATAACGACCCCGATTACGAACTCATCAAAAGCTATGCCGCTCCTCACTTCCGAATAGAGTGGGCGCCTAAGCTCTTCGCACGCCATTCACCAGTTCTTGGAGACGCCAAAAGCATCGACGGGTTCCTGGACCATATACGCGGAATGTCTGCCAACCTTTCCACATGGGCAATCCTCGTGCAAGACATGACTGTGGATGTCAAGAAGCGCACGGTGGTTGCGAGAGCCGACTTTTGGATGATGCCGCGGAATAGCGAGAAGATCTTGAATGATATCGTCTTCTTCATCAAGTGCGATCGGAGTGGGGAGAAGATTGTTGACTGCTGCGAGTATGTGGATCCGATGGCCAGTGGGATTATTAGAGACCGAATTGCGGCGAAGAGTTGGGATGCTGCGACGGATGAGAAGAAGAAGCGGGAGAGCGTGAGCAGCATGCATTCCGCACATGGCAAGAAAGACAGCATCAATGGTATAAATGGCCTCCAGACTGTAAATGGCGTGGACGGAGATTTGTGATGGATGCCGTTGTGTCTGAGGGGTATGTCCTGGCGCTTGCGAGCGTTATCAAGCGTATGTTTGTAAAAGATTGTTACCTTGTGGATCAGGCCCCTTGGCCTACTGTTCTCTTTACTTCAGTTCTTCAGAAGCAGCTCTGACGCTAGAACGATTTTCGCCTGCTGCAAACACGATCTGACATCGCGTGTATGAATTTGCCCTTGCAGTGATATGCGCAGCCTCCCGGATGCTCCTTCGTATTCGAAGCGGTAGCCGCGCTGGCATTGCCGACTCCTCCTTCATCTACATCTTCCCGTACCATAGTGTCGTTGCCTCATTATCCACCGTTCTCTTTCTCTTGTTGCGCGGCCTCACGTTTCTTGCGCAGATATTCCTCGTAGCGTCGTCGTCGCTCATCAATGCCATCGGCTAGTCCAGGGTCGATGAAGCCACGGAAAGGATCACCGATAGCGCCTTGTCTGGCATCGTATGACCTATCGCGCTCGATGTATCGCTGCAGCACCTTCGAGGGTAGCTCTGAGGCGGAGTACAGCATGCTGGGAAGCTGCTCATATACGACATGCCGTATCAATTTCTGGCAAGTGCCAATGATTGTGGTTGGGTCCCGTGGATCTGAGCCTGATGACATTGCGGCGACCGTGTAACATGTACCTCATTGACTAGGCAGACCTGTTCCAGAGCAACGCAAT
Organism: Pseudocercospora crystallina; assembly: GCA_003666085.1. NCBI lineage: Eukaryota > Fungi > Ascomycota > Dothideomycetes > Mycosphaerellales > Mycosphaerellaceae > Pseudocercospora > Pseudocercospora crystallina. Next base: position 235,303 of record QQNG01000167.1, read on the forward strand.
ATCGGCGACGTCCAGGAAGGGTGCTCAATGTTATGGTCGAAGTCACTCACTTCCATCCGTTCACAGCTGACGCTCGGGCCGAAATGAGGTCACCACCAAACAACATCCGACCCCGACTACTGAGAGATTAATCCTCCAGACTAGCACCGCCGGTGCCTTCACATTCACCACACATCTTTGACTCCATACCATTTGGTTCTAAATACCGTAGAACCACCTCGCTGGGTGCGGTGGGCGAACACAGGAAGGGTCCGGACGAGATCGCATTCGCCAGTCTTGGGTGACCTCCACCTCAGCGCGTATCATCCCACGCAACAACTCCTCACCAGACCTTCATCTCATCCTCGACTAGCACCGGCGGTGCCGTTTGTATCTGGACGGCAGTACAATCCTGCTCACATATACCTTCACCGCTATTTCTTGGAAGTCTATCACAAGCCTCGAGTATCGGGCAGCGTTGGGCGATATCATAAGAGCCCTATTCTCACAGCGAAAGCCAAGCCATAACACTGAAACTAAGGGACTGTGCGCCGACCGTTTCCTGTACCGTTCGGCACTAAATGCCGAGCACCACACTGCCGGGTATTGGATCTTGAAGTTTGAGGGCTCTCGATCAGATCTTTGGTCGTTCATCGTCGGATCTCTGTTTCCTGGTGTGGAGGCATGTGCCATTAAGAGAGCTTGCTACTACTCCACCTTCTCCACGGCGGCCTACACCAGCACCGGCGGTGCCGTTGCACCTCTGTAGACCGCATTGTCGAGCATCGAATAGCACCGCCGGTGCCTTTGATATCGCGACAGCGAAGGACTCTGGCGCCAGCATCATTCATCAAGGTTCGGCGACCGCGTAGAGGAATTGCGTGGAGGTCTTAGTCACAGGATGTCTTCGACACTCCAGCATCTGCCAGAGGAGATAGTCTTGCAGGTCATCGATCATCTCAGGCTTCCTTCTGCAAGCATCATTGGTCACGCTCGAGACCCGGACTTCAGTAAGCTAAGCCGACATGACCAGGATATCAAATTGCATCTCTCTACCCTCGCTTCTCTCTGTCGCTCTTCGAAGACGTTCAATCGCATCACGAAGCCTCTACTGTATGAGATCTTTCCGGGCTTCAGAATCGCGAATGCAAGACTGTTCACTAAAGCACTTGTCGAAGATCCTGTCCTGGCTCAAGGCGTCCAGGGAATTGTGATAGACAAATGGGAGCATATAGCCGACGGAGGACATGGAGTCGATCGGTCGAACGATACCCTCGAACAACAATGTATGCGTTACGCAGCCGACTTGAACAAACGCACGTCTTGCTATCCCATGGGAATGGGCTCTATCGTTGGATCAGAGCTGGATAGTGGACGAGCAGACGTCGTCATCACGATGCTGATGGTCCTATGCCCTAACATCGAAAACCTCGAAATCTCTGTCCCTGTCGTTGATGAGTCGATGCACAGGGAAGCCTTTCTGCAGGGCCAATCTCTCCATTTTCTTCTGGACTCCATGACTTTCACAAAATGGACCGAAGAATCACCAGCCCGATACAAAGGCGTCAGAAGCATGAGCATCCGCCTGGAAAGACACTGTGGTACCTTTGGTACCACCTTCTCCAAACGCCTCCTCCAAGTGGGTCATCTTGAACACTTCAGCGCGTGGCGAGTCCACTGCGGCCGACTCCTCACAGGCCCCACAGGCCAAATCTCAGAACCTGCCTGGCCTGGTCTCAGAACCCTTCAACTCCGCGAATGCAGGCTCGATAATGTCATGGTCAACCTCATCCTCCTCCGCGCACCAAATCTCCGCGTGCTTGACCTGCACTGGGCTGCACATGAATATCCGCTTGCCTATCCACTCATCACGGAAACTCTACAACTCAGGGGGCAGCATCTGGAAGCCATCAAGCTGGATACTCGACAAAACTTCTGTCACATGCGAGATGGTGATGGGAAATCTCTGGTTATGGAAGCATACCCAAACCCCATCGGCGACCTCTCCAGCCTCACGAATCTGAAAACCCTCTCAGTCACTCCTCGTGCTCTCATCGGCTTTCCCGCATCATCCGAGAACCCACCTAACCTCTCGCAAACCCTTCCCGCAGGCCTTCGAGAACTTGAGATCCTGGGGCCAACGAGAGAGGATCCGAACGGGTCACTGAGTCTTGGGATCAAAGTTGCCGTGGGGGCGTTGCTTAAGAATGTAAACAAAAGCGCAGAAGCGGAGTTGAGGAAGGTCAGTGTGAATGCTTCGGCTTTTGATTGGAATGAAGATTGTCTGTTGAAGTGGCCGAAGGAGCTTGGAGATTGGGAGAGGAGGAGTGTGCAGGAGGGGAATCCGTTGCACTCTTACTATAAGGTATGGGTGACGAGGGCATGATGGATAGAGGGCGTCTCGAACTTGTGAGCGGATACGATGATGTCGGAGGACGATCAAATAGCTCAGTCGGTGTTGCATATACAAAGACGGTGAGACGAATGATGAGAGACGAGATTAATGCCAAGAAATTAGAAATTGGGTATCAACCGGGTTCATTCATGCTACAGCGCTTTTGCGCTCCGTAACGCCATCCCCGTTAAATGCCCTGAAGACCTCCCCAGTGCCGTGGTAATTTTCATTTTCGGAGAGAGCACATGTTTACTCGTCATCCTCGTCCTCCTCCTCAGCCTCGACAGTGGTCTGAGCGATACGGTCCAAATCACGCTGGCCGGACTGGGTGATGCGGCGGCCACCCTTCTCCTCATCCTGCTCGAGGACACCAATCTTCTCAAGCGCCTGCATGACCTTGCGGTCGACGGAGCCAGAGGCGTCGACGTGGTGAGATGGGCGCGAGCCGCGGTTCTTGGTGCCACCGTGCACCTTCCTGAGACGGCCGACACCGACGGTCTTGCGCATGTAGATGTGGCGTGCGATGGCAGCGGCGCGGACGTAGAACCTTCAGTAGCGTTAGAATACGTAAGGCGCAAAGGGAGAAAGTGAGGAGATGAAGACTTACCAGTCCTGGGACTGTGGTGGGAGCTCCTTGGCGTGCGAGGTCTTGACAGTGTCGGACCAACCTGTAGACTGTGTCAGTGACTGAAGTCTGACACTTGTCCCCCGTTCCGCACGGGATTCAGGTCTGGTATGTGTGTATGTGTGCCATTTTGTTCCACCTCTTATTCTTTTCATGGTGTTGACCAACCTGGAATTGGCAGCTTGCCCTGACGCTTCAAGAAGGCGGCGTAGGCGTCGATGAACTTGTCCGCGGAGACATCCTTGACGGAGACACCAGGCATGTTGGCGGTATTGGAGGGGCTCTTGGTGGGTTGGCGGTAAAGAGCGTTGGGCGATGGTGTTAACGACGGCGGTGTCTGATCAATCGAAGGCGAACGATGTGAAGAAATCCAAGTGCGCATTTCGATTTCGGTCGGAAAAACTTCTCGGAGGTGGTTGAAGCTGCTGTGGGCCTTGGCGTTTTGCCTCAGGCCACAATGGAGTCACCGATCTCGACTTCAATGTTTCTTCACACGCGAACTGCCTCACTTTCCATCAACAACAACAACCCATTCACAAACATCGCGCAACATCTTGGAACATCAACCGCTCTCGAACCGATTCACCTACTTCTCGAGTGCCCGCGCACTGGGAGGCAGACAGACCAGAAGCTGCTGGACAGCGCCGTTCCTTCGTTTCTGTCTTGCTCTGCCTGCCCGTTTGTAGAGCAGCAAACAACTTCACTTGCTACGAGTGATTCACGACTGAGCCGCAGACCTACCAGCTTTGTTCTTCCCGATCAAGTACCCTTCTACCTCTGAAGTCGTACACATCCACAGAAGAAGCACATTCTGAATCTCAGCATCTCATTGGTTGCCAACATCGCTGTACCCAGGCATCCCAGACCTCACCGCATAAACGACAGATAGTGTGTCCGACGTCACTGCGAAACAGCCTTGTCCTCTCCATCGCCTGTCGATAATGCGAGATCGCACAAGCCTGCCATAGCACCACATTCTGATTCGTTTCCACTTCGATGGCACAGACGCTTTGGGGCACATTACCTGACCGATTGCAAGGTTACATTGCGGCACTCGATTCACGAGTATGGATTGCTGCAGGCCTCGTTACCGGCTTTGCTGGTCTTGTGGGCTTGGGCTGGTGGGCTGCTCGGCGCTTTGAAGTACCTGCTCGCTTCAAGATACAAGATGGTACATTCCCTCTTACACCTGCAATGCCGACTTTGCTAAACTGTGATATAGCTGCCTCGACCGATCCTGGACTCTTGAAGAAAAGCACAAGATATGAGCGATACGAAACACCGTCAGGCCATGTCTACCCTCGAATTCGCACATTCTACAGCGAGCATGCTCAGGCACAGAAGCTGCCGAAGGATATACCTCTGTTGGTCTTCATGCATGGCCTCGGAGGCTCTGTCGCTCAGTTCAGTCCTCTTCTCACCATCATGACCCAGCACGCCCCATGTCTTGCCATTGACTTGCCTGGCTGCGGGATGTCTGCATTCAAGCCAAACACCATCGAGGCTTACACTACAACAGCCTTCGCCGAGCTACTGTACTGCGCCATCGATCGTTTCCGCGACAAGGCGTCTGACCAAAAAGTAGTCTTGATTGGTCACAGCATGGGCTGCTCGATATCTGCTCTGCTCGCATCTTCCCGCTCTCCCCTTGCACACCTCTGTTCAGACATCGTTCTCGGTATGGTGGCGATCTGCCCGCGGTCTAGTACACTGTCAGAGCAGGATCTCCAGGGTATCAAGCGACTGAACTACATTCCATCCGCAGTCTTTGATCTCATCAGGATGGCTGACCGGCGCGGCGGCACCGATAGTCTCAGTGTATCGCGTGTAGTCGGTGCAGACGCAGACATAGAGACGAGGAAACTTCAGCTTCGCTTCAATCAGCAATCAAAGTCTGGCGTGTTCCAGCGAATCTGCACGGCTCTTGCTATGCAGGAGGAACAGGCAGGCGAGCGAGGCGAGGAGAGCTTACTGGGAGAGAGAATCTGGAGTGGAATGAAGAGACCGCTTTTCCTCGTTGCGGCTGAGAACGACACGCTCGCCCCTCCAAAGGAAGTCGAGCAGATTGCCGGCTGGCTGACACATCACCTCGCCGACAGTGCTACACCTCGCAACGACAGCAAAACGGACAGCAAGGATCAGGAAGAGCCAGAGGTCGACCCATCTAAGCCACTTGCACTCCCTCGTGATCCAACGAAGGAATCTACACTGCCGTCGGTGGCCGGAGATATTGGCATTGCATCGGAGCAGCTGGCCAGGACAGACACGAAAGTAACCGAAGCTGCACTTGACAGCAAAGGCTCGGCGATTCAGGAAGAACATCGATCGACCAGATACTCGCAAGTGCTCAAGACGACCACCTTCCCGGCTCCGGCATCTCATGGTCTGCTCTATGCCACTGCAGACGTTCGAATCCTCTCTGGTCTGATTGAGAACTTTCTGGCGAAGTACGTCGACGAGCGCCTCTCGCCAGGTTGGCAACTGCAGCACTTGACCACCAGTGGCAAGTGGGACGTCAAGAATCTGAAGAAGTGGCAAAGCATTGCTCCATGCTCTGAACCCATCGCTGGCGTCTTTCGAGCTATGAAGACGATGCGTGAGATCGACGAAGTGCACTGTCCAAAAGAGTTTGTGAAGAAGTACAGCTGGAAAGTGCTACCAGATGGAGTGGCCATGGTTGTCGACATCAGTCTTGATACTCCTGTCTACGACAAGAACGGGCTTGAGGACGGTGGCATCGAGTACTACAAGTTCCCGACTGTTTCCAAGCTGCCACCTACCACGGATGAAGTCGAGCAGTTCATTGCTTTGATTGACGGGCTGAGGAAATTACCCAAGCTGCAAACGACTGAAGAGGGAAAATCACATCCCACGATCGGCGTTCACTGCCACTATGGCTTCAACCGCACAGGATTCTTCATCGTCTGCTACCTCGTCGAGAAGCTTGGGTATCGCCTGCAGGATGCCATTGAGGAGTTTGGTCAGAAGCGAGCCCCAGGTATCAAGCACGACTACTTCATTAACGAACTGTTTGTAAGATATGCAGTCAAGATGGAGAGACGAGGAACAGTGGTGGGATGAAACCCAGCTTTACCCGTCCGGCCCGTCGACGAGACCTCCGAGAATTGGGGTTGGTATGGACACATTGTGATACCCTTTTGTAAGCACGCCAAGTGAAGCTGGTGGTGCGCGGAATAACTGTCCGCTGTGGTCGGGCGTGAAGCAATGAGAACCAATCATGTGGTACAGATGGATCGATCCTGTGGAACCAAGGGTCCATTAGTGCTCCACTATGGGTAAAGCGGTATGATGTACATTGCATGAACGAGGAGCAACTCCCTGCTTGCTGACTCGCTTTTCAACCTCACTTCGTACCTCAGCCTTAATCGGCCAACATATATCACGATCGTCTCGCAGCTTCTCGACTTAGCAGCTGCCATCAAAAACGTTCTATGGTTCACTACCCCGCTACCATGTCTGAAATCACACTCTTCGATCTCCCAAGTAGGGAACCATGCCAAAGCTGGTCAGCCAATGCACTCAAGAGTAATTACTCCACCTTACTGTCAACTCAATCAATCCACTGACCTCCATCTTCCTCCTTTCCTCTTAGCCCGCATAGCTCTCAACTACAAACACCTCTCCTACAAAACCGAATGGGTCCCATACATTAAACTCGCAGAAACGCTCAAGAAAACTGGCTTTGAAAAGAATCCTCCTGGGTCATGGGCAGATTACACCGTCCCCGCGGTGAAACTCGCAGACGGCAGATTAATCATGGACTCGGCACTCATCGCCCCGGAATTAGAGAAACTCCAACCCGAACCGAGTCTGAGATTAGACGAGAGTCCTTTATCAGAGATCCAAGAAGCCATGTCCAAACTCTTTCCCCCCATCGCCGCCGTATTCGGCCCCCTCTTACCCCTCAAAATCCTCGTAGAAGAAGACATCGACTGGTTCAACGCCGACCGCGCCCAACGATTCCGGATGTCCCTCCAGGACCTCGAGCGCGAGAAAGGCGGGGAGGTAGGGTGGAATGCCGCGAGGGAAGGGTTTGGGATGTTAGAGAAGGTGTTGAGGGGGTATAAGAAGGATTCGGGGCCGTTTATTTTGGGAAGTCAGCCGTGTTATGGGGATTTTGTGATTTTGGCGAGTGCGCATATGCTGGTGCTTTGTGGGGAGGAAGCGGGGAGGAGGTATTTGGATGGGGCGGAGGGGTTGAGGGAGTTGTATGAGGCGGGGAAGGGGTGGTGTGTTACGCCGCCGTAGGGGGTATTCGGAGGTGTGTGTGGTGAGCTAGTTCCTTGTATACGATGAGCGATGAACGATGAACGATAAGCGATGAACGATGAACGATAAGCGAGTTGCGGCCGTAGGCAAATTTATACAGCGCCTTTGTGCATTGGAACGTTATTGCAAGTTCCGCGGTTGCTCACTAGTAGGGATCCTCACCAATTGGAGTTTTCACTCAGCGCTTAAGCGTAAATCCGAATAGCGTTCCGATGCGCGAAGGCGCTGTACTCTGAGTGATCCCTTCAGCGACAGCCCAGATCAAAGCAAAGAAGAATGCTCATAGAACACTTTGTCATCCAACTCACTTCGTCCCAATGCACCAACTGTCCAATCCAATGAACCTGGACTCAGGCAACGTCGCCCACTCCGTCCATTCTTTCTTCAACTGTTTCACAAATTCCTCCTCCTCAGCCGGAATGGGTAGTCCATAGACAGGCCAGTACGGAATCTGAACATCTGCAAAGATTTTCTTTGCGTCACCCGTGAATTCCAGGCCACGCTTCCGAATTGAATATTCTCCCACTCAAACCCTGCCTCATGCATCCAGATATGATGGACTTTGCCAGCTTCCGGGTTGGCGCCTCGTTTACGCGAGAGGTCTCTGTAAATTACTTCCCAATTGCGATCAATCGCGGGAAAGTCGGGTATGGTATGACGATCGAAATTGTCGCGGATCGCGACGATGCCGCCAGGTTTGAGCACGCGGCGGATTTCTTTGAGGGCTTTGATAGGCTCTGCGAGGTGGAGGATGACTTGGTGGGAGTGTGAGATATCGAAAGATTCGGCCTCGATGTGACTGAGGTCCGTTGCGTCTCCTTGGATGAAGTCCACGTTTGTGAGGCCTTGGGCTTTGGCTTCAGCCTTGGCGTTAGCAACTGACTCTGGTATGGAGGTTAGCAAGGCTCTTTGATCTATGGCAGAACATGATGCAGACCCTCGCTATAGTCTACTCCTAGCACATATCCATCTGGTGCTCGATAAGCGAGGTCGAGAGTAATCGAGCCGATGCCACATCCCACGTCGATGATCCTAGAATCCCGCTTGATGTATGGAATCAGGTGTGTAGCATGCTCGGCCACTCCTCGAAGAGCGAACCAGTCATTGAACGAGCGGAAAGAGGGCGAGAAATCCTTTACCGTCATATTTAGCTGAGCCAGGCTGTATAAATATAAGGGAAAAAGATGTAGGTCTCGTTGATCGTTCATCGCGAGCCTGAGTATGCTTAAATGCGGTATCCATCGTACAGGTATCCGATTCCGGCCAGTACGAGCCAGGTAGCTACATGGAATAGCTCTGGAGACCCGGGAATTGAGGGCTTCTTCGATCGGAAGACGGCAATCACAAGCCTCTTGATCTTTGAAGCCGTGGCTTGCCCAGATGCATGGCGTAACATTGGCGATCTCGCTGCCTCCGTTCAATTTAGTAACGCACTCTAGTACGAGCTTCGATAGAGACAGTGTCTGAACCTCGATGGTGTGTAAGTCTTCTCCAGAATGCCTGACAGCTCATTTTGATCAGATCAGTTCATGCTGGCCAAGATCCTTCGCCGTTGTTGACAACTGCCGTGCAATACAAGGGCTGCTGTTCCTGAGCCCGTCGGCAATATTGGTACTCTAATCTATAGGCATATATTGCCTCCGATGTCGCTGTGATGAGTGATGGGAGACCTTGGGTGATTCCCGAATACTCACAACGCAGGAAATCCAGTCTTCACAACGTCTTGGCGGACAAGGTGTTGTAGTGAATCAGTGATTGCTGTGACAGCAGTAGATCGGTATCGGCTCCTTAGATCTGACGAGATGCGGACATTTTTCGTCCAAAGTTCCAGCCGTTCATGGTGCGGCCCTTCATATGCGCTACAGCGAGAAAGAGCTCTGCGACTGGAGAGCTTGAGCCATGAGCGAGCGTCTCGTGAGCGATGTGATAGGCGAATCTGGGTGGAATGATTCGAATCGTCGCTGACACCTGCGACAACGGAAAACCCTAGACTTGGTCTCCTGAATCAAACGATAAGCCTCGACGAATATTGCTAACCACGGACTCGTGAGCTTCGAGAAGCGGCAAAGGTAAAAAGACAATTGTTGCATCAACTCGCGTTAAGGAGCTCCCACAGCGCTTTGGCGACGGCAAGACCGCCAGAATGTGTTTCAACAGTCCTACCACGGCCACGGTCATTGGCGTCTTGAGTACCTGCATCGCGGCGCAAGCGCCGATTTCGAGGCTCAAGTCGAGCTTGGGCTCCTGATTCCAGAGGGATCATCCCGTCGTCAGCCGTACGTGATAGCCTCCATGGCCAATCTGAAAGTGCAGAAGCATTGTTCCTGTAGTCAATTGCATCTTTTGGCAGAGAGGCAGCTGGGATTGTTTCATCGTTGGACCCTCCCCACCAACCACCATACTGGCCGTCGGCATTGCGCGTCGCGAGAGCAGCCCGAGCGTTGTGAGCTACCCAGACCGTATACTCCTGACAGCTGGTCTGATGTAGTAATTGGAGCTCCCTCTCAGCGCCATATGTCTTGCCCGGATATAGCGGTCGAGAAGGCAGGGGCTCGCAAAATTGGGTGAAGTGATGAAAATAGATGCCTTTGAATGTTTGCGCGTCCTGGGAGCAATCGCCGACGGAATCGCAGAACTCTTCCAGGATGCCGCCACGGCCCAGACCGGCCCATTGTTTCGTCTCCGATGCTCTGCCGCTTTCAAGGTCAAAGCCAGTTGCTCGGATGACATTCCGGACAAGGTGGTGGCCATCGTTGAGGTACGATATATTGCCAGTGCTTTCCCAGAGACCGCGTAACCCGCTCAAAATAACCCCTTGATTGTATGTGTAGACCATTTCGTTCCTCGCATCGCAGATGGTCCCTTTCCCATCCAGGTCAGAAATGTGGAAACCGTCCACGTAAAGTCCCTGAGTATTAGTCATGTTCGCTGCTTTGAGCCAGTCGTAAGCTTTCACAGCCGCAATTAGAAACGAGGGATCATGAGGCTCGACAGGCTCAAACGCGCCGAGGATGCCGGCAGTGTGATCCCTGCGTGTCAAGAACGGGGAATTGTTAGAATCGCCAGGGAAGTAGAGGTACATGCCTACACTTGCAGTGATCCACAATTGGTTGGTTATGGCGTTCTTGTATGGCTCCAGTCGTGGATTCCATATCATCCCGCCATTACAGAGACTTGTGTCCCAACCGTGGCTGGCGAGTTGCCAAAAGACACGTGCTCGGTGTGCGAAGGCCGCACGGAACTGAGATCCATGCCAGGAGCGAAAGGTCACGTCAGGAGAGTGATAATGGAGACGGGAATGAAGCTGCATGAAGCGAATATGTTGAAGCCACGCCAGAACGACCCAGAGCATGTCGTCGAATGCCTCGTTCCGAATGGCAAATATGTCCTCACCGAAATAGTAGGCTACACTCTGGCCGAAGTAGCGATTCAGCTGATTCTCCACATCGCGAAGGGAATCCAGGAAGCCAGCATTCGTGTCAGCGGAGTCCATTGCCTTAGTCAGAGATGCGAGAGACGAGGCAACATGGGTGTTTATCACAGCTCCGGTCCAGTCGATAGCATCAGGATAGACTCCCGCCCAAATTTGGAAGAAACTGGATTGCATGACATCCAAGGCCTTGTAGAAGTCGTTCATAGGATGAACATGTCCATGGTAGAGGCTTTCGTTCCGAGAGCCCGTGTGGAACAAGGTAAGCTGACTCGCAGCGGGTTCAGCGTCATGTTGTCTCATTCCAACGACTGGAGATGGGCCAGGAGCGCAAGTTGTTAGGAGCACGAGCGTCACCAACATGCTGCGACACGCGTGTGTGAGCACGGCAGAGGAGTCCGGAAGCTTCATGCTGGTGGTGGTGGTCACGCATCAGCGGGCTGTATAATGTAGTGGGAGGGCAGAGGTGCAGCGTGACACGCGGGACGATCAATGGTGTGGAGAGTCGGCGTCGATTTCGGTAGCGAAGCTTTAACTGTTTGACAAGCAGTCCTTTCGCAGCGCTCGACGTCCTCTCGCAGGCACAGGATGCGGAATTGAGATCTGGGTGCCGGCAGCTGATCCTGGGTGTGTGTGAGCCTAGTGGCGGTTTGGTGGTGGCACAAAGCACATGCTGGTTGCGCGTGATACTTCGCAGCGGAACTGCTGGTCCGCCAGCCTTCAGTCAACTAGGAAGACTCGTTGGTCGTCGTAAGCGTGTAGCGGTGTGGACGGCGTGGTCTGGAAGAAGTCGCCAAAAGTCGGAGGGGCTGTGTTGCAGCGCAGTCTGCAGTGAGGAGCCAAGGGAGGGGCTGTTTTCTTGTTGACGGCACCCGGTCGATTACCTACTCACTGCGAGATGCTCGTGGGAGGGGGACTGGGCTCGTCGATGTGAAGACGCTGTGCTTCCTCTGCAGAGGGCGGCTGCATCTGCGCAGAGGCCCAACGGACACCTGCAAGGCGCTGTGTTCGCGTGGGTGGGTGAGTGTGACGGCGGTCACCAGTCGTCCGCTCGTGTCTCGAGCATGAGGGATGGGTGAAGGTTGTGATCGGGAAGTGAGGGAGTCGCAGCGAGGGAAATGAGGCAGGAGAGGAAGTGAGGTTGTTGCGAATGATATGAGGTGCGGGCTGCGAAGGCAAAAGTCGCGGGAGGAATGCCACGGGCAGCCACGGTGGACTTGCAGGCCCTGCAGGCGACGTTCTTGCCATCGCTAGCCCCGATCAACTAGCAGTGGCGTGCACTAGCTCTCGCTGCAGACCGGGATTAATGGCATGGGGCATGCTGTGCAGGCCATGGGTCGCCGTCTTCTTTGCCTTTGAGTTCATCTGTCAGGACTGTACTCTTTGCTGCAGTGCTCTTCTCCCCATAGGTTATCCGGTGGTGCGTTGTACTGCAACACTGTGCCCGACCGAACCCCCTCGAAAGGCCGTTCCCGAGCGATGATGGCGAGATCGTGTCCAGCGTCTCTGCCCCGATTATCCTGATTCTCCCGCAACACACACTCGTTTGAGTCGGGCGGCGTTGGCGGGCACTGGGCTGGCGATCTCGAGTGCCATCATTCAAGCCCACCTAGCCTACCCGACCTATACCACGACACGCCTGCTGTCTTGACCATGGCTAGCAATCCCCTCCCGTGGGTGTCGAATCCCGTGGCACGAGACATCCTCAAATACCTCCAAGTCGCCTATCCAATCGTTCTGCTCGCCATCTACCTCCTCACCTTCACCGTCCGGAGCATCGCGACAGCTCGTAATGATAATGATGCTGCCCCTCAGCAGCCGGAGCAGCTGGGGCCCGGAGGCAAGCCGCTGCCCAAGAAGAAGACCAATGCGCCAAAGAAAGAGGAGGACACCACAGATGAATGGGACTTTAGCAGGCCGAGGAAGCTGCTGTTTAGCTGGCTGTCCGTCGCCGTAATAGGATCATTGGGGGCAAACATCGTAGTCGTCATTTCCCACGCCATCGCTGCACGCAAGGACGGCTGGTGGTGTGGTGAGGCGCCAACAGTAAGTCTGGGAGCGGGATAATCATTGAGCCTTCACTTGCTGACAACGCAGGTTTACTTGGTGGGATCTTTCATGGTCTACATCTTGCTGCTCATACACATGGTAGACTCGACTCCATCTCCAACCGTTGCCCACTTTCTGTCATGGGTGGCAGCCGTGTTGATGGAGATCATTCTCCTTGGAGCTTCATTCGCTCTATACACCTCCGAACACCGCGAACCAAAGGCGGGACACTCTGGTGGAGGCGAGCTGCGCAGAGAAATGACCGAATGGGAGATTACCGAGGTCACCATCGATCTCGTCCGCATTCTTTTCTTGCTCGGCCTCGTTGCCTTCTATGCCATATTCGTCTTCTTCTCGGGCGTCGGGAAGAAGCGGTCTGCCGTCCCGTCCCAAGACCCCGAGGAAACCACGGCCTTACTCACAAATGGCCACGCCGAAAATGGATCCGCCAATGGAACTTCACATGCTTACGGTACCGCAAACGGGAAGGCGCACGGGCCTCTTGGAGCACCCGGCCACCGCCACGAGGAAGCACCGGCGGGCTGGGAAAAGCCCAAACAGACACCATCCCGGAGCTGGTGGGAATACATTCGTGCTTACGCAGTGTTCTTGCCATACATCTGGCCTGCCAAAGATCGCAGATTGCAGGTCAATTTCGTCGTGTGCTTCGTCATTGTGTTCCTCCAGCGCGGAATTCAGTTGCTTGTGCCAATACAGGTCGGTAACATCACGAACATATTGGCCGAAAAGGAAAATATATACATGCCATGGGCAGCCATTGGGCTTTACGTTTTGTACCGCATCTTCCAAGGATCTAATGGGCTCTTGGGCGCTGCGAGGCAAGTATTATGGATTCCGATCGAGCAGTACTCTTACCGGGAGCTTTCCGTGGCCGCTTTCGAACACGTCCACATGCTGAGTCTGGAGTTTCATCTTGGGAAGAAGACAGGCGAGGTCTTGTCCGCTCTTGGAAAAGGTGCATCCTTGAATACCTTCTTGGAGTCCGTCACTTTCAACGTGTTGCCCATGTTGATCGATCTTGGCGCGGCATTCGTCTTTTTCCTCGTCAGATTCGACGCCTACTATGCGCTAGTCATAGCCGTGGTCACATTCTGGTATATTTACATCACCATACGCATGGCTTCCTGGCGAGCGGAGATCCGTCGACAGGCAACCAACGCCAGTCGCGAGGAAGATGCGGTCAAGAACGACTCGATGATGTCCTACGAGACCGTCAAATACTTCAACGCCGAAGCGTACGAGTTTAACCGCTATCGCGATGCGGTTATGAAGTACCAAAAAGCGGAATACCTGGTGACGTTCTCCTTGGCGCTCATGAACACCATTCAGAATTTGGTGTTCATGCTCGGTCTCATCATCGCCAGCTTCATCGCGGCGTATCAAGTCACCACTGGCGTGCTCAAGGTCGGAGACTTTGTGATTATCCTGACTTACCTAACACAGCTGCAAGGCCCGTTGAACTTCTTCGGTACTTTTTACCGAATGATCCAGAATAATATGATCAACTCGGAGCGCATGCTCGAGCTTTTCAAAGAGAAGCCGACCGTGGTCGACAGCCCTGACGCGGAGAAACTTCCTTCGTGCGAAGGCGAGATTCGTTACAACGACGTGCACTTCTCGTACGACAACCGCAAGCCTGCGCTCCAGGGCCTATCGTTCACATGCAAGCCAGGCACTACAACAGCATTGGTCGGAGAGTCTGGTGGCGGCAAGTCCACCGTGTTCAGGCTACTCTTCCGATTCTACAATTCGCTGGAGGGCACGATTCAAATCGATGGCCACGACGTGCAGGACATCACCATCGACAGCTTAAGAAAGCACATCGGAGTAGTTCCGCAGGACACGGTGTTGTTCAACGAAACTTTAATGTATAACCTCAAGTACGCCAGACAGAATGCAACGGACGAGGAAGTCTATGCGGCGTGCAAAGCTGCCAGCATCCACGACAAGATCATGGGATTCCCGGACGGATATGAGACCAAAGTCGGTGAACGTGGCCTTCGACTTTCTGGCGGAGAGAAGCAGCGAGTAGCTATTGCGCGCACTATTATTAAAGACCCGCGCATCATACTTCTGGATGAAGCGACTGCGGCATTGGATACCGAGACTGAAGAGCACATCCAGGAGGCCCTTCGAACGCTGGCGAAAGGCCGCACGATGCTGGTGATTGCGCACAGGCTGAGCACAATTACGATGTGTGATCAGATATTGGTGCTTCACCAGGGACAAGTGGCCGAGAAGGGCACACATTTGGAGCTGTTGGCCAAGAAGGGTCGATATGCTAGTATGTGGAGGAAGCAGGTCCGAGCACAGAAAGCTGCGGAAGAGGCAAAATTCCTGAAGGACAAAGCCGACAGGTTACGGCGGGAGAGTATGGACAGCAGCGCGGCTCGTGCTCGCAGTGGCCCGGACGGAGAATCGCCACCTAGTAGCGACGAGGACGATCAGGCACGTAATAAGCAGAACGCCGAGAGCGAGTTCGCGAGAACACTGTCGTTGTCGCCGAAGTCTGCGGTACCACATGCTCAGATATCTTCGGTTCTTGGAGCTAAAGACTCCGGCACGGACAATCGAGCACAGCAAGAAGCGCTTCGGAGTGGCACGGTACGATCACCGTCGCCAGTGCAAGAAGAAGGGTCGCGGCAGAAACCAGCAGGGCACCCTTAGGTGGGCTGGCTCGCGGATGTAATGGAGAATGTACGAGCAGCGACGTGGACGACTGGACGCAGAGCTGCGTAATATGGAGCGAAGCGCGATAGATGAGTGAGCCAGAGTTTCAGCCCTGGACACGAAAAGCATATCTTTGTGGTGTGGGTGGTTGGGTGGTGGACTGATTCGGCACTCTTGACTTATTCGGCGGACTGTACCAAAATGGCGGTGAACAGCTCAGCAAACAGGGACGGTCGGAGGGACGGAGGAACTCATACGGCGTTGCACGGGAATCTTGACTTACTACTACTAGTATTGTTACTACTACATCACTCATTATGACAGGGACGACGGACGGCGGCAGGCTTTTGTATTCTGTTGGGCTGGAACACAAAAGCTTATCGAAGCAGGAGAGTCTAGGTGCGTTGGGTCGGTTGGTTGTTGGTATAGTTAGTATTGCTGGGCACGGAGCGTGGAGCAGGCGGGTTGCATCGAAAGGAAGGAAATGCTTGGAAGATTGGGGCACATTGGCACTTCGGAAGAGGCCGATTGGGACGGACTGGGATGCATGCAACATGGTAGCGATATACGTTGACAATCGCGACCTAGTAGATGGATTTTACTCTGCGTCCAGGGGTTGTTACTGTTGTCCAGAGGTTGGGATGCTGATTCTGCTGCCTCTGTTGCGCCTTTGCTCGGAGATTATTGAAGCATGGCCTGTATTGTCTAATAGCCTAGCACCTGTAGCCTTGCTAGCGGATGTGTTACGCCGTCTCCGGGTCGTATGCTGCACTCGGAGTCGCCTGCGGTGTGGTTCCGTAGTCGCAATCGTTCCCATATCGTCTGCTCTCGTGATACAGCAGACAGATGTGAGGTGATGATCGGTGGGAGCGAGAGGAAGAGGAGCGGAGCTGGCTGTGGAGCTGCCAGCCGCGGGGCAAGATGGAGCCAGTCGAATCCTTTCTGGAAGACTTGCAGGCCACTCACTCACGATCAGTCACTTCCTTTGATGAGATGGACATAGCGCCCTGGCATGCTGCGGTGGACTGAGGTGAGGTCGGCGGCATCCACCACCGGCTCCACGCCGCGTTCTGCGGTCGTCGGTGGGG
Source organism: Pseudocercospora crystallina (assembly GCA_003666085.1). NCBI lineage: Eukaryota > Fungi > Ascomycota > Dothideomycetes > Mycosphaerellales > Mycosphaerellaceae > Pseudocercospora > Pseudocercospora crystallina. The sequence continues at coordinate 251,850 of QQNG01000167.1, forward strand.
AGTTGCCAGCAAACAGGCACCACCCAAGGCACGCCCAAGGCACATGCATCCTCTCGGACATCTCCAGAGCTGTCAGACCGCATCGCTGGAGCTCTGTCCAGGGTGGCTACCTGACGGCGGCGCGTGAGAGGCCCAGCCGACTTGCTGTGCCCGCTCTGGCGGTAATACAGCGCGCATCCACGGCATCGCTAGCTGCATGCAGATGCAGATTACTGCATCCCACTGCATATGTTGCGCCGGCCTGCTGGGATGGCGGATGCTCGCCGCCTGCACAATCTATCTGAGGGTCCTCGATGGCCCTCGATGTGCTGAGCGGGCTCCGCTTGGGGAAACGACGACCACTCGTCCAGACTCCAGATCCCCCTCCGCCCCTCCTCATCGACACGCAGGTGGCAGATTGCGGGCATTAGTCCCGAACCTAGACGGACACCTATCGCGTATGTATGCTGCTGTACCTGCGGCCCGCCTGATCTTGCTGGGCTTCTGTCCTGGCTTCTTCTTCGTATCTGCGCTGCTCTTCTTTGGCAGACTCATGAAACTGCCGTGAGACTGCAGTGGCGGCAACAGCTGGCATGCGTCTTGCCGATGCTCACGGCGACTCTTTCACCACTCTTTGAACCAAAGCGTTTCAGGTGGCGCATATCCAGCGCCTGCTGTCGGAGCCCCAGGACGGACGGCAAGCCTGCGTGCCTGCAGCTGTCTTGACAAAGCGCGTATATTGCTCGGCATTGCAATTTAGTCTACCGCATCCTTGCTGCTTGGAGAGGAAAACCAGCACTTCGATTGCAAGGCCCGCCTGCTCTTCCCCTGTACCAGGTCGAGATCACGAACTCCTTCTCACACGACTATTTCTCTCCACCTCGCCGGGCAACTCTTCTATCTCATACACGATACTGCACAGCATATCTGATCAGGTCTGCCTCATTCACTCACTGCTGGCACCGAGAGGCGGGTTCCAACGGCTCGGATAGACTATGGCTGCAAGCCATTCGTTCCACTACTGATACCAGACATCTTCGCGAGCATCCTGCTCCCTGGGCGTGGCTTCGAAGAGGTGCTTCAATATGGGCTCCTCTGATCAGATTCCGATAGTAGGCGTTCACCACCGACTTCAGCCATGTTTGATGAGTGGTTGGCTAACCTGACAACAAAGGACGACAACTATTCTACATATGAGAGTGAGAATGTCTGGCAGGATTCGGAGAGCTACTCGTCGTTAGTTTTGATCGGATTTTATGACTGCCAAGATGGCGAAGAATGCTGATGCTCGCCTCAGCGGCCGGACGTTGGCCACCACGACGACGATGTATCGATACGAGAACGGGCGGACGTACCATGCATACCGTGAGTACATCAAGACAGATACCCGGACTGCGTTCGCTAATCAATGTACAGGAGACGGAGAGTACTGGCAGCCGAATGACGAGAAGCAGAACAACCACGAAGCTATTGTGTATGTCCGCTGATCAATCCAATCTGACCAACACTGACAATGTTCAAGGCACCATCTCTGCATCCTGACGCTCCAAGACAAGCTCTTCCTCGCACCCATACAAGACCCAAAACACATCCTCGACCTAGGCACCGGCACCGGAATCTGGGCAACCGACATAGCAGACAAATTCCCCGAAGCAGAAGTCATCGGCACAGACCTCTCACCTGTACAACCGGGCATGCAACCCGACAACTGCCGTTTCGAAATCGACGACTGCTGTAGCGAGTGGGTCTACCACCCCAACTACTTCGACTTCATCCACATCCGAGGTCTTTTCGGCTCCATCACCGATTGGTCCACCCTCTACAAACAATGCTACGAGCATCTCCAACCTGGCGGATACATCGAGCAAGTCGAATGGAGTATTCATAATCGGTCTGCCGATGGGACGCTTTCACCTAATGCAACTCTGGCGAGGTGGAGTCAGAATGCTTTAGAGTGTGCGAGACGGACGGGCAAGACGTTTGAGATTGCGGAGAATATGGCGGGGTTGATTACGGAGGCGGGGTTTGTGGATGTGGTGGAGAAGAGGTTTAAGTGGCCGATTGGGCCTTGGAGTAGTGATCCGAAGTTGAAGGAGATTGGGAGATGGAATTTATTGAATTGGGAGGAGGGGATGGAGGGGTGGGTTATGGCGCCTTATACGCGGGTGCTGGGGGTGAGTCAACAACAATTTATGATCGAGGATGATGAAGAGTGTGCTGACCGTGCTGCCAGTGGTCAAGCCAACAAGTCCAAGAATGGCTTCTTGAGATTCGAAGAGCGTTGAGAGATCGAAAACGACATGTGTATCACGAGGTGTAAGTCTGCGAGTTTGGATCAACACATGTCGGACAGCGATTGACTTCTCTACAGACGGCTTGTCTACGCTCGAAAGCCCCTTTCATGACGAAGGACCAAATGACTCAACGTCAAAGCATTTACATCGGAGTCGGCGGGGAAAACTCACGAAGCATTACTAGACGGCTGAACTTATACCCAACTCTTGGCTTGTATGATGGGTGGGCAGGGAGGGAGCATCAGATAACGAAAGCTAATGAACGAATGACTTGTACATCATGATGAAGTGAAGTCCAAAGAAAGTGACCAAGACGATTCTTCTTATTGGCGAGAATGTCCTTCCTCTCTGAGTAGTACTCCCGTCGCTTCGCTTGCATTGCTCTGCTGTGCCGCTGAAGGGCATGTGCTTTGGCCATGCTTGCTCGATGCGAGCTCGCTTATCAGCACGTCTCATCCCATCCCAACGGATTGGGTCGGTCGGCAGCGAGTTCTTGGAAAATACCAATACCTACTCAACATCTCGTGTTCTTGTATGTAGTGAGGTGATGTCCATCTCAAACTCCGACAGTATGGAACGATTCACTGGTGCCAACCGTGCCTCTCGCTCCCCGTAACCCCGTCGACGGCCCGCGGGCTCGGGGCGACGCATATCATACTGCTGTATGTATGATTATCGCCTCAACTTTCCGAGGGGTTGGTAACTGGGTCCAAACCCAACAACCTATTAAAGCATCATGCTGAGGAAGATATACCGGGCCGTTGGGTCGGTCATGATTCATGAGAAGGGTGGATATTGCATTGATTTACATGTACTTGCTGCGTTTGCTACATGCTTTGATATCTGGGTTTGATGCAATGCGAGAGTAGTATACGATGAAGGGAACCTCTCCTGAGTCCGGCGTGAACACACCAGGGGCAGATGAGGTCCGTCTGGACACAGTGGAGTGATTGCAGTGTAGGAAGATGGAGGAAGACAAGTTCAAGCTGAGGGTGAAGTTTGCATATGGTTTTGAACTAGAAAATAGCGGTCTGTGCGTGCGAGCAGAGTGGGCAGGCACGACAGAAGTGATAGTGGCAAGTGAGCCTGGTAACTGAGGGGGTGAACATGACTGCAGCCAGAAGCCGATGATATAGAAGCAGGTGCATTGACAGATGCCAAAGTGAAAGTCGACATTTGAAACTTTGAAATTTCTCGATTTGCCAATGAAGTTTTACTAAAGGGTATCGTGTCAGCGTAAAAGTGCCAATCTGAGTCTGAACCAAAATCCATCAATGCTTCGCCGCTATCCCAACCCACCCTGCCGCGAGCTCCTCAGGTAAAGAGAAACCATACTCGCTCAAACGCCCACCCAAACACCCGCTATGCAATACACGCATCCCTCAATCCACCCAACTCCCCCGCCAAGCCCCAGAAAATCGCCCCCAAAAACACAAGCGGCTTCTTCTATACGCCACAGATATTGCACCTCTTCGTCTTATGATCCCCATGATAATGATCCAAATGATCCTGTCCATCCAACCTCTCATCCTCTTCAGGAATACTCCCCAGAAACACCTCGTTTCCTACAGTATGCATATGTTTCTTCAACTTTTCCGTAACTTTCTCCACTTCCTCTCCCACACCGAGGTACGAGCGAAGGAAATCGCCAACTTCAGTATTCTCATGGTTGCCACGGAGTTTGGAGGCCGCGATAGGGTCAGAAGTGTAGATGTTGACGTCTGCGCCGGAGTGGCCGTGCGTAGACCAGCCTGTTTGGGCGCGGCGGGAGACCATGTCGGCGAAGATATAGGGTGCTGGGGACTTTTTGTTGATGAGGGAGTCGAGTTCGTCATTGCTTGGGTCCCAGATTCCGAGATCTTTCTTGATGAGTTCTTTTAGGTAAGAAGAGAGATCCTTCTTCTCGTCTTCGGTAGGGTTGGCGGAGAGCGTGTTCAGGTGTGCATACCATTCCCTAGAGGTGAAGCTAGCCGACTGCGAAGCGTTTGCGAGGACGCCAGGTAGCCAGAGGTACTCTGGGTACTCTTCATGAAGCTGACGAGCAACGGCAAGACCGCCAGTTTCGTGGTCGGAGGTGCTGACCATGAGGGTGGGCACATCGGAGTGCTTGATGAAGTCCAGAACCGCAGACATAGCGCGATCGTAGGCAAGCACTTCATGCACTTGCGCAGCTGGATCATTGGCATGGCCTGCGTGATCGATACGAGAGCCTTCAATCATGACGAAGAAGCCCTTGTCCTTGCCCTTGGTCGCCGCGCTGAGAGCCTTCAAACTCGTCTTCGTCATCTCTTCCAGCGAAGGATACAGCTTCTCCTGATGCTGACGATCAATCTCATACGGAATATCCCCCGGTGCAAACAAAGCCAGCAAAGGCAGCTCCGCGGTATTACCCAGATTGTCAAAGTCCTCCCTCTTATCAATATAGTTGAAGCCATACTTATCCTTCGCAATCTTCGTCACATCCAGCGTATCATTCCTGCAACTCCCCGCCTGTCCACTCGGCAAGAAATGACACCTCCCACCTCCCATCATGAGATCCGGGATCCTGCCCAAGGGATGCGTCTCCCCAACCATCTGCAATGCAATCTCATCCTCCATCTCCCTCCTCCTCACATGGCTCGCAAACACCGCCGGCGTCGCATCCGTGATCCTCGTGGTAACCACCAGACCAGTCGTGTATCCCATCCTCTTCGCCGCCTCCATGACACTCCCACAAGGCTCAAAGTTGGGCAACACAGAAATGGCTCCATTGTAACTCTTGTCCGCACAACTGAAAGCCGTCGCGCCCGCCGCCGAGTCCGTGATAAGACTACTCGAGCTACGCGTCCGACTCTGTCCGATAAGATGATCATCCAAGATCAATGTATCTGAATAAGGAAGCTGTTCCGTATACTGTCTCCAACTCCTCGTCAACGCCAAACTCGTCGGCCCCATCCCATCCGAAACCATGAAGATCAGATTCTTCTTCCCTCCCGCCTTCCCACTCCCTTCTCCGTTTCCGCCTCCTCCTGAAGTCTGCTGATTGTGTTGCCATACCACGGCGAGGACTACGACGACGGCCGTCGCGACGAGCGCCCAGATGAAGAGTCCTATCTCCCGCCATCGCGTTCTGTTGGTTCTGCTGTTAGATGATGTTGGTGGGCCTTCTCCGGTGCGCTGGCCGGTGAGCAGCGCGTCTTCTTCTTCGATGCCGTCTTCGCCGGAGTTCACGGAGGACGGGCGCTGGAAGACGGGCTCTTGGCTAGGAGCCATGTTTTGGAAAGGGAGTGTGGTCGTCTTACAAGGCGGAGGATGTATCGTTGGTAGTTTTCGAGAGATAGTCTACAGAGATGCAGAGGGAGGAAGGTGAACGGAGGTTCGTAGGTGGATGGCGACGGATGAGGTGCCGAACGTCTCACATGCAAAGCAAGGGTCACGTTTGGGATGAACCACGCGCCGCTGCTTCGCGCCAAGATGCTGGTTCTTGGAATGCAACTGCAGACAAGATGGGAAATGAATCTGAGGAAAGTGATAACAAGCACAAAGAAAGTACTGTCTCTAATTGGCTTCTGTCGAATATCTACATGAGGTAGAATTGCAAGAAGTACCCAAGAAGCTCTCAATGCAAGCACTCAAATCGCACGGCCCATTCAAAACGCCACATTACTGCTCATCGGTCTCTGCCTGATGCTGATCCCTTTCCGTCTTATCGTGAGAAGTCGTAAACCACCGCCCCATGTCGTTAAATGCATGTTCCTCATCAACAGCAGTCTGCAAGTCAGGCAACGTTGTTACCTCACGTTGCTCCTGCTTCGTCCGTCGAACCTTTGTTCCCACCTCTCCTCCTTCTCCTTGCCCTCCTCACGATACTCTTTCCACTTGTTCTCAGCAGCGTTCGCACCTAGACCGCCTACAAGAGCACCAATGATGATATCTCGCTGGCGGTGCTTGTGGCCAAACTCCCGGCCTGCTAGCCCGCCAATAACGGCACCAGCAAGACCGACACCCAGACCACGAGCAGATGTATCGAAAGCACCCTGAATCTTATCTTGGAAGCCTCCACCACGCTCGCCGCTCCTGGATCGAGACCGCGAGCGAGAGTACGAGCGATCACGGTCGTCTCGGTCACGGCCTCCCGACTTTGATCGGCGACTGACATAGGATCCACGGTCGAGCTGAGGGTCGGAACGACGAGCTACAGTGCCAGCGCCGTATGGGCCATCATATCCCGATCGATAGCTTCCTGCACGCTCGGCGTATGCGCGGTCCATAGGCTGGGATAAGGTCAGCGCATGCTTGCTACTGGCAGCACCGGGAGAATGTTGACGAACAACAAGTGGTCCTGCACTTACAGGGCCTCTGTACCGCTCCGTCACCTCCTCCACACGATCGTAGTCGCGGTCGTCGTATCGGTCGTCATATCCACGTCCACGTCCACCATATCGCTTGCCGGTGCGCTCATCGTAGTCGCTGTCATCATCGTCATAGTACCGACTTCTGGGCGGTTGCGCTGAGCGCGCGCGCCCTTCACCCTGGTATTGGGTCTGCTGGTAGTCGTCTCGGTATCCGGACGCCATTGCGCTATCACGCCTGGAAGCAGGCTTCGAAAGTACTGAGACTGCTGGTGGCGGCGCTGGGGTGGCTTTCGTTTCGTCTAATGTCCAAAGATCTCGGTCAGGTAAGACTGAGGCTGGGCTGCGTTTGGGATCGTCCCTTTCAGCTTCGTACAGTCGCAAGACTCGATCACTTGCTTCGCTTTCTCGTCGGAGGTTTACAAGAGTGTCTCTCGTGGAATCGTCAGAGTCGCGCTGAGGACTTGGTAAAGTATTTCGCTGTCTTCGTCTGGAGCCAGGTATTGATGCGGTCTTAGTAGTAGCGCCTAGAGCTGCACCGGTACCAGCAGCAGCGGCTATGGGAAGGCCGGTATTTGCAGCGCCACTCCCAAACTCTGATGACCTCACCTGGGACACGCGCGAGCGGCGGCCTTGCGGCGTTGCTGACCTCAGGCCGGTACGGTCGTTCGACTGTTGCGACGAAGCCGAGGAGGGCGAGGTATTGCTGTCGACTTGTTTGGCGCGCTTGACGGGAACGTAGGCCTCTTCGACTTTCTTGCCGTTGACGTATTTGGAAAACTTGTCGTAGCCCTTGTCGAAATGCTTGTTGACGAGGTGTTTAGAAAGCTCCAAGGAGTTTTCTAAGACGTCTTCCCTTTTTCCCTCTGTTAGCAGATGACATGTTCATGCATAAAATGGAAGGGTGAATTACATCGTCGGTGCTGGGTAGGCCGAGCTGGGCTCAGGTGGCGGGACCGAGTCTCAGTGGTGGGCGGAGTACACGGCGTCAGCCGGGATGACGTTTCGCCCTGCTGCACCTCGAATGCACCGTGAGGCACCTCTCCTGCACGTTGGAGCTCTTCAGCCAGACAGCGTCGCGCTGCCTGACGCCGGCCGGCTTCAATTGGGCGGCGTGCTGCAGACGGCCTGAGGTGGACGAGGATGGCTGGGGCGCTGCCGGCACTGCGACCTGACGCGGACGAGGGATCCCTCGCTGTCGCTTGTCGCCAAGAGGCTCGCGGTGTTTCGTTGGATGGACGGAGGGCGGCCGCGGGCAGCAGTCTGGTTCTGCCGTCGACGGCGAGCTGGTGAGGTTCTGTCGGTGTTGAATTCGCTGAGGAGCCAGTGACTGATCTGGCTGAGAGTGTCGAGGAAAACCGGCGAAGAAGCGGGTGTAGGTAACGTTTGGGCGCGCGTGGCAGCCTGACTCCTGCACCGGTCTCGAGGCCTCTCGATTCTCTTCTCTCTCCTCTGCGCTCTCACATGCACGCGCGCTATCGACTCATCGGCCACGAGGCGACACAAGATGGCCGTGCTGCTGCTGCTGGAGATTCTGACGAGATCACGCGCCGCGAGGAGATTCGTGCTGAGGGATCAAGATCAGGCTCAGGCCGCAGGCTGGCGGAGATGAGGTGGTCTTTGTTCGCATGTGCTGCAAGTGAGTGAAGCCAGAGCAAAGAGACTTTGTATCGCGCGTGCTGCAAGAAACAGATCTCCCGGAAGTTTTGGGGACTGATTCAGTGGCATGCGACTGCCGCGAACAATAATATCAGCTTTCGCTATACTCGGCTCTCACCAATTCGCTGCCGGACGTGCGTTCGATGTGCGTTTGCTTTCCAGCGCTCCCCGAATCCCGCACTTGCTGCGTTGGCTCGAGTGTTGGACGTTGAAGCTGATTTTGACGTCAACGCACATAGACTCCAACATTGATTGGGCTTCACTTCCGCCTTTTGCGCTCGATCAAGCCTCTCCCTGTGGGCGAAAGGTTGGGGGTTGCGGCTAACGTGGTGTTTCCATGCCCTTTTGATGGGTGTGAACACGACATGACAGGTGGGCGGTGAAGGACTACTGACGATTTGATGCAGGAACTGCGAACTACACCCATCACATGGCCTACAGACGGACTTCACCATCAACCCAGACGCATTGGCTACTACGCGCGCCATGCGACAGATCCTCTAGCAATCGAAGACCTCAGCCGCCACTTAGAGACTGTACCACTTGGATCGACGTCTCAGCATGCCATCGGACTACAGCTGATGAGCTGATTCCGATGGGGGCGCCAAAATCAAAGATTCAGATCAAGCCACTTCTCCCACAACCAAGCTCGCCATTGCAAATTTTCACCTCTATGCCAGGATGATGCCAATATCGAACTCATGGGGAAGGCAGGGCCCGGCGGGGAAGGAGCCCGAACAGGTCTTATCCCACGCAGGTACTGAAGCTTCCGCGAGGTCAGGATGGGATGTCGAGGCTGGCCGAGTGCTCGATGCCGATCGCTCGGGCCGAAACAAATCGGATCTGTATCAAACATGGCTCGATGTCGAGCGCTGAGCCAGTCCTTGGTGAGGCATTGTGATATCCAGCCATAGGTATGTCGTGAATGCCTAAGTACCAAACCATTCTCGCGAGTGTGTTGACGATGCAGCATCTAATTCCTTTACCTGCCCCTAAGCTCGTCTACCTCGGGATAACGTTGGACAGCACCCTCCTGATATACATGCGTCGACTCCTCTCCGCGGGCTCTCTTGACTCCACGCTTTCCTACTTCATACTCGGCCGCTTGTGCTAGTGTAGGGAGCGAGACAGGGTTACCATAACGCCCTTGCGCAAGGCGTGTTGTGTAGTCCGCGGCGACTTTTCTCGGAGATGTAGTAGGGTGCTTTTCGTCATCTGCTGTTGGTCCCGCTGCTTCCGCTTCTCCCGTCTGCGGGCGAGGAGAATATGGCGAATTAACGAAGGATGGCCGTTTGAATGGTTTCTGAGGCATGACGATTCAATGCGTGTCGAAGCTCAAATGGTTGACAAGATATTGTCAAGAGGTAGCCGCGAAAGTGGTCACCAGATGTCCCAAAGTCGTTACTACTGGCTTCAATGACTGCAGTCGCATTCTCGTGAGAGCCATCACTTTGCGTTCGATTCGCAGCTGCAGTTGCACCCTCGCGGAAGCCGTCACTCCGTGGTTCGGTTCGCAACTGTAGTTAGTTGCACCCAACGCCGACAAGCTGTCGATATGCCTCTTTCCTGGACAGACCTTCATTTGGCCCACATTTCCGCTCAAATCCCTCTGCATCCTCATCCCTTTCGCCATTGCACTTTACCCAACCCACGTCGAAGACGATGGATCTCATCGACCTCACGCAAGTCGAAGACGACCACGACTATGAGAGCAACGGCGTTCAGTTTATGGAGATCGCAATCTTCGAGACGACTGCGAGCGACTGCCTTGCGACAAGTTCTGCGAATCCTTCTATGGAGGGCAACATATGATCGAGAACGTCCTCAATATGGCCTGCACTGCCGTCGAACTACAGCTCGCTGCCCATGCGTTTGACATCAAGATCCGAGGGTTCATTACCTTTGCACAGCCATGGTATGCAAACTAAATCACGAACAATCTTCTTCCACAACAAGCTAACCTGGAAACTGTAACAGGCATTGGATGGCTGCAGATTTCTTTAACTTTCCGCTCTGTCAGGAATTTGCCGGTTTACCACGAATGCATATCACGGCACACGTTGGTCACCTTATCAGGAACGATGAGCTTAGTCCCAAGCTCCAAGCCGAGGATTTCGTGAACGACATGCAGCATCTCTGCAAGCGCTTGATAGAAATTGGCCTTCTGCGAAGCGGCTCTGCAGACATGGAAGACGCTTCGCAAGACGTGTATGAGCGCCTCCGAGAAATCCTCATTGAATTCGCATTCCGTATGCCGAAATCATGGCCAGAATATGCCGATCCATCGTCCATTCCGAGCAACCATCTCCAACAGCTACGCCTTGCAATGGAAACGCGGCTCACGAATCGCGCCGTTGTCAATCGCGCCGTTGTCGACGTCAGTCTGGGGATCAAAGGAAAGGGCAAAGAGAAGATCCAGGAAGAGGTCAAGGAAGAGGTCAATGATGATGATGATGATGATGATGATGATGTTGATCTCTCCCTGATCCCATATGCTAAAGAGAAGCAGCGCGGCCAGCCAAGCGACGCCGCCATGACCAAGTCCAGCAAAGGCTTGCACAAACGCAAGAGACTCTTTGGCCGCTGCAATTGTCCCGTCCAACGCTGCCGCAAACACTTCAATGGGGTCGAAACTCTAACTCGCCACATGTTGGACGTACACGACGTCAAGGGGTACGAGCCGCCGGTTCTATCAGGAGGCAGAGGCAACCACATCTGCCCGATTGTTGATTGTCCGCGTTATGGACGCCATTGGAATATCCGAACGGGGGCTGAGGAGGCTTTGGTGAACGATGTTAAGGAGTTTCACCCCGACCTTGCAGTGGCGATGAAGTTTTGATCATGGATGCTGTCGAGACGCCAAACATCCCTCCACGGTCTACCGCAGACCCAATCAAGAAAGCCTTCTCACGCGGCAAGTGTCCCGTTGAGAGCTGCAAAAAGGACTTGCACACTACCGAGAAGTTAACCCAGCATATGAAGGATGTCCACCAGGTGGAGCGTTTTGCGCCGGCTGGACGAGGCACAGGCAACCATGCGTGTCCGATCACTGATTGTCCGCGTTATGGATTGAGATCAAACCTCTTTAGGGGGGCGACGCAGGCTTTGTTGGAACATGTCAAGGAGTCTCACCTCACCTCCACCTTGCAGTGGCGATGAAACTTTGATCACGGAGTCATGTATGGCATCAATACACTGTTCTGCAGTCATATCAACGGACACGGAGTTCTGAAGCGCGGTAATGTTGAGAACGGGGTATGTGCAGGGCATCAATCCACTGCTCTGCAGTCATATCAAATGAAAAACACAGTGTTCATTCAGCGGAAAGTGTACTACAATACCGGCCTACTGTTCGACCAGCACATGCCCAACCAGAGCACGATCCTTTAAAGACATTCCAGGCTTCGCTGCTTCCTCAGATCCCAGCTCTCGAGATGTCCAGACTGAGCATGATGGCTCCTGAGTCCCGGAAAAGGACGGCAGTCTGATACGCTCGTTGTTGTGAGCAAACCAAATAAGCATACCGAAGCTGACCAGTCTCCAGACTCGGGCATGGATAACGGTTCACATTTTCAGTATTCTGGTCACTTCTTACATCAGCGAGACAGGAGTATCCCGACGTTAACGACTGATAGGACTAGCGTGTGGTTACCTCCAAAATCAGCGAGATGTAATAGGGCATTAATAGACTGTGCTTTGTATCCTGGTGCATTCATGTTGAATGAAACAGACAGCGTTCATTCAGCGGAAAGTGTACTGCAACGATGGTCGTTGTGATTACCTCACAGGCACCGCCGTGCTCCTTGCGGAGAGACATCCTAGCGCAACTTTTTTTCTCGACTTCGTCTCTTCATTCATTCACGCTGTCTAGATCTCTGTCAATCTTGTTTGTTCATTCAAGCCTAAGCGAATGATATCGTGGCGGATAATATTCCTCCTCGGCCATGCCTCGATTCACAGTGTTCGTGTTATAGTTTATCACATCACCGACGTGAAAGTACATCCGTCCCCGGTCATTAACCACATTGTCCGTGAAGGTGTTGAGACCAACAGGCCCATTCCCTCTTCCGCGCTCGATGTGGTCCTGCGGGCCCCTCGAAATTCCTGCAGCCGGAAGTTGAAGCTGTCGCATGCCGCCGCCCAGCCCATCAGAGAACATGCCCGTTGAGAGTTCTTTGTACTTCTGCTGGTCGGTCCTCTGTAGCTCTCTGTATAGCTCTGAGGGTTTGATGATTTTGCATTCCGCGGGTTCATCACCTTCCAGAAGGAGGACACGCGGAAAACGTGAAGGCCCCGGTACGCTGAGATTTTCTAAGCCAATTTTGCGATTCTTGTTGTCCCAGCGATAGGTTGGGATTGTGAGGAATTCCGCAAATATTCTGTGCAGCCAAGTCGCCGATCTGCCTCGATAGACGAAGAAGCAATTCTGTATCGTGGCATAGGACACCTTTGCTAGGCATTCTGACACTTCTGTCCAATATGGTCTGTCCAGAAAGACAGACTTTACTCCGTTGAATTCGGACGCGTTTCCCGCTGCCTTGAACAATGGCTCTTTTCGAGGGTTTATGATGTGTTCATGATGTATCGGCAAGACAGCTTTAACAAGTCCACGGATAATAGCATCACTTGGTCTGGCGGATGGCAATAAGTTTGATAGCAGGATGAGATCGTTCACCACGTTGACAATGTCTTGCTCTGAGAAGCCGCCAAACGAGAGGGTCAGCAACATGCCGAGGAAGTTCTGGCCTCTCTCGTATCTCACCAGCTTCCTGCATGTACCAAGGGCCAACCGAGTTGATATGCTGGGACTCAATTTCGACCGTAGTAGCTGTGTCTGCGCGGAAAACCAACGATGAATGTCGGCCTTTTTGCCAGGTGCAAGAGGAAACACTTGTCCGATGACCAGGAATGGACGGAGCTCAGGATCTGAACTTGGCGCGTCATCCGGCACGAGAACGGAAGCTTGTACGACGTTAATGTTCGATTCGAACTTTTCGATGATGTCTTCGAGGTAAAGTCTGGACAGCTCACTGAAATCACCACCGTTCGGCTTGAGGTGATGGAGGTGAAGGATTTTATTTTCCGTCAAGGAGGGCATTCTTGCTTCAGCGCGGTCAATGGCTTGCGTTATGGCGAGCAGCGCGGACTCCATTTTGATGATGAAAGCCGTTGGCTTGTGGATGTTGGTCCCTGCAATGACCACGCCAACGGGACGATGATCTTGAATAACCCAGCTTCCCGAGTCACCAGGGCCTAGAGCAAGTCAGAAACATCCAAAATCCACTGTACCGCTTGTTGCTTACGAAGAGGCTCATTCGTCTGGAAGCCGACCGTCTCGAAATTCGATTCCTCCAGGGTAATATACGTTGAAGAAGTCAACATATGGCCCTTCAAGGCTCCTCGTGACGTCAGCACGTGACACACATCGCCCTTAGAAGAAAGAGACGGAGCATCTGTTGTACCCTCGAGCAATTGTAATGAATCGTGGTTGGCAGTAGAAGCGTTCGGTAGCAGCATGTCTCTCGAGAGCTCGACGAGCATCCAGTCACTGTTGTCTGGAATTGTCTCGGAATCTGACAGTGCAAGTGATTCGACGCGCCCAACGTTTCTCCAAGAATGGAGGAACGGATTTTGGTCGCCCAGCCAGGTACCAAGTTCCGGACTTTTGCCTTCACTCTTCTGATCTCGTAGTCCAACAGGGTGCGCAACTGTAAGCGCATATAACCGGTCGCGCACCCAGACAAGGCCTCCAATTGTCCACATGAGCGGCTGAGACGAATCCGCGCGTACAATCGACCCAAGTTTGATCAGTCCACCGCACAGAGAGGGCGCATCCTTGGGCAAAGCTGTTTGGACCGTGTTCCCGGAACCTGGTATGATCGATCTGGCATCTGCTGTAGCTGCAAGATACCGAAGATCAGGGTCTTCCGATACTACAAATTCGAATCCCATTCGATTGCCACTGTAGCAAGACTCCATGAGCGTATGTCGAATATTGTCGATGCATCCAGTTGCGGGGCTCAAGATGAAGACTCCTATTCGGTGATTGCGAACTGTTCCTGGGCGATCTTCGTCCATGAGTGTAAAGTAAAAATCGGCAGAGCCCATTCTGTACGCATAGATTAATGACTTGATCAGAGGCCGGGCCCAATTCTCGACGATTTCCTTGAACAAGGCCCGCTCCCTCGCCAGTCGAACTTCATCTGTCTCTACGGGCTCCTGGGCGAGCGCATGGGGTTCCTTCGCTGCTACTTGAGATGTAGAGGGTTCGATGTCATGTGTCTGCTGCTTCTCGGTAGATTTTGAAGCAGAACATGGCTGGGCCCCATCTTCCGTGGCATCATTTGAAGAGTCCTTCAAGCCAGGTTGGTCACTTTGCAGCTGCGAGGACAAGCCAGGCTGGACCACGGCTTGGGCAGACAGTGGTCTGAGTTCCTGGGAGCGATGTGTTTGAAGACTGCCATTCGCCACTGTCTCTTGATTGCGCTTGTCCTTGTGCTTGCCCTGAATGACATGTAAAATTGGCCAGTTCCGCGGTTTCAAAAGCTCTCGACGGCTGTTTCTGTGCAATACCTCGAGCTCCACTGGCTGCTCCGGTCTTCCAGCCGAGATATTTAAATTGGAAGCACGCTCTTCCTCAAGCACACTGTCCATTATGGTGATAGCGCCGAGCGAAAGCGTTGAAGGAGAAGGACGAGGGCCTCAGGTTCTTGAGCTGAGCTTTTGAGGCTTGACACACATTGAAGGCGCGTCGCAGAATGCACACTCGCTAACGCTTGCATGAAGTGGCGTCCACTCCGCGAGCAAGTCAGCAGTGCGCATGAGGCGCAAGCTGCGGCCAGGGGATGGCTCTGCGCTAAGAATGTGGAGGCTGTAGTTAACAGAACGTGCAGGACATGTCCTTAGTGCACAGCCTTGTCCCACATGGTCTGATACCACGTTGATGAACGCCCAGTCTTCAATTGTTTAGTGCCTGTAACAATCTCCCACAAATTCCGCCGAAATCAACGAGATGGAGTTTCCGGGACCCAATGAAGTCGAATCAGAAACATCCAGAAGTATTAAAACCAGCCTGCTCGAATCTCTAGGCCTTCAAAACCCCCCAGACGAGGCTGCGGATCCCTTTAAGAAGTACGACAGGCTTCTTCGTGTCTATGCGACTGGTATAAGGACAGCAAGCAAGACTGTCAATGGTCTCAGTGCATTACAGTTTCACAAGGTGACCATGGAGGCTTTTCCCGTTTTCATGAATGGATGGCCTGAGTCGAAGAAGGAGGAAGCTCGACGAAGTCTGGTCGAGAAGAACGAAGTCCTGGACGCAGTCAATACCTGCAGGGGTTACGCATCAGCTGAAGAAATCGCAGACCTAGCAATCGATCTTGGCCTCCGTTTGTGGCTCATGGTAGATTGCAGTGAGCTTCAGTCAACCGGTGACCCTTGGAAGTGGCCAGAGGATATGACTTTAAAAGATTTCGTCGATGATTGGTTCAATGAACAGCGCGTCGACTCCGAGGAAGACATCAAGAAGTTTCCACGGAAGTTCAATGCGCGCAAATTAAGGGAAATTGCTGGCATCAAAGTTAGGTGGACAGACTTCTTGTCAGAGCATCTCGTTTTCCACGAGACGACGGAGGAGCTGAGCATCTTCCGGCACAAGGCCTGGCTGGTATCCATGCGCCAGCTGCAGAGTTTCAACAAGTCTCAGCTGCAGAGTCTCAACAAGTGTCATTGCGAGGCGAAGGAAAGGTCAATTCGACAGGATGATGCAGAGGCAAAAGGAGACCAGGACGCCGAGGGATATCCGCCGGAGGGCCTGAGACAGGATGCTGCGGTCCATCAAGCAGATGCGGACAAGGAGGCTAATGGTGTTGTTGCGCAGCCAGAGGAAGATATTGCCGCTCCGCAACTCATCCTTCCGTAAGTCTCAAATCCTGTATCTCCTCGCAGAAGAGTCACTGACACCGCCCTCCAGAGTCTCCGCCCTCCCCCCCTCCCTCATCGACGAAACCCTCCTCAGCCTAGACCTCCTCTTCCCCCTAACCGACCCCCTAACCGCCCAATGGCTCACACAGGAAGGCATCAACTTCCACGAAATCTACTACCAAAGCCGCCATCCCAAGCGCCCTCCCCGCCTTCGAGAATTCAGCTTCTGGAGAGAGCGGCTGCTCGACTTGGTAGAGGAATATCAAGCTCCGCCTCGGCACTGGAGGAATATCTGGAAAGACCGGCGGAATCCGATGGCATTTTGGACGTTTTGGATAGGGCTTGCTATTTTTGTGGTGACGATTGGGTTTGGAGTTGTCGCGTCGGTTTTGGCGGGCCTTACGCTGGGGAGAGATGATGCGAGTCCAGGTGGTGCGTGATCGCAGGCGTGACTTCCGGTCCTGAGCCCTACAAAGGCATTTGTATTTTTCGTGAACCTTTCATCTTGAGATCTCAGGTTGCAGCTGAGGGGCTGAGATATGTTGCATGAGGTTGTCAGAGCTCAGGTTGCGCGAGCGAGAAGGAATTGGAAGGGACGCGATCGCCAATGTCGCTTACATAATCAACACTCTTTAATGTGAGGATGTATGCGACATTGCCATAGAGCGAGCACTCGAAAATGCGTCTTACCTTGAGCGATCCGTAGTAGTGTCCGTTCGTGATATTTGTGAAGTAAAATGACGCCAATCGTGTCATCACGGCTAGCATAATCACCTTGATGGAAGCATGAGTAAGGAAAGACCAAATGCCTCGCAACTTCTTATCTTTGACTTCGTTCGCTTCTTCATTCATCTAATATTTGTGCTTTTCGAGCATCTCACTCTGTCCAGACTCTCATCTTCCGCCGTAACGCCATCGCTATGCCACATCACTCCTACCAAGCTCCACACCTCACAGGTGCTTTTCATTCACCAACGAGATACGATACCTCGCCTTCCCAGCCTCCATATCCACAATCGCCTTATTCGCGTCCTTCATCGGCACCTTCTGAATCCAAGGCTTGAGCTTCTTGTCCGCAGCCAACTGCAACATCTCCTCGATCTCCGAAGGCGAACCAATCATGGAGCCACCGAGCTTGACGCCCTTGGCAATGAAGGCAAAAGCGCTCATTTCAGGGAGCTTGTCCTCTGGAGCACCGACTTGGATGAAGGTGCCCTTGGTTCTCAGAAGCTGGAGGTACTTCATGAGAGGCATGTTGGGAGAAGAGACTGTGCAGATTATCAAGTCGAGGCTGCGGCCGTGGGTCTTGTGCCAGTCCTTCTCGTCGTCTGTGGCGATGTATTCGTCTGCTCCCATCTTGAGGACGTCTTCTCTCTTGTCATTCTTTCGGCTGATTCCGACGACGTTGTCTGCTCCGAGGGCTTTGGCGAAGAGGATGCCGAAGTGTCCGAGACCTTGTAATCAAACGATCAGTCGATGGAGCTAATGAAAGCAGATTGATTAGGACTCACCTCCGACACCGACAATTCCGACCTTCTTTCCTGGACCGCAACCATTCTGCTTCAGCGGGCTATAAAGAGTAATACCACCGCAAAGCATAGGTGCCGCATCCTCGGAAGGAATCGACTCTGGAATCTTGAAGACGAAGTGGCTTGGGCAGCGGTGGTAGTCTGCGTATCCACCATAGCTCATACTGCCATCTGGGTACTTGTCCGCGAAAGTGTTGACCGAGTGCGTGCAGTGCTGCTCGAGGTTCGACGAGCACTCCTCACAGTCTGGCTTCAAGCAAGAGCTGTTCTGCGCACCAACACCGACACGGTCTCCGACCTTGATACCCTTCTCTGCTTTGGAGCCGACGCGGACGGCTTTGCCGACGATCTCGTGGCCGACGCATACAGCTGTACACGAAGACGTCAGTACGGTCCTTGCTCATCGGAATACATTCTGGCAGCACTTACGGTATGGAGTCGGTCCCCATCCGGAGCGTAGAGTGTGGATATCCGAACCGCAGATACCGCAGTGGGTGATCTGGATATCGACGTCCGTCTCTTGCCAGGTCTTTGGGCTGGGGAACTTCTGCCAAACCATCTTGCCCTGAGCAGAGTCCTTGTCCAGGCCCATCCAGCCTTCGAAGCTGTAGTCCGTCTTCCCTGCCATGATGTCGGATCTTAGTAGGAGTCGCTTGAATGTCAAGTCAAGTGGTCAAGAGTGGGGTGGAGAGAAGATGTTGTTGACAATGCTTGAGGAGCTTCGGAAGAGAATGAAGAAAGGACGTTCGGCAGATACTTAACCTCACGGCAGGAACGATTCACGATCATACTATTGCAGGTTGTGCCTTGCATCGCCATCTGTCAAAGTCCGTTATCGCCGTCATGACCGGCAAATGCCAAATGGGCAGAAACATCCCCAACGAAACGCCGCATCTCTGCCAGACAAAAGATTGTTCGGACGATGACGTTGCGAAAGTCAATTCGCCCTCAGTCGCCGCTGTGTGGGGTCGGAAAGTGAGGGACAAGCGCGTGCGGCCGCATGTTCACGTTGCGGCCGCGTCGTAGCCGCTATCAAGTATGGATTATGCTGAGTGGTAAGAGACGACCGAGGAGCAAGCGAAGGAGATAAGAGGCAGCGTCGCAGTCCACGGAGAGCGGCTGAATGAGTTCCGTTAAAAAAAGACTTGATTTGGAGGCTATGAACGTTCAGACGGAAGCCGGGAACGACCCTCACTCCTCATGTGATGCCACGCTCAGTCCAAGAGCATAGTAGTGAGTTGTGACCTAAGCAGACACCTGCACCGTTCTTGGTGCTTCGTTTGATATTCCCAGAGATGCCATCGCACTCTCCAAACCGATCAGGCCGGGGTCTTGATTGTCCTCATTGCCAAAACCTCTGAGTGGTCCCCAGACCAGCCTCTTCTGGAATTCCTCCGTCTTTCGCTTCAGCGCCGTCACAAGCGGTGCGCCTTTCGTGACGACAGGATAGGCATCGATCTCGACGGTTTCCAGACTTGGTACCTGCCGCATGATGCCATCCAGCAAATCTACGCAGAACCATTTGTACGTATCCACCGTAGCGTTTGCGCCGCGAAACCCATTGAATACATCGGCGCTGGGATCGATCTCGATAAAGATTTTCAGAGTCCGCATGCTGGTGCAGTCCAGCAAGCCTAAATTAGGCTTGGTATGTTGGCATCTTGGAGGCTTCGACCACCCCGGTCCCAAGCGAAGTTCCATTGTGTTGACTGCCTCTCGATACCTGACAGGAAGGCGCTCGAGGAGAGGCTTCTTCGTGTTGTAGTTCGGGCCTACAGGGAAGAGGCGAATCGTTTGGGCGTAGAAGACGCGGTATGCTTCTTCGTGCATGCGATGACTGACGAGGAATATGGCAAGGCGCGGTAAGATCGTGCGAGAATTCATTGGATCTGTTCTGCTCAGCTCGTTGTCGTAATGGAAGCCTGGCCGTAACGTTGCTTACGAAGATCGATTGGCTCCTGCACAAACAGAATCTGCTCGTATATTCGCAGTCTGAGCTCTGCCGGCAGGTCGAAGAAGCGGAATGGCTGTCTATATGGAGAGGACGCACGCGATGGTGCAGCCGACGGGTACTTAGATGACACGGCTGAGGAGATGGCGCTCGACACGGTCGAAGCATCCTTACGGGTTCGCCTCGCCATGCTCTAGCGATATCAAGACTGCTCTTCAGGTGTGCTCTCTCTTGCTTAGGTGGTCTTCGGTAGGTGTAGAACCAGTGTAGGACTACGCATACAGGCCATTTTGCTCGCGTGACCTGTACACGCTTATGCAGACATCTTTACGGTGACTGCAACAGCGGCGGTGAGGGAGTGGTGGTTGCTCGGTCTGAAGAAGCTGGTCGTATGGCAGGTGCTAGACATAGATGAGGCCGTAGCAGCGGAGGGGAAGGGAATGAGACGACGCGTGTGAGGAGATCGAAAGCGGAGTAGAAGTCGAAAGAGGTACAAACGACGAGGTATCTGAGTAGAAGGGCCGGGCGGAGGCGACGGCTCGAGTATAGGAAGTAGTAGCGTGATAGGATCAGGTGATTAGGTGAGCTCAAAGCTTCTTGCCTCCTCCTCCCAGCTTCGCAGTCGTTTGCTGCGGGCTTGGTTGTTCCGTCGTAACGGGAGTCCTCGCTCGTTGCCAGATGGCTCGCGACGCTTCTTGATAGACGTGTGTCGTTCTGTCCAGCTAATACAACAGCATGTGCGTAGGATGAAGCGACACGCTGCCTATTGTCTGCGCTGGAGGTCAAATTTCAACTTTCTGAAGAGAGAAGAACAAAGGGAGAGCGGCGAAGAGCGCTTTTTGAGTGCGCCGGGTAGAAGCGGCCCATGCCGTGCCAGAAGTCGATGCATGAATCGCGACTTCCGCCTCGAAGCCTCGACGTGACTTTACACGTTCGACTTTTTGTGAACCACCTCAGACAGACCAACAACTCTCCCACTTTTACGCGTGCCACCCGTCAACACGATCGGACATTGAGCCGGCGAGATGCCGTCCTTCTCCATCGAAGTTGAGGGCGAGGCCAACCCGCTGACGGAGGCTCAAATTGTCAACACACTTCAGTCTGCTGCTTCATCCGATCCGAACCAAATCCAATCAGGAACAAAGCAGCTGGCGAAATGGGAAAAAGCAGTTGGCTACTACAGACTGCTTCAATCCGCCTACCTCAACCCCCAACTCCCCGTTGAGATACGATATCTCGCCATCATACAGCTCAAGAACGGCATCGATAAGTATTGGCGGAAGACAGCAACCAAGTAAGTCCGAGACAGTCTTCGCTACTGTTGAAATCACTTCAGAGAAGATTCCGATCTCAGGCAGACAAAACGCTCTGCAATATCTCTCTCTCTCTCTCTCTCTCTCTCTCTCTCTCTCCCGCGCCCTCCACGAAACCTGGAGATGCTTTTGAAAGAATCTGGGCCGCCCCGCTAACTTCAGACCAACAGCGCAGTTTCTAAAGAGGACAAGGATGTCATCCGCGCTCGACTGCCCGAGAGTGTACTGAACGAGACCGATAATCGATTAGCTCTGCAAGCCGCGTTGGTCGTGGCCAAAATCGCTAGGTACGAGTTTCCAAATGACTGGCCGGACGCAATATCTGGGTTTGTAGGTGTGATAAGATCGGCGGAGACACCGCCATTGCAGCTAGCGCGAGCTCTGCTCACTCTACTGCATATTGTCAAGGAGCTGTCCACGGGGCGGTTACAGCGAACTCGACAGCATCTGCAGGCAGCAACTCCAGAGATCATCACCGTGGTGGGTAACGTATATGCCCAGCTGGTCGAGAAATGGCGAAGTCAGCCCAGCGTAGATGATATGCAGCAAAGTCTTCTTGCTATCAAGCTTCTCAGACGACTATTTGTTTCGGGATACGAGCACCCAAATCGAGACGCCACCGTGGCAGCATTCTGGAATCTCTCACTGGATCATCTCAGCTTCCTACTTCCGCTCGTCAAAACTTCTGCAGGCGGGCCGACCATACCAGAGACGACGAGACTTCTTGGAAGACATGCGGTTCAGCTAGCCAAGCTGCACCACGGGATGGCAAAAGACCATCCGGCTGCATTTGCACTTCTGCCTAACTCGCTGCAGCTCACGCAAGCTTACTGGGGTCTTGTGAAGGACTTCGGCAACGATTTTGGCTCTAAGGAGGCCGTCACGTCTGCCGTTGCTTCAGCTCAGATTGGTTCCGATGGTGATGCAGCAGAGGACAAGCCGTTCATCGAGAAGATCGCCTTGAAGGGACTATTGACTATACGCGCCTGTGTCAAAATGGTTCATAATCCTGCGCAGGCTTTCAAGTATCGCACACCCGTAGACAAAGAGGAGAAGGAGCAGGCAACCCAGATTCTACGGCAGACACTCCTGACTGACGAGTTCGTCCGCGAGGCGATGGAGACGCTGGTCACGCGCTTCTTCGTCTTCCGTGCAAGTGATTTGCGAGAGTGGGTTGAGGAACCCGAAGAATGGGAGAAGCGCGAAGAAGGTGATGGTGAAGACTGGGTGAGTGATCTGAGCCTTGAAGTACTTGGCATGTCTTAGGGCTCCAATCAATGCTTACTTTCTCCCTTTTAGGAGTTCTCCGTACGCTCATGCTCCGAGAAACTGTTTTTGGACTTGGTTCTGAACTACAGCGTCGTCATTGTTGGGCCGCTACTCAGCGTCTTCTACTCAGTCGCGAAGCCGGAAAACGAAGACGTCTTGTTCAAAGACTCCGTTTACACAGCTATTGGACTATCAGCCCCAGTCATACAGCAAAAGCTAGACTTCGATGCATTCATCCGAGATGTCCTCGTTCAAGAGGTGCAGAAACAATCTGCAGGGTTCAATATAATCCGCCGACGGGCTGCGATCTTGCTCGGTCAGTGGATATCAATCAAGGTATCCAATGACAGCCGATCCATCGTTTATCAGATCTTTCAGCATCTACTCAACCAGGACGACCCGCTCAACGACCAAGTCGTGCGTGTCACTGCCGGCCGACAATTCGTCAACATCGCGAATGATTGGGAGTTTCAGGTGGAGCGATTTCTCCCGTATGCGCAGACTATCCTCACCCAGGTGATGCAACTGATCGAAGAAGTCGAGCTCACCGAAACGAAAATGGCCCTGCTCAACACCATCAGTGTCATAGTCGAACGAATGGATCAGCAAATCACACCATATGCCGAGCGCATCGTCACGCTTCTGCCAGGCTTATGGCACCAGTCAGAGGATGAGCATCTCATGAAGCAGTCAATCTTGACTATCCTGGCGAGGTTGGTCACTGCTATGAAGGCCGATTCCCTTCCTCTCCATCAAATGGTCCTGCCTATCATCAAGGGCGCAGTCGAGCCCGGGTCCGAAACACAAGTATATTTGCTGGAAGATGCACTTGACCTTTGGGCAGCGGTTCTGATCCAAACGCCGGACGGAGCTGCTTCGGTGGAGCTGCTAGATCTGGTGCAGTACCTGTATCCAATCTTCGAGCTTGGGTCGGAACATTTGCGCAAGGCGCTCGAGATTGCGGAGTCCTACGTTATCGTTGCACCACAGCATATGCTCAACGCAGGTACTCGCACCGAGCTACTTCGAGCACTGTCGAACCTTTTAGGTGGCGGTCTCAAACCAGATGCAAACGGGCTCGTCTGCAATGTCGTGGAAACGATGCTAAGGCTTCCACAACGCCGAGAAGTCGCAGCTGCTCTACCTCTGGGCCAGTTCTCGAGCGCGTCGTTTATGATCATCTACGAGCTAGCCCAAGCTGCGGACCCAGAGAACGGGAATTTCGGATTCTTCCAAAAGCTTCTCCAGGGATTGCATGGGAGCTGGGAAGCACATTGTACAACTGGACCCAACAGGAAGGAGACTACCGTGGATGGTATCGTCGAGACCGACTACTATTCCATTTTCGCTCGCGCTATCCTCGGCTCCTTAGACGGGTTTTTGTATACTTGCCAGGGAGCAGCAACTGGTGTACTTGGCGGTGAGAGTCTCGAGTCCACGATGAAGTGGCTTCTGGAAGAGTGGTTCTCTCACCTTGAGAACGTTGGCGACCCCGGCAGGAAGAAGCTGATGTGTCTTGCGCTCACCAAGCTCCTCCAGACGAATCAGCCATTCATCCTCCTGAGTCTGCAGTCGCTGATGACATTGTGGACTGAAGTTCTGTGTGAGCTTCGCGAAGGCACCGAGGATATCGATGGAGATTGTTTGGTCTGGACGTCGCCCGTGTTGAATGAGTATGGCTCTGCGGAGGCTCCAGAAGATGCCAGACGAAGGACTCTCTCCAATACGGACGAAGTGCATACCGTCAACTTGGGACAGTTTATTAGGGAGCATCTCCAGCAGGCCATTGCTGCCGCAGGCGGATATGAGCAGTTCCGAGAACACTGGCTTGTGAACGTCGACGAAGATGTCATCAAGTCTTTCTCTGAGCTGAGAATACTCTAGAAGCAGAAACTGCGCGGATTTGCAGAGCATTCGCTGCAAGACCTGGCCATACGCCAAGGCGATGAGATTTGGAGCGGTTTTTGTCCCTCGCGTTTGGACAACGCGATGGCCATGTAACTCTCAACACCATCCGCTGGTCAATCTCCTGGAAAGCGAACACTCTTCTCCCTTCCACTCTGCCATTTCATATGTATTCAATACGCCAAGATGGTCATGGTGTAGAAACTGACTGACCAATAGAATCTCGGCAATTACTCCTTCCGGCCATAGTCGCTGACTTTGCCTGCACACGTCGAACCTCGGCTCATTCGGACTGCACTGCGAGCAGTACACTGTCAAGATGCCGACCAGTGGCGGGCAGACTAATCAAGGCATTGCCTCTCATTCTGTTCTGGAGAGGTGTCTTTTTCATTACCATAGACATACTCCATAAATTCGTGATGCCGGACAAACTCACTCGTCAAGAGGTCGCGAAGGCAAGCCACGAGCCAAGAGCTATTCAGAACTGGCCATTGCTAACACGTCCCTATAGCACGCCTCGGAAGATGACCTCTGGGTCATTGTCGACCACAAAGTGTACGATGTGACCGATTTCGTAGACGCCCATCCGGGTGGAGAAGTCGTCCTTCGCCAAGTCGCCGGACAAGATGCAACGGAAGCATTCTACAACCTCCACCGACACGAAGTCCTTCAGCAGTACAAGAGCTTGTGTATAGGAACACTCGAAGGCGAGAAGCCCGAAGCTATCGATCCTCAACCCGGCGACTTGAGCACCGTACCATACGCCGAGCCTCTATGGCTTTCACCACAATTCCACTCGCCATACTACAAGGAGAGCCACCACCGGTTACGAAAGGCTGTTCGAGAGTTTGTGGAAGTACACATTGTGCCCGAAGCACGAGAGAAAGAGGCAGATGGGACATATATCAGCCAGGAGCTCATTGACAAGATGGCGGACAACAATCTTCTGGCCTGTCGATTGGGGCCGGGGAAGCATTTGCACGGTCGTACGATCTTCAATGGAGCAGTCAAGGGCGAGGAATTTGATTACTTCCACGACTTGGTTGTGACCCAGGAGCTCGTTCGTACAAACATGAGAGGGTTCCAGGACGGAAACATGGCTGGTATGACCATCTCCTTGACTGCTGTGCACCAGTGGTGTAAGGACGATGAGCTGCGAGAACGCGTATCGAAAGAGGTGCTCTCCGGCAAGAAGAAGATCTGTTTGGCCGTGACCGAGGCTTTTGCTGGGTCTGATGTGGCTGGTCTGCGCACGACGGCAGAGCTGAGTGAGGATGGCCAGCACTACATTGTCAACGGCACGAAGAAATGGTAGATATGAAGACTCGCTCTAGGAACCGGACACAGACTGACATGACTGCAGGATCACCAATGGCATCTTCTCCGACTACTTCGTAACAGCTTGCAAGACCGACAAAGGCTACTCTGTGCTCCTCGTTGAGAAAGACGACAACATCGACCTCAAACCCATCAAAACCTCCTACTCCAAAGCCGCTGGCACAACCTACATCGAATTCAACAACGTCAAAGTCCCCAAACGCAACCTCCTCGGCCCAGAACACAAAGGTTTCCAAGTCATCATGGCAAACTTCAACCACGAACGCTTCATGATGGCCTGCATGGTCTCCCGCTGGTCCCGCACCGTCCTCGAAGAATGTCTCAAATGGTCGCACCAACGCATCGTCTTCGGCAAAACTCTCATCCAGCAACCGGTCATCCGCCAGAAGATATCCAAGATCATCCAGCATGTCGAAGCGAACCAGGCTTGGTTGGAAAGTGTCTGTTTTCAAATGACGAAGATGAGCTATGATCAACAGGCGAAGCAATTGAGTGGGCCGATTGCCATGCTGAAGACTTTTGCTACGAGGAGTGCGCATGAGGTTGCGGATGAGGCGACGAATATTTTTGGTGGGAGGGGGTTGACGCAGACGGGTATGGGGAGGGTTATTGAGATGTTTCATCGGACGTATAAGTTTGATGCGATTTTGGGAGGGGCGGAGGAGGTGTTGGCGGATTTGGGTGTGAGGCAGGCTATGAAGTTTATGCCTGTGGGGGCGAAGTTGTAGAAAAGGGAGAAGGGAGGTATGTCGGCTTTCTTGTTGATGCTGATATAGATTGGCAGGTGAGGAATACAGTACGACTTGCTGCTTGTCAGGCCTCAGTGGAACATTTCTTAATCGCGAAGACTGAACTAATGTTGAACTGGGGCACATCGAATGATGAGGCAGATTGGGCTAAATGGCCCGGAGACGAAATGATGGATTGTAAGTGATTGCCGCTACCGATGCTACATATGATATGCCGTGCTGATTCTCAATGAAATCAATGAGTTCGACTCGCTCGGGCCCAGCGTAGAAGCCAGGCCACGTGGAATCTGTTGCAAACGGCTGCGCCGTCCGTGAATACGTCGAAGGGTACCACCAGCCAAATCGTGTCTTTACGTCGATCTCGACTGAGGTGATCCAGCTCATTGACCTCTCACCGGACGCCTTGGCCCTGAGCCACGCCTTTGGTATTCTCCTCGTCCGAGATGATCAGCGAGTCCCCCAACTTCGCAGCCAGTAGCAAGGTCCTAAAGAAGCTGAAGATACATCTTGACGAACTCACGATTGTTCTCGTGCGGTGGGGAGCTACTAAAACCCGCCATCAACCTCAAGGGCGGCCTCTTTGGCGGCTCTCTGTGCAGCCCGCTCTTGCTTGAGACGCGCTTTGGCTTCCTTCCTCTCGGCTTTCTTCTGGCGGTTTTGCTCTTGCTTGAGCTCGTGTGCGAGGCGTTACTGTCTAGCCTTGTCGATCTTCACCCGGACGACAGCTTTGTGGAGCTTGTGCTCGAGGCGCTTGACCAAAACCTTGCCGCGGAAGATCTTCTCGCTGACCGGGTGACCGGGGTGCTGGAGCAAGCTGGCCTTGAACACGACCTTTTCGTGGGAGATGCCGGCTTCTGCCAGGCGACTGCAGATCTTGTCCTCGCGCTCGAGCATAATGGTGGCGCCGTTTTGGCGTAGAGTACGCTCTCCTGAGGTCTCGTTCCAGGTGATCGTGAGGCCTTTGATGAGGTTTGCGGAGTCTGGAAGGTTCTTGATGAAGTTGATGAAGCCAAACAGCTGCGACGAGTTACCGAACCAGATGCTGACGACGAAGCGGTTGAACTTGAAGAATAGAAGGATGCTTTCGTATCGCGTTTGGTGGCTGCATCGAGCGAATCTAAGGTGCGTGGCGATAACGTCGGAGTCGACTGGCAGGTCCTGGTCGGCGGTGAAGGCGTATTCATACACCTCGTTACGAAGCTCACCGGGAAGCTTCGTGAGCGTAGAGTCTTCCATCCTTCATCGGGGTCAGTTCGATATTCTATGAGGGTGACGGTTCGAAAATTACTCACTTGAAGATAGAGCAAAGCTCTCGAAGGCCTAAAGGCTTGGATGGTGTCGACTTCTGCCTGTACTGTGTACTTGTCGCTTGTTGGGTATTTAGAGGGATTGCTGACTGCTCAATATGTTAGCATGAACTCAAGACTGTTGTTGTGCTGTTCGACCTTCGCGACACCGCTGGCTAGGGTGTCGGCGTGGGACCGGAAGAGTTTGGCAGGCTCTTGTCGATGGCAAAGCTCAAGAAGCAGCTGATGAGGAAGGGAGGAGAAATGAAATTGGAGGGAGGTGAGGTTTAAGTAGGCAGACGCATGAGTTCCATTTCCGCACTATTCCAGACTGGGGTGCATTCACTCACGCAAGCAAGCAAGCATGTGAACGAAGCCTAGGGCTTTGCGTTTGCCAGCTCGGAGGAAACGACAATGGTAAGATCAGTGAATGATCTTTATTGTTCACCGAGAATAGAGACTCACCTGAGGCAGAATTTTGCTCGCCACCTTCGACACATCGTCACGGGAATGGACCTGGTCTCCAGCTCAGCGAGCGTCGCTGTTTGAGGGAGGCACTACATCCGCTTGGAGCTTCCTTCAGCCAACGACGAAGATTCAGCTTGGATGCAAGGGCTGTCAAACAAGACTGTAAGACGAGGCATCTGTTCATGATGTGTTGGCACTGCTACGGGTTCTACAGATCGATCCTCGAAAGACGAGTCACCATCGGTCTGTTCTTCTACAAATACAAGCACATCCCCAAGTTCCAGCATCGCACGATCCGTTTCATTCCAGCCAGTTCCGTCGCATCATACCCGTCCGCGTCAAACCGGAGTTAGACTTCACCCACGCGAATGTCACACGATGTCACCACACCGGTAGGACCAGGCTATCTCTGAGCCCTTCTTCGTCACTAGATCACTTGGTGTCGATGCTGCGGCCATACTGCTTGTTTAGATCTTGGCCGAGTTCGCCAATTGTGCATCAGACGCCGATGTGGACCTGGTCCGCGGCCTCTTTGGCCTCGTTGATGGCCTCGAGCTCCTTGGTCACTTTGCGCATGGCCGCGTGTTGAGCCTGGGCGAGCTTGCATTGCTGGTGATACTTCTTGTGGAGGATCGCGGCTTGCAGAGCGTAGATCTGCTCCGATGAGTGCAGACCCTGCTTGTTTGATGGAAGAGTGTAGGAAATCTTGATGTTGCGGTAGCTCACCCCGGCCTGGTGGATGTCTGCAGCGACCTTGGCCAGATTGGTGTTGCGCTTGAGAGACTCGTTCCAGCCGATGACGGTTGGGTCTTCCTCGTAGCGAATCTCCAACGAGCGGATGTTGCAAATGGCACCTCGAGTGCGCTTGCATCGCTCGAACCAGAGCTCGAGCGGGCGTGTGTTACCAGCGGCGATGGTGACGATGATGGCCTTGTTGTGGTAGCACATTTGCAGACCCTCTTCTTTGATCTGATTGCAGGTACGGAAGAGAGCTGGGATGCCATCGTGACCGTTGCCCACTGAGACGGGCTCGCCGTTGATGGAGTAGTAGTAGTAGATTCCGTTGCGCGCCTCTGCTGGTAAGTCGAGCAGGGAGAGCGCCATCCTTTGCAATCGTCAGTACAATTTCGTCAAGGCTTTACACCGCGTTATGCTCACTTGACGGTCTCTGCTTGACTGAGTGTTTTGCTGATGTCTTGATCTGAGACAGCACAGTGTATACCTCGACGATTGGTGCGTGTAATGGAAGACGTTACTATTGAAGGAAGTCAGTATCATGGTCAGAGCAGTGATGTTCTTGGCCATACGCCTTGCGATGAAGAGAAGCAAGCTGGACGGAAAGGCAGATGATAGAGTGTGGCAGACTCCAGTCGGGCGAGAAGTTCAGTGTAGAAGAAAAGAAAAGGAAAGGCGCAGCAGAGTAGTAGTTGAAGAGCAAACGCTGGCGCTGCTAACTTCTGCGCTATTCCGGATTAGGTCAAGCTCACGCAAGTACGCAAGCATGTGAAGAAAGCCTTGTCCTTGGCGTTTGCATCATCCTACCAAGCAACAACGACGATACAGCGAGTGATACTGGATTGCATTAGCAGATTGAGGGCCTCTTTAACAGGATATTAGGCTTGAGATTGGGCACTCTCGTCGCATGGGAGGACGAATCTAGGAGCGGAGCAGACCACAATAAGGAAAAGATGATCGTGAGCAGATCTCAGGCTTCTAACATTGGAATATCCAGCCTGATCTGGACTCTTGAAGCTACACGGGCATTGAAGGAAAATTATACTAATGAGGTTGGACTGATAATGATACACATTCGCAACGCTTTGGCAATGAGACCTACGGACCTTGGAACATCCTCTAACACGAAACCTCATATTGGCTTTTGTGTTTTTAAAAGGACGTTGTAAATCCTACGTCTAGGGTACTGAGTTACTCTACATTTTTGATTGATTGCGTACTAATTCTTTGCTTCTTTCGTTAAGCTGTGAAGAAGTTCTGCGTGCAATGTCTTCATTGATCATCACCACGACCACCAGTACCCACGCCTCTCCGACTACATAGCAACCTCCAGATCACTGGTCTTCGTTGCTTGTGGCATGGTCGTGCTCGTCGTCCTGGCGCCTATCGAGGATCGTAGGCGCAGAGGCGATGTTGGCGAGATCCACAGCCAGCTTGACTTTGATGAAGAGGGCAGACGACTGGCCTTAAGCTGCTGGTTGAAGTTCCTAGTCATGACGGCCATCTGAATTGCGTGCCTCTTCTGCACTTGGTTGGGATCCTCGTTTGGGCGGGGAAACATCTCAGCAGGGAAGATGATGTTGCGCTTGTTGATGCCAGCCACAACGGCATCCGCCAAGATGGTGGCCAGCTTGTAACTCCGGAAGTTCTTCTCCACATAGCTGAGTGGAGACTGGACATCTTGTGGCGTTTCCTCGTAGCGGACTTGGAGCTCTTGGACGAGACGTGCCGTGCCGCGGATGACCTTGAGGGAGTTGACACAACCCTCGAGGGAGCGCGAGTCACCGGAGGTGATCACAGCAATGAAGGTGTTGCGCTTGTAATACATGGCGCGAGTCTCACGGCGCATCTGTTTGCAGGTTCGAATGATACCTGGCTGTGTACCGATGGCCATAGGTTCGACGGAGATGACTGTGTACTCAGAGATTTTGTTGCGAAGCTCCGCCGAAAGCTTCGTTACCAGAGGAGAGTCATCCATGTCTAGTCTGAGTTAGCTTACGATAATTGGGGACTGAAGTTGTGGAAAGGTCTTACTTGGACCTCTGACGAATGATCTTCGCTCTCTGATGTCTGGCGTAAGAGTTCGATAGTGGATATTTAGGTGGGTGTTGTTCCTAGGCGATATTAGCTTCAAGCGAAAGGCTAACCCGGTCTCGATCCAGGGCAACGTGCCTGCGAGCGATGCTTGCGGGCTCTTGGTAGAGCCAGAAGAAAGAAAGGGGCGAAGAGGGCGGTGACGAAGTTTGGCAGTCTGCAGTCGCATCAGGGTATCGATGTGCAAGGAAAGAAGAAGAAGGAAGTTGAGGTAGGCAGAGAGGGGCTATTTAAAGAGCAAACGCTGCCTTAGCCCACTTCTGCACTATTCCAAATTTGGCAGTTGCAAGCTGCTTTCACTCACGTACTAAACAAGCATGTGAACGAAACTTGGGCTTGGCGTTTGCTCTCGCCACCCAAGAAAAATATCAAAAGCGCTATTGATGCTTGCTTCAATGAAGGCGCAATGGCATTCCTGAGAAGGCTGTAGGCGTCTGCGCCATGAAGAGTCGGGTCTTGCAGCTCCGTGATGGCGAACGAATGAAAGATCTGAGGCAGCCTCTGTGCTTGATGACAGAACTTGGATCAGAATGTCCAGTGAAAGCTGACAACATGAGCTTAAGCGATTATAAGAATGGCAACATGTGCTGTCGACATGACGATGCTTTGATACTGGCCTCGAGCCGCTGAGATTCGAAACGGAACAAGTGTGGCTGGCCAGCACCGCAGGCCACTGAAGCAATTAGAGTGACAAGTGGGTGTAACATGCTTTCATAAGATCTATCTACCTATCATCTTCTTGAGCGTGTAAGGAACGAATACAGCGACGTTTTCTGTGACAATCTCATGTTCGACAGGAGAAACCCTCAGCGGCCTCGTTGGCCCTGTATCGGTCCTTGCTCCTATCAAAGAGATGTCGTTCGGCGATCGGGGAGTTTCATGCTGGTCGCTGTGTATCGAAAAACAGAAAACTTGTGATGGACTGGCGGCCACGGGGTATCATATCGTGAGGGTGCTTTGGTGTGGAGCGTCGCTCCAGTATGCTGATTACCAGTTGCTCAGCTGCTGTGCTGTCAAGCCAATCGATCCTGGGTGTTGTGTGATCACCAGTTCTCGCAGAACGGCGAAGCGATCGTCTCTGGAATGCAAGAAACGCATTAGTTGCTCTGGCCGCTGCGAGCGCGGTGCTTTAACACCTGAAGGTGTAGATCAGCGATCTTGCGGTCGTAGCGATCGATGTTCTCGCCAGCCCCGGCCTTCTCATTGCGGGTGGTGGTCAGCTTGTCGATTTGGTGCATCTTGTTTTCGGCCAAAGCAGCATGGCGCTGCTGGTTGATCGCCTTATGGAGCATCGCATTGTAGATGGCGTGAAGTTGCATACGTTGGCTTGATGTCTCGTTGACACGTGGAATGAGCTTGACCGAAGCCTGGATGTTGGATCGTTTCAGGCCGGCGATAGATGCCTCCGCCAGGATCTCTCCGAGCTTGACGTTGCGCCGCTTTCTCTCTTGGACGGAGATTGGGGTAACGACTTCGGTAGTGCTCTCCAAGCAGACGATTTCCAGCCTGCTGACCTCCTTGGCGGACCCAGTCTCGCGGATGAGAGCTTTGACCCAGCGCTCAAGTGCAGTCGTGTCACCGGCAAAGATGATAGCCTGGAAGCTG
This sequence comes from Pseudocercospora crystallina, assembly GCA_003666085.1. Lineage (NCBI taxonomy): Eukaryota > Fungi > Ascomycota > Dothideomycetes > Mycosphaerellales > Mycosphaerellaceae > Pseudocercospora > Pseudocercospora crystallina. The sequence goes on from QQNG01000167.1 coordinate 284,278, forward strand.
TTGTAGTGGTAGAAAGTGTTTAGATGTTCCTTACGGATCTGCTTGTTGACCCGCAGAAGTACTGACACGGTAGGCTCTCCTTTGGAGATATTGACTGGCTTATCGCTGGTCAGGTAGTACTCGGCGATGTTGTTTTGTAGTTCTGGCGGGAGATCATGCCAGCAAGCCATCCTTTCAAAACGTCAGTAGGGCTTCAATATGGATTTGAGCTATATGATGCTCACTTGGAAAAACCTCGACAGCGTCTTCTGCTCGGTGCGTGTGGTCTCTTGGACTCAGGAAGCGTGGTTATAAGTGGATTGATGATGGGTATTGTAGAAGTGCTGACGCTGTTTCAATAGTTAGCTTTCCATCCAAAGCGCCCTCGTCAGCTGGCGACGCGCCTTGTGAGGAAGTTCAGGGGAGCGCTGAAAGCGCAGCTCGGTGGTGGAGAAAGGGAGGTTTGGCGGTATCTCAGTTGATGAAAGGGTACGTTGAGTACCGGACGAAGACGAAGAAGAGTTGGAGTGCGGAGAGATATATTTTCAAATACAGGAGGCTGGGTTCAACCATTCAACGCTTTACCAGATTGGGCGAAACTGAAGTGCCTTCCCTGAAACTAGCAAGCAGGTAGTGGTGGCTGGGCTTATTGTTCGGCAGCTCCCACTGCGTTCCCTGCGTTCCCTTTGTTGCCCCTTTCAGCTCGGCCAATAAGGTTTCGCAAATGCACGACTTCATTGATTCCCCGGCAAACTCCGAAAGGCTTTGTTCACCTCGCGTTGGCAGCTGATGCGCACGGACCACTCATCCCTGTCGGAGTCCCGCGTCTGCGATAATGACTCCGACTTCGTGCGGCCAATTATTTCCCGAGCTTGTCGCTAAGTGGGGCATCTAACAGAGCTCTGTTTCCGTTTGCTCTGCTTCACTCTCAGGGATCTGCTGCAGTGGACGTGATCGAGTGGCACTCCGCCAGGTTGATGCAGCGGGCGCCGACCCGACAGTCGTCTCTGTGCGCTCCCAGATATCGCCTACAGCGCAGCATAAACTAACAGAGCCTGTTTCAGGATTTGACAACGCCTCCTCATTGCCTGCCTCGACTCTACGACCTGGTAACCACCTTCAAGCATGGATCAATCACCTCTCTCCAAGCTCCCACCAGAACTCCGCAACGATATCTCTGGACTTCGACCTCAAGTCCACCGAGCCGCTAAGCATCCACACCTGCGAGCCCGCCCTGTTCCAAACCTGCCACCAAATCCGAGACGAAGCCGGCTCTCTCCTCTACGGCAACCGCATCGTCGAAGTCGTGCTCGACAATGGCAACGCCAGGCGTCTCATCCATTGGCTCAGCCTCCGCCCAACCTCGAATGGGCAAGTCATCAAGAAGCTCAACATCACCTACCTCACGATCTTCCACATGATGCCGATACCGGATGAGCAGCTATTCGCTCAGCTCGCGACTTGGAAGAAGGTCTGTGACGGTCTGTGCAAGTCTGGCATCGCGGAGGATCAAGTGGAGTGGAAGAAGGAATTTGACTTCTTGAGCTTGGGATGCTTTTCAGGGGCTACTGCTGGCGCTTTGGTGAAGCGCAACGATGAGCTGTTCAAGCGTGAGATGGCGGATCACATGGAGAGCGCTCGGCGAAGGGCTGCGAAAGGGTAGAGGCTGCCGTTTACATGAATGGCGTAGCAGTTGACGATGAGAACGAGAAAGCGGTTTAGTTCGACAGATTGCACTTGCGGTGTTGGATTAGCACTGCACACTTCTGGTTGAAGGCAAGCAGCCGGAAGTCCAAAGCCACCTGGCCTCTCGGTTGATGAAGTGTAGTCTATTTACACAATGGAGCCACCAAAGTCACCATCAAGCCCGCCTTCGTCTCTCTCACGCGTTCCAGCATCCTTCAAAGCCAACACGCGCCCCATTGTCCTCCTCACATTCTCAGAGAAGATCCTTCCAAAACTCCGCCGTGAAGAATCCCTCCACCTCCCCGTCAGTCAATCGTTTGATGCTCTTTTGCCTCCCTATTGGCACAGCCGACACCGCCCAGGCAGAGCCCGTAGATAGGTAGTGTCTGTGGTACGAAGGACAGGGCAATTTGATGATATGCAGCACCTCATTCGAGGTATTCCAGTTGACAGGTGCTAGCGAGCCGCCCAGCAACGCCTTCTCAATCGCGAAACCCATCTCAATGAAACCGTCTTGTTCAAAGAACATCTCATTGTGTGGGCCGTTCACGGCATTGTTTAGTGCGTGAGCGATTTCGTGCACGATCGTGATGGCGAGGTTGAGCCAACGGCGCTTGAGCTCGATAGGTGATCTTGTCTTGATTCTCGCGTGTAGCTGCAGGTCTTCAACGACTGCCGAATTGATAGTGATGACGCTTAGCGTGCCATTCTTCCCTGGCTGTATGATGTCGTGAACGTCACTCTCAGTGAGTCCCACGACGTCTGCTCGTAGCTTGTCTTGCTCGAACATCAACGACCGCGACAGCTCTATGAGAGCGTTTCGGGTCTGCTGGTCTTCTTTGTCTGGAAGGGGCTTTGTCACATCTGTGTAGGCGCGATGGAACACCTTCCGTGAGCGACCTTGTGTGTCATTTGCGAAAGTCTGCTGACCGTGGATGACTGCATGCCAGAAGTGTAAGGCGGCCTTGCATTGCAGCATGTTGCTGGCAAGGACGAGAGCGGGACCAAGGCGAATCAGGTCAAGATCGCTCACATCATTCCAGTGACCTCTGTCTAGAATAGGTTGGACATTGTCGAACGCGCTATCTGCTAGAAGCCGAATAGTGTGAGGGTCTGTGTTTTCTGTCACTAGCTGATCAAGCAGCCCTCTAACGTGAGTTTGCGCTGGTGTTTCGGTGCCCGAGGCGAGAAGAGGCATGACTGCGATACAGTCAAGGGGCTCAACGCGCGAGGTCGGTATTTGCGACCGGCATCACCGTCAGCGTGGAAATCGATGCTATGGCGCTGCGGGCGAAGCTAGAGGCGGCACGCGCGAGAAGCAATCACCAAACTTCGCCCCGAGTTCTTTGCTTCACTGACTGTTCTCGGCCAGTGGCGCTGTCACTGAGGGGTGATGGCGCGTCGAGGATGGTTGTGGTTGACGCGAAGTCGTGACTAGCGGCCCTGCTCTGTCAGTCTGCACATGCAAACGCACGGATATTGCTAGCGGCTGTTGGCGCTGGACACCCGCGCTTCCGCCCGCAACCCTTCAAGCGCTCAGGGACAGTTCATCATCGTAGTGGGAAAGATCATCCCCGGCATCCACCGAGATCAACGACAACGACATGGACAAGTCGCCTCTCAAGAAGTTGCCAGCAGAGCTGCGCAATGACATCTACGAGCTCTCCTTTTGCAACGCATCGACAAGCAAGACTCGAGTTGTCGGTCTCGAGATTTCATCCTCTGACGCCACGAGCATCCTCCACTCTGCGCCGAGCCTGGCACGAACATGCCGCTAGGTATGAGGCGAATGCAAGCTAATCTGGTACCGCGACCGCGGCTTCAGGCCCACAGTCCATAAGAACGACACCGCGCCCCTCATCAAGTGGTTCGAAACTCGACCGGCTAGGCTTTGGAAGGCATCAAGTCGCTCACCATCATGTCGGCCGCAACTGGAACTGGTGAAGAGGCAGAGCTGGAAGTCGGCGGTGGTAGACGGCATTGGGTGGCGCTTCGAGGCGCCTTACTGAAGGCTGAGATCCAGCTGATCGAGTCGCGTGGCGAAAGATGCCTCTCAAAATCCGCGTCATGGGTGAGGGTCGGATCAATATGATTTCGCAGGAAGTGTGAGAGGGCAGAGGATCTTACATCTGCGAGCGCTTCATGACTTCGTCTGAGGCGTTCCATCGGAGCATGGTGGAGTTCATGAAGGAGAATCCAGCGTGAGACGACTTGAAGGGGGCACTATCAGCGCCAAAGTATCGTGAACGCCTTGCTCAAGACAATCGAAGGCGTTTAGGTGTTGATGATCGGAGGACGGTGTTCATGTACCTAGACCTTCAGGGTCAAGTTTAATAAATGACTTGAACATCGGTATAAAACTGGTACAGGTCAGCAATCTCATAAGGGAATGCATAAGGGCTTGCACTCACGGATTGTACCATCTTCATATACCGCTCAACATTGACACCGTCTGGAATAGATTGTTGGATATATCAGCTGCGATTCAGATGTCTCTATTGGTTCGCGAGAGATCGTTCCGGCCTCGTATTGTAATCTGTGATTCTCTTATCACGCCCAGTCTTGGGATACATGCCACAACCAGACCATTGTGGACGGAACGACCTCCTGAATGGAAGAGGATTGCATGAGACTGGAGACCGTAGAAATCCGCCATGCTGATGTTTGCGGCACCATGGACCAGATGCTACTGCCACATCCAGATTCAGACATGTATTGTCTCGTCCTTGTCTCTTTGTTGTCTCTTTAATGTTTTGAGGTTGCAGTATGTTGTTGTGAAAGTCGAGTCGGACCGTGAAGTCGCGATTTTAGGCTTGCCGCTAGCGGGACTGGCCGAGAATCCCTGCCATAGCTTAATTTTGAAACGCCAGACTTTCTTCAGGTTCGCAGTCATAGCGCTGGCTTGTGACGCATATCCCACCCAAGACAACACCCCTACGCTGCGAAACTTACTGCAAGCGCATGCTGTAGTCGCATTAACCCCATAGCCAACTTTCTGTCGAGAACGACTTAGCCCAGCCACCACAGCGACCACAGTACACGAAATCCCCTGACGATGCCGGGCACGCGAGGACCTGTGCCAGTGCCTACAGGCCAGGCCAATGGCACGGGTCAAGACCTCACCACCGACATCTTAGCCAACCTCGAAAACAACGATCCAATTCAAACCGATGTCGCCTACCCTCAAGTACCACAGGCCCAGATCAAGGCCGCCCTCGACAGACTGGCAAGCAGAGCGATGGTGGAGTATGACACAAACGACAGCGAGCAGGTCACATTGACGGGCGAGGGACAACAAATAGCGGACGAGGGTAGTCACGAATACAAGATCTGGCAAGTCATCAAGCAAGCGGGTAGATTAGGCCTCAAAGACCCAGCTCTCGCGACACCATCTGCCAAGGTCGGGCAAGGCAATGCTTTCAAGCAGGGCTGGATCAAGAAAGACGGAGACGCCTTCATCTCACTTAAGGATGAAGTCAAGGATACAACTGCAGAGACGCTGAAGTATGTGGCAGAGTATAAAACCATGCCAGACCCAAAGCAGCAGAAGGACTACCTGAAGCGAAAGCTCATAACGACACAAAAGATCATCACTTACGAAGTGCGAAAAGGCCCGCGGTGGGCGAAGGAGATTCCTCTGGAGGTCACAGACTTGACGGCGGAGATGCTCGAGGATGGCAGCTGGAAGTCAGCCACCTTCAAGCCATACAACTTCAAAGCGCTGGGTGCGAATCAAAACGCAGGCACGCTGCATCCTCTGAACAAGGTGCGGGAGGAGTTCAGAAAGATCTTCTTCAACTGGGACTTCATTGAGATGCCCACAGGGCGGTATGTATACCTGCTCGTCTGTATGAGAACATCTTGCTAACATGATCCAGCTTCGTCGACACTGGCTTCTGGAACTTCGATGCTCTCTTCGTCCCACAACAACATCCTGCTCGTGATTTGCAAGATACTTTCTACGTCTCCGACCCTGCTGAAGCTGGTTTACCTGGACCCGATTCTCTAGCAGACGGCGCGCTCGAGAGAATGGAGGCTGAATCGCAACTCTTCGCCTCGGAGGATGCGCCTACACAAACCAAGACTCCTAACTACAAGCAATACTATGAGGACGTCAAGGCCGTGCATCAGGATGGCAAATTTGGCTCCATTGGCTACCGATACCCCTACGACGACTCGGAAACTAAGCGCCTCGTCCTTCGTACACACACCACCGCCGTCTCTACGTACTGCCTTCACCGCCTCGCAGCCAACCCACGACCTGCGCGCTACTTCTCCATCGACCGCGTCTTCCGAAACGAAACCGTCGACGCAACACATCTTGCAGAGTTCCACCAAATCGAAGGTGTCATTGCAGACTTCGGCCTGACACTGGGTGGTCTCCAAGCCTTCTTGGGCAAGTTCTTCGCCCAGCTCGGAATCACCAACCTGCGTTTCAAGCCCGCCTACAACCCCTACACTGAGCCCAGTATGGAGGTCTTCGGCTTCCACCGCGGCTTGAACAAGTGGGTTGAGATCGGTAACTCTGGTATGTTCAGACCCGAGATGCTGTTGCCTATGGGTCTACCGGAAGATCTCCGAGTGTACGGTTTCGGTCTTTCGCTGGAGCGGCCTACCATGATCAAGTATGGCGTCAGCAATATCAGAGAATTGTTGGGTCACAAAGTGGACCTGGGCTTCATTGAGTCCAATGCGGCTGTGCGCTTGGACAAGGACTAGATGGTCTGAGCTGGAGTTTCATTGCATTGCATATGCTATAGTACAGTGTATACTATAGCTTGCTCGCCCGACTGTGGTATGAACGAAATGCAGAGATGTTCAATGTGGTCCCTTCTCTGGACGTTCTCCTGGATCTGAGGACTATGATTGTGTCAGCGGTCCCTCGCGTGGTACAATTCGAACGGCTGACCTTATTAGTCGACACCAATCAAGGCCTGGGATGTTCCAACCTGTACTCTCACTGCTCATCACCCCCTTCGGTCGTCTTCCACGCAACCCGCTCATTCTCAACCACCTCAGGATAGAGCAGCAAAGTGCTCATCATGACGCTCACCAAAATCGACACACCATCTTCCACATTACCCCAACCATCTCCAACCAGAGTCCGCATGAGTCTCGAGTACTTATCCTCGACCCACGCTCTCTTGAACTCCACACGAAGTGACGCACTCTTGGACCCTTTTGCTGGTTTCTTGTGGAGTCCGACATCGCGGAGAGCGGCGCAGAGGTCCTTCCATTTCAGATAGATGGATTCCTCGCCGGAGGTGGGGGCTAATTCGATGGTCGTGATGGGTTGGTAGGAGATCGTGAGGGTCTTGATGTGATCGAATGTGGTGCTGCGGTTCTTGGCTTTCAGCCACTTGATAGTCGGCGCGGTGTCGTGGTCACTGACCTCAACAGCGAACTCTTGATAGAAGTAGATGGGTCTGGCCTCTGCGCGAATCTGACGGCAAACTGCGAGTAGCGGTGGCTCTTGTGAGGCGATGTCGATAGGCTCATCCTCGACAGTGGCGTACTCGTAGATGCGATTGCGAAGTTCGCCGGAGAGCTCGTTGAGGGGTGAGTCGTCCATCTTGGTCGTTGTGCTGAGTGCTTGTGTGTGTGTGGGTGAGGTGGTGCTGGAGTGGATGTTGGTTGTGAAGTTGTGGAAAGCAAGAGAGGTCAGAAGAAATGCGAAGATGAAGTTCGTTGCGCACGGACGTTGTCGCGTTTGGACTTGAATCACATGCAAATTTCGCCACCTGCAAGTGCTAATTGGGCTGCCGTGAAGCTCGCACGAAGATGATCATTTGTGCTAAATCGCGATACTCTCTGTCGGAACGAGGGGTTTTTGACCATCTGTCTCTACCATCGTGAGCACAGTCAGTCCACCTTCCGACGAAGAATCTTCATTCGCAAACATTGTTGCTATCTGCACATCGGCCACCCCTCTCCCATCTCATCCTCGCACTCCATCACACCAGATGTAGGTGAGCCTCCCCAACCACCGCCCCATGCGCCTCAACCATACTCCTATCCCACTCTCTAATCTCCTGATCCTGCACACCCTCCGCCCTCAACCTCATCTGCGTCAACATCGTAAGAATCCACGCGAGAAAGCACTTATCCAGAAGATCATGTACAAGCCTCAGCGTCACCAACTTCTGCTCATCAACATCATCCGACAGCGTGTCGACCCCGTCCTTCACCCACTCGATGCACCCTTTTCCAGATCTGTCTTTCTCTGCCAGACCGGCGCGGACTAGGGCGGTGCATAGTCGATGCCAGGGCGCACGAATGGGGTCGACTGCTGGGGGTTCTTCGATGTTGAAGATACCGGGGCGGTGATTGGAATGGATTTTGAGGCGTTGGATCCAGCGCAAGCTGGAGTGTGGTTCTGAGTCCAGCCAGCGGACGAGAGGAGTAGTCTCATTTTCGTTGATGGTGGTAGTGAAGTCCTGAGCGTAGTAGATGGTGATTGCTTCTTGTCTGATCTGATGGCAGGTATCGAGTATGCGCGGTTCTTTGGCAGGAACTTTGATTCCGTCGCTGTCGCTCGATGGTGTGAGTATGAACTCGTAGATGATGTTTCTGAGCTCTGGCGAAATAGAGTTGAGCGGTGATGCATCCATGTTGATGTTGGTGATGGGATATGTTGAGGTCGTGAATAATGCACAACAATTAGAGATGGAGCCGTCATGCAGATGGCGGGAGGTGCGTGTCGAGCAAGGAAGGTAGCATCGACTGGTTGACAGGGCTGAAAGTAGGGCGCTTGGATTCGAGCTTGGACCTATGCCTTTCAATGCGAGAAGGATTGTTCAAAGGAGGTATGATTGATCAATTGAAGACAACAGCATATGATACACGATGCAGTGCGCTGCGAATGGTGAACAAGATTTCACTGATATCAGTAGCCATGAGTCTCATCCTTCCTCTCTTGATCACGACCTTGCGACATAATTCAGACGCATCCGCCTCTCCAGACCTCGAGCCAAGCACTTCTCTCCCTCAAAGCTTTCGCTCTTTCGAACAAAAACTTCGGAACCTCCACTCCGAGTCTCTTCGCATCCCTCTCCAGCTCCTGAAACTCCTTCAAGCACATACCAGTGATCATCCTCTGAATACCCATATGGAACCAAATTTCATATTGCCTCTCCCTGACCCTGGCCAACTCCTTCTGCCTGAGAACGAGAATGCTGTATCGTTCTCATCAATTGGTTCCTGGTACCCTGCCGAGCGCCTGAAAAAGTTCGAACAGGTCGCATCGAGCATATTCGCCTCATACAGTGCATCCAGGACTGCCTGCCAAGCCTGCTCTCGCCACCTCCCGAAGCAGCTTCTTTCGACGCTGCGGAAGAAGCTGTAGACAATCGATCGAGACTCCGACTCTTGGAGGACTGAAAACTCGTTGACTTTGTCGGAGACGGAGGTGATGTTGAATGTTTTGACGTGCTTCAAGGTAGTCTTGGGCTTCACTTGCAGCCACCTAACAAGTCCCTTGGTGTCATTGTCGTAGACCGTGACATGGAACGTATTGGAGGAGTAGAAGATAGAAGAGGCTTCTTGACGGATCTGACGGCAGGTACGTAGGAGCGCGGGCTCGGATTCGAAGACGCTGACAGATTCGCCGTGTTCAGTGGATACGGAGAGGTCATAGATGTCGTTCCGCAGTTCGGCGGATAGGCGCTTGAGTGGAGAGCAATCCATGGCGTGATTGATGCTTTGCGTTTTGTTTTGGCATGAGTGAGTGCCCGGCGTTGATGGGAGGCGGGAGTGAAGTTGGAGGGGGATCGATGGTAGAATTTTAAAGACCAGGAGATTGGCATCATGTGCAAACGGGAAGGTGCTGCTGCTTGATGAAGACCTCAACACGGCTTCACCTTCTTCACAACTCGCGAGAGTTCATACGTGCCGCAGCTCCCTCCAAGAAGCCCTTCAAACCAGAACCTCCTTCCCAGTCTCCCCTTCCTCGCTTGCCTCTCCCTCAGCCACGATCTGCTCCATAGCCTTCCTAAACGCAATGATACGCAGAAATCTGTTCAACTCCTCAAGCAGCATCCACAGAGCGTCGAACGCATCTTGGGGATCCTCCAGCTCCGTAACGTACTCCTTCCGCCAGAGAATCCGATCGTGTTTGAAGCCCGCATCGATCAGAGCTGTAGCGAGCGACTTCCAGTCGCGTTCGCGCTCTGTGCCTATGAGATATCAATTCGAATCTGCTAATCAAAGTGATTGTGTATGAGTCCGGAGAGCCACATACCTTCCTTCACATCCACATCCTCATCAGACAGCGAAACGACGCGAATGTTCTTGACTTTCTTCAGAACAGGTCGCGGTTGTCGGTCGAGCCAGGTGACGAGCGGCGCAGTCTTGCTGTCGGTCACAGCGACGTTGAGTCGACGCTTGTGATAGAGTAGCGGACGAGCTTCGGCGCGGATCTGCTTGCATGCCAGTAGTAAGGCCGGCTCACGATTCGAGATATCTAGGTCTTCCGATTCGTCTCCATGAGCATCCATCGTGAGGCGGTAGATGTTGTTTCGGAGTTCGCCTGGTAGATCGTTGAGAGGTGAGTGGTCCATGATGTTTGAGGTGCGAGGATGGTTCGAGGTGGATGCGAGAAGACTTGGAGTTTGGTGGTAGAGAGCAAGTGAGTGATGAGAATGTAATTGCAAGAAGCGTCTAGAATTCATTTCCAAGCGAATCATGTGCGGATGAAACCTCTCGTTCACCTGTCTCAGTCAATGGTATCTGACTTAGATTGGCCCGCCGCTCTCCGCAGCGGCTTGCGTCGAAGCATCAAGTTCATCGTATCTTCTCAAGTCTGGGCGGACGCCTTCTACTGTGCACCAACAGAATAACTGATCTGCAACGGCGAAGAATGCAAGTTCGTCCCGAGGCTGGGTGTTAAAGCTTCTTCTGTTGTGGGAATTGAGACCGTGCTTCACCTTCCAAATTGTTGCAGCCATGGCGATCAAAAACGCCCTGGATCGGTAGAGTTCTGTCGCTCTGATTACTTGCAGTTCGCACAGCCAGTGCTTCCCGTCGCGCCGGTCCGGAGAACAAACTCTCCTACCGTTAGGTCCACAAGTGCGTTGGTATTTCCGCCACCTCGTTCGGTCAAGAACTCTCGCGTGGTGAAGGGCCGTAACAAGATCAATCCACTCATGGTCAAGATCTGGGACTTCAAAGCAGAGTGTACTGTTAGTGTGGCAACAATGAGACGCGCATTGATCGATACTCACGACACTGGGGCCATTCTAGTTCGATCTCCAGTTCTATGCTCTTCAGAACCTCCAGATGACGAGTCGGTAGCTGTTCTATCCATCTCTTGAGACGTTGAAGGCTCAGAACTTCGAGTCGCACGTTGCGTGACCAGAAAAGCGGCGAGGCTTCTTGGTATATTTGCTTGCATGTCCGCAGGAGTGCTGGGGCAGATTTGAAGATCTGGTTTTGGTCGTAATGTGAGAAGAGGACTTCGTATATCTCGTTTCGCAGTTCGGCTGGCAATTTCTGCAAGGCCGAGTTCTCCATGTCGCCGCTTCTTGGATGTTGGATAAGATGGCCCTCGTCCAAGATTGCCGTTAAGATGATGTCCGCAGAAGAAGGAAAAGCCCGCTCGCAGGATTTAACAAAATTCTAAGCCAAGACATCTTGACTCCCAACAACAAGGTTGGAGCAACCAAGCTCCGCGCATTACTTCTCCTTGGATTGGCTTTCCAATAGTCCAATCAGCATCTATCTCTTACTACTCGCTTCCCGATGAACAATCCTTCTGCTATGCCGTGATCTGTCCAGAGACGCTTTGATGTCGAAGAAGCCATACCTGCCCTCAAGTAGTAGTCGAGGGCACATTGCAAGCTGTGGCTGCCTTCGGTATAACGTTGGCAAATAGGCTCGCAATTCCTCATCGCTGGACACTTCTGCCTCAGGGTCCATGACAAGAACGGCGTACGCTTTGCTGTAGATCTCGTTTATTGAAGGCCCGCGGCCGAGTGTCGTAGATGGAATACAAAGGCTGCTCATCCAAAAGCAAAGCTCTCCGCGGACTTCCTCGACCTGCAGTTTACCGAGCCTGATTGCCAGTCGGATCAGCTGGCAGGTAGTGATAGAGTTGTATTTTGACGAAGCAATCGTGTCTGGGTGGATGGGTGCGACCACGACGTATTTTGTGCTCCCGCTGACCGGCTTCGCAGTGAGACTAAGTTTGTCGGTATCGCCAGTTTCGACGTTCAAAACGGGGACGCTTTTGTCTTCGAGTATTATCTTGATGTTCGGAATTGGCGCGCTGATCGTTCGACATTCGCAGTCATGGTGGACATGTCGAGCGGATGCTGTCGGGATAGATGCGCTTCGGTCCTGGTCTGTTGTTCCAGGACTACTCATTCGTGGTCGCGAGTCGCAAGGCAGAATGGATCTCATGTGTCGGTATGTGTGTTGCGTCACTTTCGATTGCGCTTTTGCATCAAAGTAGATGAAGGCGAGGTTTACTGCTGTCGTAATGACAACACAGCCTTATGGGCTGAAGCCCGACTTACATATTCGTCGCCACTGCCAGGTGACGAGTCCACGGCCGAGACTATTCTTAGACCGGGCATCACGGATGCCGCCAAGAATGAGGCATCAGGCTGAGAAGTATACAGTAGTACGATACCGGTCAGTAGACGTCTTCTGGATGATGAGGTCAGAAAAGTCAAATTCCGACATGTTGTTGTCGTGTTCACGACACATTATTATTGCAACCTGACCGGCGGACGTGGAGGAACGGTACGCGGAGAAAGTATCAAGCGGGTGCTTGTTGATCCTTGTTGCATCATTCTCTCACGGCCGAGTCCTTTTGATAGCAGCCTTCTTTCTGCTCGCCCGTGGCGTAGTGTACTGTTATCAGGATGGAGAGTCGGCAAAAAATAAATAAATCGTTACATGGCCGCCTTGGACGTGCCAGCCCCATCGAGGGCATGCCGGCCGCATCGAAGACCTGAAGCCACCGCTCAGCCATCGCAGTGCATTCCGTGCAGTGGGGCAATGCTGCCACCGATGTACTCCGGGAGCTCGACGGCCAGATCCGTATGAGCGCCGTCGAGGAAATCCATGTCCAATGAGAAGAAGTCTTAGATGTGCCCTCGATGTTGAGGAGAGGAAGAAGAAGTGCTGGCAGTCTGAGACAGGTGAAACGGCGTTCGGAGAAAAGCTCATCCTTCTGCTTGGCAACGCTTGCCCGCGTTTGGGGGCATCACATGAAAAAGAGGCTGTCTCAAACCTTGATCAGAAATGTTTCCGAGGGGTCCAAATTGTTGACTCTGGTGTGTAGTGTGACATCTTGCCTCTTCAGGACTGACGTATGTGACGCTGTGACTGGTTAGCAGCTGCAAAAGCAGGACAGCAGCTCTCCCAGCTGGAGATTTGGTTGGAGAGCGAGTGACCAGGGTATGACGAAAACCAGCGAAGGTTCAGGGTTGCAGTCTCGGTGGAGCTTCTAGTTTCGAAAGCACACAGACAGACGCTCAACACAACAAACTGCATAAACACACCACACCGACTCGTTCATTTCCTTCGAGTCTGTTCTGAAGCTGCATCTCGTGCACCTCTACCACCTGTCCACCCACGACAGCTCGCAGTAATCAACCCGGAACAAAGCGCGCAATCCCGAATATCCCCTTATCGGTACCACGAAACAATGGCAGACAGCGCGGCAGCCCAACAATATCCGAACCTCAACCCGTACGAAGGCACGAACGGCACACAACAACCCGCCGACGAGAGCAAGAGCCTGTTGAACAGTGAGGTGCGTACTTGCCAGCTGGCTTCCACATTTCAATCATGAGCAGGAGCATATGCAGCATTCACGGTGGTGGTGCCTGAAGCAGCAGTGACGTGGAGGGCAGCGAGCTCTTGCTGCTGCATGTTACTTGTTTTCCGGCACCGTCAATCTGTCCTTTCTGCATCGACTCCTTCTGCCACCTCTACTCGACTGCTCGCACTCTGCAGACATTTCAGACTCGACTGACACCCTCACCAGTCTCCAGCATCTTTCCCATCGACCACCACCTCGCATCCCAGCGAGCACCCGACATCGAGCTTGCCTAACATGTCTTCCGCAGACGCACAGCAGACCGCCCAGAACACAATGGACAGCGTCAAGAACTCGCAGACGGTGCAGACCGTCGTCAACGGCCCCGTCGCCGACAAGGCCCGCACCGAGGCGAATGCCACCAAGAACGAGTTCGGCAACCTCGCTGCCTCCCGCCAGACACCCGAGACCCAGACAGCTACCGGCCAGGACCTCACACACTACCACTCCTTCTTCTACAACCTCCTGTCCTGGGAGAACCCACGAGCGACCGCCATCACCTACGTCTTCATCGTCCTCTCCATCCTCACCGCCCGCTACGTCCCCGTTTCGAGATACGCACTAAAGGCTCTCTACATCGTCCTGGGTGTCACTGCGGCACTTGAAATCGCTGGCCAGACTCTACTTGGACAGGGTGTCTCCACCAAGCTGCGACCGAAAAAGTACTACACCATTCCACACGAGACGCTCGAGAGCGTGATGCAAGATGGTGTCGAGCTTGTCAACTTCTTTGTTATCGAGTTCCAGCGCATCATCTTCGCCGAGAATGTCTATGCAACCATTGCTGTAAGTCCAACGCTGCGGAGTAAAGTCTCAAGCAGTGACTGATTTGATTACAGGCCTTCGCCAGCACCTTCCTCACCTACTGGCTCATCAAGATCATGCCCACCTGGGGCCTCTCCCTCTTCTTCACCACCGTCATCTTCTTCGCACCACTCGTCTACATCACCAACAAGGAGCTCATCGACGAGCACCTCGGAAACGCGCAGAAGATTGTCTCTGAGCAGACAAGCCAGGTTCGTAGTCTGGCTGCCGAGCACACTGGCAAGGCCTGGGAAGCGAGCCAGAATGCAATCAAGGAGTACACTGGCAAGGCACAAGAGGCGATCGGCTCTGGAAAGCAGGCCGCTGTTGACAAGGGATATGTGAGCCAGGAGACTGCCGCCAAGGTGACCCCGGCGGAGAAGCCAGTCCACAGCGACGACTTCCCATCGGCACCAAAGGCGGAGCCAGCGGCTCCAGCTCCTGAGCATGTCGCCGACCCGACAGCTGAGCTCAAGACTGAGCCGCTCGCTGCATAAGCGTATTGCGCGAGCCTTGACCAGCACGATGTGGATACCATTACCTGAGAGGGCTTGGAAAAAGCCCGTTTTCTGCTCGCGACCCATTACACCTATGAGCTATCGGACACCTACAGACTGAAGATTGGAGCTTGCACAAATGGCGAGGCGTTGGAGGAGGGAGCTTGTACTATCACCTGCCTACGTTGCACGCAGCAGCAGCAGTAGGCATTCTGGTGTGTTTCATACACCTATCATTGTAGCATGAGCGATGAAATGATAAGCGTCTAATGTGAAGCGAATGTCTCTTACCTCCCATTGCCATGCCAGCCTACTTCCAGCACCATGACTCGGAGAACGCGCCTTCCTGCGGCGCGTCTCTCACGTGGCTATTAATTAGACTTCCGTCCGAAAACCCTGTTCGGACATGAAATCCCTCCGACTCCAACTCCCCTCGCTGATACGACTCCGAACGTCGTACTACAGCTTCCCACGGCCAGGTATATGATGCCAGGGACTATCCGCTTCGTGCATCTCACAAAGACCGAATGTCCATCTAGGTCCCCAGCTCGTGCGAGTGGATTAGTAAGACGTCATTGACTGATGATACAAGGGTACGGAAGCTGTCCTGACTGCCGTCTCCACCCTGCCCTCATCCAGCTCCTTCCTGTTTGAACTTCATGCTTACAAGTATCCGACGAGTTTCGCTTGTATCAAGACAACTCACTACGAAGATATCGAAACCCGTTGACTTTACAAGCACGAGAACAATGGCTGCTACCAACGGATTGACGAATGGCAAGGCTGTCGCTGCGCCTAAGATTACGCTTTATACGAATCACAAATGTCCGTATGCGCATCGGGCTCATATTACGTTGAAGGAATTGGGGTTGAAGTTTGAGGAGGTTTTGATTGATTTGGACACACCGCGGCCTCAATGGTTCGTTGTTCCTTCCATGAGATGTTTTCGGTTGGTGGCAATCAATGCTGATGAGTGTGTGGGTTAAAGGTACCTGGATATCAACCCTCGCGGCCTGGTCCCATCGATCAAGTATACTGTGCCAGGGGTGTATGATGAGGAAATCATAACAGAGAGTGCGATTGTGTCGGAATTCCTCGCGGATTCATTCCCAAGTCATCTTCTGCCCAACCCAAGAGAAGATCCCAGGGCTCCTTTGAAGAGGGTAAGTCAACTCCCCAACCCCCCTCAACGCCCTCTTTCACCTTTCCCTTTGCTGATCCCCTTCCGCCGCAGGCCCGCATCAACTTCTTCACCGACACCTGGAACACCAAAATCGCCTCCCACTGGTTCCAAACCCTCCTCGCCACCTCCCCCACCGAAAAACAATCCAAATCCGACGCCTGGTTCTCCGCCGTCGAGAAAGAAATCGAGCCCCTCCTCTCCGACGCATCCCCCTTCTTCGGCGGCTCCGACAAACTCACCTTCGCGGAAGTCCACACTGGCCCGTTTATCGTGAGATGGTGGAGTCTGGCGAAACATGAAGATTTGGTACCGAGGAGTTTGATTGAGAAGTTGGAGGGGTTGCCGAATTTTGGGAGGTGGGCGAGGGCGGTTAGGGAGAATGAGAGTGTGAATGAGTGTGTGGATTGGGAGGCGGGGACGGATGCTATGAGGAAGAAGATTGAGGAGATTAGGGAGAAGCAGCAGAAGAAGTGAGTGAGTGGTAGGCAGCGGGATTGAGGTGGGCGTGAGTTTTGTATTGGTTTCGCTACCTATCTACCATTCATGGTCACTCTCCCTGTGTGAGGAAGGTTCTCCAGATCGCTCTCGTAAAGTCGGCTCGTGAGCAAGAGATTGAAATCGCAGAACTGCGCACACGACTCCAGACGATCAGTCGCGAACATCGCGATTCAGTTATTTCCCCGGATTCCATTTGCCCCCGTCTTTCAAAAACTCCCGATAGACACCAGACGACAACAGGAGCGTCGTCCCAGGCTTTGCTTCCGCCACAAGAGCAAAAGATTCCTGGTCCCTTTCACCATCGATCCTACCAAATCCATCATATAATATCTCAGTCCTCTCGAAAACGGAGTACGCCCACCGGATCTCGCCATCTTCTTCATACGGTGACTTTTCGGCGAATAGCCATGCTTCCATGACCTTCATAATAGCTTGCAACTCGCATCGGAATTGTTTCTTTCGGAGAGTATGCGGTGCGTACCGCCGCCTTTCGCTCATGTAATAATCGGGGGTGGCCTTTGGGTGTCTCGTGAGTTCCTCTTTCGAGACCTCGAACTCAACTCTCTCGTCAACGAAACCTCGCTGGATGAGCTGCCTGCACAGCTCCTTCCAAGCGGCTAGTCGCTTTCTGTCCTCAGTGACCTCGCCGCCCGAGCGACTGACGATTCTGAGCTTCGCGACGCGCTTCAAAGTGGCTGCTGGTCTGAGCTGTAACGTCTTGATGAGAGCTGTGGTGTCGTGGTCGTAGATATCGGCTTCGTATTTATCGGTGTACGGGACGGAAGACGCTTCTCTCCGAATAGCGCGGCAGGTCTTGAGCAGGCTCGGTTCGCGAAAAAGCTTCTTAAACTCGTCGGAGTCGTCGTTGCTACTTAGTGCTAGCTCGTAGATTTGGACTCGCAGCTCGGCTGGGAGGGTGGATAGTGGTGAGTTCTCCATGACGAATATTTGGTGAGGTAGATACTGTGCGTACTCGAGAGCGCAGGTTGTAGGATCGTGTGCGCATTCAATGGAGGCGAGGAATGTAGAGTTGAGAGAAGAAAGTGCCTGAAAGCGCTCCCAGAGTCTTGGCGGCGGGTACCTTCGACTCAGACGGTACTCTTTCACGCTTACTAGCTGTCTCCAGTACCCACAAATCTCTGAGCTGTGCAAGCTTTCTCACGACTCGATGTCCAGAGTCTCGCCAACTGCAGTGGATCAATAGAGCTTAGAGCCCTGCATTGGGGGGCAGATCAGCATACAGCCAGCTCCAGTCCGATCCCAGTCCTAAGTCATCAGGAAAGCCATATCCATTACCCGCCGAAGGGTCGAAGAAGCCGGTGTCGGTGTTCAGCCATTCAGAGGAGCCTGTGTCAGGCAAGAATGGTCCCTGGTAGGCAAAAGACATGCCCAAACCAAAACTCGGATCGTAGCTAAGGGCGTCCACGTGGTTCGCACTGGGGTTTATCTGCTGGTTCCGAGCTGACTGGCTTGCTCCCACATTTCCATTCGTCCCGATTGTCTGGCCGTTGCCCATAGTAGCTTTGAGTGTGTCGCAGGACATTCGCGTAATCGAGATAGTCCCGAAGTAAGGCAGCACCACAGTCTGCGAAGCCTCGCTAGGAGGCTTACTCGCCGAATCGAGCAAAGCCTCCAAAGCCGTCTGACATTTTCTACATAGCGTTCCCGACATCCTCGTCTCGGCGCCAGATTTGATGACGTCTCTCACTCGATATATGAGCTGCAAATCTTTCTCTTGCCTCGCAGGATCAGAGACCGGGGTTATTCCCGGACCATAGCGTATCAGACCGAGGAGGACGATGACAGCTGCTGTAAAGGCGTTGAAGTTGAGAACAGTGCCATCGTTGGTCGCAGAGGGGTTTGTGTCTGCGATTTCCAGAAAGGCTTCTACGAGCTTACGGGAGTCGTCGACACAGCTCTTGCGGCTAAACTGGTAGCGGATTTCGTCGGCAGAGCGGAAGAAGAATGGAAGGTGAACCCAGGCTCGGAGCATGTAATAGTGGACAGTCCGGTACAGCCGAGTGAACTTCTCGGATAGGTCTGTGCAGGTACGAATAGAGTCCAGGTCGAGGTAGCCGACAGGAAGTTGGGACTTCACGCTTTCCAATTGCTCTTCGATCTGCGCTGCCGATGAGAGTGCTGGACCATTGGGCCGCATCCCTTGTAGGCAATCAATGACCCTGCCCGTGAGGACACAAAAATGGCGATTGGAGAATGTTGAGGGTCCTAACGTCTCGATTGATGCGATCTCGACGTCGCAGAAGTGATCCGCCATCATGTATGGAAGTCCAATCATCAGAGAGACCCATCTATCAGCATGGAAAAGCTGCCAAAACAGAAGCTCATGTCGTTCGGTCTTTCGGTGAGCATGTAATCCATTGAGCTGTACCAAAGAGTTGGCTCGCCGATATACTGTCCACGCACGCCGCGGCTGCAAAGCGCACAAGTAGCATATACCCAAAGCCATCAAGCAGTTCAGGCCAGACTCCGTAGCAGCATACTCGTCGTCGTTCAGCAGGTGTCTCTCCACTGGAGGCAGGTACTTCTGACGGTCGCCAGTACCGATAGCGAAGCTCACGAGTAGCAGCGCAATAGAAGACGGATGGCCTTCTTTCAGTGCTGATGCCGCGAAAGATCGTAGTGTATCACGGCCTTCTTCTCCCCAGACGAGACACAATGTATCTCGGTAGAGCGGCCACCAGGAGCTGTAGTTCTGAAAGATATCTTCCATCTCGGTCTCGGATGGTAAGTGAGCGCAGAGGTCTCGCATAGCTTTTCGGTGCTTGTGAGTATTTCGCCGGGTTTGACTTTGGGCTCGTTGACATACCCATTCCTCGTTCTGCTCGGAGGTAACTGTTGTGGCAGGCGTCGACTCGAGAGAAGGATGATTGAGGAGACGGACGAGAGGCGCATTGGTCCCTACTTCTTCTTCCTCAACATCGGCGTCTCCATCGTCGTCCTCGGTGTTGCGCGCATTGTACACCTCCGCAAGCAGGTTCTTCAACGCCTCTGAGCTATCTTCATCGCTGGCGGACTTTCGAGTTTCCTTCAGTAATTGATCCAGACAAGACTCTAGCTGTGAGACACGGCTTTGTAAGCGTCGATTGGTGGTGGCACTGTCATCCTTGACGACGCCCTGCGCCACGCAATCGACAGCCGTGTCTCGTGATACGCATTCAAAGCATGCCGTGCCATCTTCACTGCCTATACCAGAGCATTTGATCTTGCGACGGCGACCTGTCACAATGATAAGCCTGTTGCCGATGCTGCTGTACCTACGTCGCTCTCACATGGCAGACAGCTTTTTGTGCCCTTCCGCATACGCTTCTGCGGACGCGTTTCGTCTTCTCCTTCGGGAGCTGGTCTAGTCGCCGGCATACCGAATGACTCTCCTCATCCGTCTCTGCCACTCACTTGCGAATGAGGCCACATCGAAGGCAATCTTGCGACGAGCCGAGTGATGTGCCCAAGTTGATGCGTTAATAATAATTGTTCGTCTGCCTCGGAGCTGAGGTTGAAGCTGAGGCGGATGCTTCCGAAAGCAACCTCAGGTGTCTCCAGAATGGCTTGGCAACGGCCAGGTCTGGACCAAGGGATCTCAATGCTCAGCTGTCTGACCTTTCAGCTTCCATCACAGAGTCGTAAACAATAAGGCTCAGGAATGGCGGATGTAAGGATGATTCATAAATTAGAGCATTTTGTATGTTGCTGACGTCTGTCCAGGATATGCCGTCAACGCTTGGCCAGCTGCTTCGAGGAGTTGGCGGCTGGGCATCGCCTGGTGGACGGGGATTGTTGTAGGTACGCATTGAAAGGACGGACGAGCTCATTCAACTGACACGAGATCGACGTAGGATGTTCAAGATGATGCTGACAACCACCTCTGTCGCTGTGGGTCTTCCATATCGATATTCGATTCCTTAAGGCTGACGAAAGAACGCAGACTTTCTGCGGCGTCGGAGCTGCTTTCGCCTCTTCCATATTTGTTGGTCCCTTAGGTGCTCTTGGATTCGCAATTGGGTCGTCGATCGGCTTCGTCTTTTCCACGGCCTATTATTGGCACGTTGCTCTGCAGCATGCATTGGTGGCATATGACCAGTTTCCACGCTTAATGATGATGCACCTGATGCAGAATTATCGTCTGCAAGGGTTTGATAAGGTGCGAGTGGATTCGCCTGAGCAAGTGAGAGCGTTCCGAGAGCAGCTAGACCATGACATTGGGTTGAGGTGTATGCTTCTTTCGGCGCATCAAACGGCGACGCCTTTGATCGATGTGAGTCAGGCCTTCAGTGTCAAAAACTCCGCGCTGGATACTGATAATAGCTCAGGAGATCATATCCAGGCGAGAGCAGCAGCTGATTGATGAGCTGAGCGAGGTAGGCTCGTAGAAAGCAGGGTGGTAGGGTGGTAGTTTGTCCGTTCGGCGTCCGCGTCCAACTTCATGGCCAGGCATGAGTGAGCGGAAGATATGGGAGGCTGCGTTCTAGAATTATATGTTGATACCTATGTACAATGTCAACCAGTTGGTTCGTCATTGAAATGGGCCAGCAGGCATGCTGGTACTGTCTGTAGTCCTTTCATTCGCTCCTCATTCTTCATACGAAGCTTTTCAAGGGCGACGAAATGTGGCCGATTGCAACTCGGTACATGAGAGCTGGAGGTACGGGTCGATGCTGATCACTCCAGTGTCTGGAAATGCCGCTTTCTTCATGCCATTCGGCCGTGGAGAATTTCCCGAATGCGTGGTATCGCTCAAAGCCTCATGTTATGCGCTCTTCTATTTGATGTCCCTCGGCGCTTTGTCGAGAGATGTGTTTGGTATTGCAACTGCGCAAGCTTGCACTCAATCACAGCGATGCCGCGGCTTCAATCATGCCCGCTCCTTTGAATGCTCCGGGACTTGTGATCTCGACCGTGACTGGGTATTTCCACTCCATAAATTTCGCCCACCCTAAATGCTAAAGTCAGCACTTCCACGTATATTCCTCAGCACATTCTCCAATACTGACCCCAATAGGCACATTTTCTCCCGAAGTATTTACCGACATACGGTATCAGCACCAACGTCAACATGAGCTCCAACTGTTGCAAGCTTTCTCTCCATTCTCGCTCCGCATCTGAGTACTCTTCCTCTTCGCTGGGTGATACTGAAGTTGTGGAGCCGGCGGATGACGAGGGTAGTGAGTCGACTTCTTCGTCCGGTGTTGGTATGTTCGCGTATGATGATGACGGCTCGGACATATTGGATCGTGTAGAGGCTGAAGACTGTAGAAGAGGGCTGTGAGACCTCTGAACGTTCGTGAGTCGTACGCGATGGGTATCTTGCTTGCTTCAAACGTGTAACGCAACATTCGCGACGCGGAGCTCAAGCAGCATGTGAACGTTGGAGCCGAGGGTGACATATCCCGTAGGCAAACCAGACTTTTGGCTGCGTGACACTTCATGAAGCAGTCACGATCGAGTCACTGATGATGCACTTATTTACTTCAGCTACAGCCTGTCAATCCCATCATCTACCTTTTTCCGATCCTACATCTTCACGAACATGGTAGACATCAACCACAAGGAGAGTCCCACACATTGTTCTTGCCTGGCTTAGCCTGCGATCTCCCCGCGTCGGACACTCCCGCAACTTACGCGACCCGCGCTCAAAGCCAAAACGTCAGATCGATTTTGGTGAGTCAAAGCGCTCACACATCAACCTCACCACGCACAAAGCACACGACCACCTCGACAACAACACCTCGATCCCACCACACACTCGCGACACATCCTACGAGAACCGCAATCATGGCGGACGAGCCCCAAAAACGAAAGTCGGTCGCCTTCGCCGAGGGGCAGACCATTGTCGACGGCGACGGAAATGTCACTCACGCCACGAACGGAGTCCACGATGGCGAGAAGGACTCCGCCGAATCGCACAGCAAAGAAGCCAACGGCGACGATAAGGCGGTGGACGAAATGGCTGACATGTTCGCGGGGCTTGCCAAGAAGAAAAAGAAGAAGAGCACAAAGGAGAAGAAGGAAGATGACGAGGAGGGCGAAGAGAAGCCCGCAGACGGCGACGACCTCGACCTGAGCGCGTTGAAAAAGAAGAAGAAGAAGAAGGTCAAGGCGCCCGAGGACGACTTCGAGAAGCAGCTCGCCCAGGCCGGCGCAGGCGAGGAGAAGGAAGACGAGAAGGAGGAGAAAAAAGAGAGCGGCGAGACCGGCGTACAAGAAGGCGACATCCACGGCGGTACTGGTATCTGGGCACACGACGAGACCAAGCCGGTCAACTACGAGAGCTTACTGCAGCGCTTCTTCGTCATGCTCCACGACTCACATCCTGATCTTGCTTCTAGTGGAGGCAAGAGCTACAAGATCCCACCACCGCAATGTCTCCGTGAAGGCAACAAGAAGACCATCTTTGCGAACATTGCCGAGATCTGCAAGAGGATGAAGAGAACAGATGAGCACGTCACACAGTTCTTGTTCGCTGAGTTGGGTACGAGCGGTTCCGTGGATGGTAGCCGGAGATTGGTCATCAAGGGTCGTTTCCAACAGAAGCAGATCGAGAACGTGCTCCGAAGATATATTGGTGAGTCGACACTCCCCACATAGCACTTTGTTGCAGTCCACTGACACATCTACAGTCGAATATGTCACCTGCAAGACCTGCCGTTCGCCCGATACCGAGCTGAACAAGGGAGAGAACCGTCTCTACTTCGTTACCTGCAACTCCTGCGGCTCTCGTCGCTCCGTCCAAGCCATCAAGTCTGGTTTCTCTGCCCAGGTCGGCAAGAGAAAGCGTATGCAAGGTTAAGCGGACATACTCAGCCTGGGGTTGGGGATTGTACAAAAAGCACATCTGCGCGTTGGGCAGCATCTGTCAGCTTCTCCTACGATATGTGGCCTGAGACGCTGAGCTCGAGATGCATTCGAGCGCTTCTGGGAATGATGAGAGTATGAGAACGAAGCATGGCCTCGATGGGCTACCTTTATGAGTTTGCATATCATACCTACTGGCAGATGAGCGTTGCTTTGGGTGTGGCTAGGCGTATTCAAAATAGACAGAAGTTTGAATGCGAGTTCAAAACATTTTGATATGAGGTATCTGGTATCCGCTCGAACGCCTTCATCAAATCTCCGTACCCACACATCGCACTGCCTCCTACACACTCCTCCTCCCCTTCATCCCTCCTCTACGCAGCTCCAACCCCATGCGCAGCCATATACTGTCCAAACTGCGCCGGATTTCTCGTCTGCATAAAAACCGTCCCAGGACCCGTAAATTTACATACCAATCCCTCACCCGCACTCATATTCGAAATAATCCCTCCGGAAGCGACTCTTTCCAAGACGTAATTGCAGTTCCAGGCGACCAGGTGTCCATTGTCGATGATGTATTTTTCGTTTTCGCGGAGCTACACGCAAACACGGACGTCAGTGAGTAAAGAAGCTGAGGGGAGGAGGGAGAGAGGGGAGGAACGGTATACGTACATCCTTCCTAATAATCGCACCCATACTCTGTATCCACGTAATCCCCACCCCACCCAATTTGTATACGAAAAGTCCTTCTCCCGAGAAGATGGCTTTACTCAATGCCTGGGCCACATAATCCTTCGTAACACCCTGCGTACAAGCCAAAAACGCATCTTTCCCAATAAACCAATTTTCTCCAGTCTGCAATCTGATATTCGTCACGTCTCCCAAGGCAAACGGCGCCAGTAACAACTCCCCCGGTCCCGTGAACGTACTCACAGACATCTCCCCTCGCGCCAACAGCTTTTTCATACTGAACTTCACGGATCCTTTTACTGTGATCGTGGGCGACATGGCGATCATCGTGCCAGGTTTCACGGTGAGGGGGCATCCCATGGCGAGTTGGATCGTGACGATGGTGTTTGTGTCGCGGTGGGAGATGCGGTAGGAGCCGCCGTTGAAGGTTCCCACGTCGTCGATGGTGGCTTGTGCGCCAACGAAGTGGCCTTGTGCGGGTGCGCCGCCTGGCATGGAGGAGGCGCGATTGGAGTTGAATGTTGGACTTTTGAGGGGTGCTTCGATGACTTGGGGTTCTTTTTGTTTCTCTGAAGGGTAGGCATTTTGGGGTGGGCCTGGGTAGTATGGGAGGGAGGTCTCGCCTTGTTGGATTGAGGTGGGTTGCGAGGGTGCATGGGCGTTGCCGACATGGCCGTCAGGTGGAGGAGGGGATATTGGAGAGACGGAGGGAGGCGGTGCGAAGGTGGGTGGAGGTGCGAATTGCTGTTGTGCTTGTGCTGGTGGTGGAGGGTAGTTTTGATCGGAACTTGGAGGTGATGCGAATTGCTGTTTTGCTGTTCACGCCCTGTCAGATGATGCTGTCTTGGATATAGGTCCTGGGCCTTTCGGCATACCTGGTGCGTCTCCAGACGGTGGAGCTTGACATAAACATTAGCACTTGCTGGCTCCATGATGTTCGAGGACGAGCTCACGAGGAAAGTACTGATTCGATGCCATTGTGTCTCCTCTTTCGCTCTACGTCTTGCTTCCTACTGTGTCTTGCTGGCTATTGAGGCTTCTCCGTCCTCAACCGGACCCTCAAACAGCTCTATGTCCTTCTCTTCAAGCAGTTGGCCGGCCAGAATCGTTCGCGAAGCGTCCTCTAGATTGATGATGGTCGTGAAGATGGTACAAGAGGAGAGAGCTGAAGTTGTAGTACGAGACAAGAGTACAAGGAGGATCCAAGAAACACCAACCTGTTCATAGAGCACTATAAGCTGATCTTGGCCGCAGACTCGAGGCCTGTGGACGTGTGTGGTGCTACAGCTCCTTCCAGCTCCCATTGGCTTGTGCAGGGCGCCTACGGTCCCGCTGACCCCAAGAAGCATGGAAGCGGCGCTTAGAGGAGGCGCCTTACTCCTCCCGCTCTGTTCAGCCCCGGCTTGGTATCGCATCGCTGCAGATGGTGTTGTTTCATGAGGTGAACATAGAGGAGGTGGGATGAGGAATGTCAGATGCGTGCGCCATCCTGGAAAGTCTCCCCGGCGTCTTTCTCGGCTTCAGATGCGGAAGCTGGGGGATGACGAAGGTCGTGCGTCCGCATGTGAACGCCGTAAGCAATCGAATGCAGGCATCTACAGCGACTGTGGCATCTCGCAGTCTCGCAGACATGGCGACATCCATCATGGCAACGAAGGAGGCAGTGGGTGTCTGTACCAAGTTCTCCATCAATTCTCCGATTACTAATCCGCCAAGCCCGATCTACTCCAAGTGAATGACTTGAGTGAGTGATGAGGAACTTGATCACAATGCTTGCCTCCAGGCTTCAAACTTCTCCAGCTCACCGGTTCTGCCTCTTTACCATTCGGCTGGTCGCATTCAGCTCCATGTGCTACAGAACAGCCATTGTGCCTGCACAGCCGCGGAGTCATACTGGCTTACCGAAGGATTGCAGATTAGCTCGTCTCTTTTAGGAAGTGCGGTGTCTGCGCCCACTTCCACATTTTCATCCACGCGTCCAGAGCGACCGAGCGTGTGGGTTCTCACTGTCCTCACGCCCTCCCTGCGTGCTTTTGCTGCTGGTAATCATCTACCCACTGTGGACCTCACTACGACGTCGCTCAACACCGTACCCCAGACGAGGCGCGGTGTCGTTGCATCGGGGCTTGGAGGGTAGTGGCATGAGCGACGGTATTGCTCATCTTCAATGCCTGAGAGACCTTCCTCCATCTTCCTTTCTCCATCCACCGCAGGTGAGACTAAGACCGAACACCTCGTCTTTGCACCCAAGACGACGACAACGACGTCGAGCCAGCTGACCCGCTGAACTCCGTCGCAGCTGAGTCAACATCAGCATTTCGGCCACAACCACACGACCGAAAAAGATAGCGGGCTCTGAACTCGCCAAATTAGTCCAAAATTCCATTTTCAACTGTTCAAGAGAATTATCAAAACTCATACCTCCCAATGGCGATCCCTCAAAACGCCACTATGGAGGCTGCTCCAGCCTATCTCATTTACCGCGATATCGCTGCAGGCGAGCCTTTCGACCCAACCTCGCCTTTGCTCTTCTTCCCTCCAAAGGGATCTGACGAGCTCTTCGACGCACTGCGAATGGCCTTCCCACACCTCAAGACCCACTCTGAGCGAATGCGCGATGCCATTATCCGCTTCCTTCTCGAGGAACGCCAGGAAGAGGAGCTCCAGGCCTCTCCAGCATTCACAGTCGACAACAGCACACCAACATGGCCATCTGTATCTTCTTCTGGATCTGGATCGACGTTGAACAGCCCTGAGACTCTCACCTTCGCGACTCCAGCCTCTTTCGCAAACTCCCCACAGCCAACACAGCTCACACGCCAGGCTTCGGTTGCGACATCAAGCCAGCCAAGCCCACCTTCTCTGGACCAAATGACCGGCGTCTTCAGTCTCTCTGCGAACGCTCAGCCAAAACAGAGAGTCAGGCGGAAGATGACCGAGGCTGAGAAGGTCGAATACCGAAAGCGCCGAATCGTAAAGGCCTGCGACAAGTGCGCGAAGCGGAAGCGAAAGTGCCCACACAACCAGGCAGAGATGGATGTGGTTAAGAACAAGTCCAAGAAGCCAGCATTACAAACATCAAAATCTGCATCTCCACAGTCAGCAGATTCCGTGACGCCTCCAACATTATCTAATCAGGAGTCCTTCTCCACGGAGAACATGATGCCATTGGATAACTTCAACATCTCCACGGACTTCGATGCGAACGCTTTCCAGTCCTTTGACGACTTCCCAATGTTCGAGGATCCATTCCCAGAACTTAGCGTCGACGACCTTCTACACCAATCTGGTCAGCCAAACTACGCCAACATCCCGCACGACTTCTTCAACAACCCTAGTGTTTCACCCTCACAATTGAGCTGGCCGAGCAGCAACGACCTACAACAAGACTTCACGCTGGTAGATCCACTTCAAGATTCTTTTGATCTGAATGATATGCCAGATATGCAACAATCGTCCACGGGCGCCGACTGGAACCTCGGTCTTTTCAACCGACAACTACCACTAGAGCTCGGAGACGTAGCTCAATCGAACGCGAGCACGCGCGCGTTCCGCCGTAACGGATCTCAAGGCGGCCGATCTGGTGATGTGGCATTACAACAGCAAGTCACGCAACACGCTGGTAGACAGACTGGCGGCGAAGATATAGACCGAGGCGGTAGTGGTGGAACTGGCAATGGAATGCTATGGGAACACCTACGGACAGGCCAGCCCGAGAAACCACAGCCGACGCACACTGCGCACGTGCATGGCGCGGGTTGTGGAGAGCACTTCGCCCTTGCAAATGCGAATGGAGTATTGAAGGAACAGACAATCCAGCGTCCGACATTGGCGCAGACTGTACTGAGATTGACGGGCACCAAGAAGGCGCTGAAGGCACTCTTGACTTCGACTGAGTCGAATAGGTCTTCACCGAGCCGATCAATCTCGATGAGTAGTGCCAGTGCGGCGCTGAGACTCACGAGCGAAGCACAGTTGGACGACACTTCCGTGAAACCAGAAGTGTATCGTACACGTCCGCACCCGGGAACCTCTGCGCTGTACGACACCAATTTACCTCAATCTTCTACGAGGACAGCGCCAGACAGACCCGGAGCGCACTTGGAGCGCAAGCTATCGAGTCGCGTCCAGCAAGGGCCCAGACTGCAGACATCTACCTCCGTGTCCCAGTCAAGCGGAACGACAACCGCTGCTCTACCACAAGGAAGGCCGTTGTCCACATCAGGCGACACTCGACCCGGTGCATCACCCACGTCTGCACTTGGTCGCAACAAGTTCAAGAACTCCGCTTCTCCCGCTGGAGAAGGCAGAGCCAACTCATCGCTTGGAGAGGGCATCGCAAGCAGCGCTGGCCTATCAAGCGAACTCTTCATGCTTCGCCGCCGCATCTCATCCACACCCAGCCGCCGCCGCGTCAAGTATGCCGCGCCAACCACTCTTCACGCTCACGACAAGCGATCTCCCGACAACGACGAATTCTCACTTGCAGCCCAGGCCAACGGCGGTGCGTACCCGCGGCCTGCTGGCACACTGCAGACCGACAAGGGGAAGAAGCCTCCACAGAACGTGGTCAACGACAAAGGCAGAGCGACGAATTTGGAAAAGTCGAAAGCCGGTTTACTCCGAAAGACCGACGACGTCGCTGCCGCCCCGCCACCTGCGTACAACATTGCAGACAAGGGCAAGGCTACCACGATGGCGCTTACGAACAAGAAGTATGCCGCCGTGGACGCCCAGAAGATCGACGCGATGCTTGCGGCGAAGGGCAACTTCACGTACGCCCAAGCGCCTCACGTTGTGTACACTTCGAAAGACACCAACCGTCACCGGGACCACTTTGGCAGAGCGCCATTGTCTTCTTCGCAAAAGGCGCCAGCCTATGGCTTCTGTCCATCTTATGCCGGAGCAACGCTGCTCAGCGTGCTCCTGGTGCTCACGGTCCTCGCCTTCACCCAGGGCTCTTGGTCCAGCTGCTTGTTGCTGGCTCCTCTCGCGCCTGTCTCCGCTGGCAGTGGACTGCT
This sequence comes from Pseudocercospora crystallina, assembly GCA_003666085.1. Lineage (NCBI taxonomy): Eukaryota > Fungi > Ascomycota > Dothideomycetes > Mycosphaerellales > Mycosphaerellaceae > Pseudocercospora > Pseudocercospora crystallina. The sequence goes on from QQNG01000167.1 coordinate 313,273, forward strand.
CGACGACATTGTGCAATGCACGACTGAGAATTCTTCCTGGCTTTCTATGAAGCGCGTTGCGACTACGAATGCACGAGCAAGCATCCAGAAGGGAGAGCGCGGCAAGAGCTCGTTGAAGGGTTTGATGTTTCCTTTTACGTCGTCGGCTTTGACGATGGTGGCATAATGGAAGCTCAGCCCTTCAGAAACGCTGCGGTGATGGAGTATGATGGTTTTTGGGGTATCGTCACGGCCTTTTAGGGGAAGTGATTTGGTTTTTGGGATTGATTGAGATTTCACTGCTCATCGAGAGCTTTATACTCTGAGCATGTAAAGGTGTTTTGCTTTAGTTTCATATTTGGTGTCAGTGCACGTATATGAGATGATCATGACCAACAGACGTCTTCATTTCCAATTTTCAATTGCTTGATCATGACCTCTGTCACTTGACTCTTGTCCTCACTCGTAAACGTAACTTCCACGTGAACTGATCGCCTTTGTTATGATAGCTTCGAACCTCTCTCACCGTCTCCATTTCTCAATGACCACAGCAGCAACAGCGCCAGATGCGGTTCCTCATTCATCGCCTGGTCTATGAAGCTGGGTATGAGAGAAGATCACGTTGCGAGCGTCCTTGCACGTATGTACGATGACGAGAGAGGAACATGTTGCTAATCCTAGCATTGCATGTATATGAAATGATCCAACATGGCCAATACGATCATCCTCGACTCCCGTCACTTTCACATTGCTTGGTCATCGCCCCACTTTTGTCGATTGAATCTTGACTTCACCTGTGGTCGTGCCTTCCACACCTGGGTGTTGTGCACAGACCATGTAGGCTGGTATATCTTTTGAATTCCTTCTCGTCTCCTGCATCGTTTGAACAACAAGGCCGATTGCGAGCAGCCGCCAGACGGCCCGCCTCATTCATCGTCTAGTCTACCATACTAGGCGTGGGAGAGGTATGCGAGATGGAAAGGCGAAACCATCATGTAGATCTCATCTTGTAAGCCTGTATCCATTGCTGTACTGTATGAATCAATCGCTATCATCAATGCGAAAAACGGACAACGCTCGCTGAGAACACAAAACATGTAACATACCCAACCCTCGTTTCCATCTCCTCCATCATCCAACACCACCACGCCATCAGATACCCTCACAAGCCTTCTCAACCCTCTCCCTCAACTCCTGCACTCCCAAACTCCCCCCTCTCGTCACCGCAACCCCCTGCACCTCCCCACTCTGCACAACCCTCACAAACCCAGGACAAATCTCCGTACTCATCAATCCCATAACCCTCCAAACTTCCGTTCCCGAGATGGGGTTCCTCAGACTCTGCTGTAATTGCTGCGTAACAACCTGCATACTGAAACTCGCCCTCTCTTTCATCCCGACCATCATACCCAACACGCGAGCCACGTCTTCAATGCGTTGGAGGGAGGATTTGCGTTCGAGTTGAGATTTTGTGGGACCCGAGGGGAGGGTGGAGGAGAGGGATTGTTTGGCTAGGAGGCGGTTCAGGAGGGCTGTGGAGCGGTTTGCGGTTCCTTGGGCGGTGCGGTCGGTAGGAGAAGGGGTTTGCGCGGCTGGGGAAGCAGATTTTGCTTCGACTTTGGCGGCTTGGGCACCCTTCAGGTCTGCAAGACGTTGTTCGCCGCGGGAGAAGACACCGGAGGCCTTTTCTGCGGTTTGATTCTGGGTGATGTCGAGGAGGGGAAGTTGGTCGATGAAGGCCGATGCTGTTCTGTTTTCTTTGGGGGTAGTGGATTGCCAGGTATGCCAGCTCTTTTGGAGGCTGTCTTCGAAGCGGTTGTTCAGATCTTCCTCGTCGATATAGCTGGCTGCGCGCTTCAATGCGCGACCTCGTCCCTCTATCCTGCTCAGTCTGATGCCGGCTCTTCCATAGTCTTCCAACGTAAAGCTCTGTTCTCTGGCTGGGACAAGAGCAAGTATGCGCCGCAGATCGGCTTGTGTGACAGCGCGCTTTTTCCAGTGCTTTGTGATCATCGGTAGAAGCTCTTTCACTTGTACCGGCGAGGATGTGCCATTATGAGCATAGTACATAGACAGCGCAGACAGGAATGATGCATACAGCTCCTGCAAGTCTTCGAGCTCTGGCGGGAAGGAGAGGTCAATTTCGATCTTCTCGTGTGGTGGCGTCTCTGGTGGTGTGTCGTATGATAGCTGCGCTTTTGGGAGTGATAACGGTATGGCGCGCGAGTTCGCGTCAATCTGCAAATTGTCGAAGAGTGCCGCCGCCTTCTTACTGGGAGTCTCTGCTGGTGTCGGTGGAGCCACATTCTTGATTCGCTTGGTTCGAGGGGTTGCCTTCGCTTGCTGAGGTGCTTTGAAGTCTGGCTTTGTCGAACCCACTACGATCTCATCCTCACTCTCCGGCTCTGCTTGGCGCTTCCTCTTCTGCGACTTCGATGTAGGCTTTGCGACTGGCGCGGGAGGAGGCGGAGGAGTTGTCTCGCGCTTATGGATGGTCTTCCTCTTCTTGCCTTCGTTGGCCTGCACCTCGGGCTTTGACACGCTGCCAAAGAACTGGATGCTCTTTTGTGTCTTGGTCGATCGGGTTTGTTTACTCGGCTGTTGATCCTCGGCCAAGGCGGCTGCTTTGCGCTTGGGAGGCATTGTGATATGGTAAATGTATGCGGTGGTGTATGATAGCTTGCTGGGATAAGCTGTAGAGGATATGCGACTCTAATTCTGAGGAGGGATGTGCGTCGGGTGTTGGGAAGACGCGCTGTGAAGAGGCTGGGAGAAACGCGAAACACGAATTTGAGACGCAACGCGCGCTTGCCGAGAATTTGCCGAAGAGCTTGCAGCTTCGAGCCAAGCCGATGCATCCCACTTCACCCAAACATCACCTTTGCGATCAAGCACCTCTTACAACCATCGCAACAGCTGCAGAGATCGTGGCAGGCTTCATGACACCAGTAACATGCCGATTGATGCATCCAATTGCTGTCCTCTGGCCTTCATGATGCCAACAACATGTCCCGATCTGATCATTCCGCCAACGCCCGCCTCTCTGCATTCCGAAGATGTCGACATGTCTCTGAACAGCTTAAGACTCCACCCAATTGCGTCCGCAATTTCTTCAAAATATCAGACATCCGCACGCATTGCAGTACCCTCGAAATGTCCTTAGAAGGATCGTCGACCGGCAGAGCCCATTCAAAAGAACTGCCGAAGCAACCAGGCAGGCCGACTATACAGCTCCTCCCCTGCTCGTCTACAAGCTTCACCAGGTTCATCGCAAGTCGCAGACCTGGAAAAACACGCGAGGGCGGGGAAAAGTTCTACTTGATGAACCGTGCTCTAGACGTTTTCAGACCGGTCGAGAAGTTCCGCCGTCAGCCGCACACGAGCACCGCAATGGCATCTGTGTATCGTGATCGTGAGCTTTTCACGACGGCTATGCTGATGCTTGTGTAGATCCTCCTGGGGATGCTCTTCAGTATGTGGTGCTGTAGGTAGGTCAACTTGTCCCATCTTCTCTTAAATCTCCTCATACCTGATTGATGCTCCCACCCATCTCGCCCATTTCAGCTATCACCATGACGGACATAGAAAAGGCACAGCATGGAGAACACATTCAGAAGCGAAAGTCACTGCCTCGTGAAGATGCTGTCGATTACATTGCCGGTGACAAGGTCCTTTCAGATGTACGCAGCGTCGACCTATCCGAGCTGGACATGGACCTGGAGAAGAGAGGTGAAGAGGGCGGCTACATCTTGGATCCGAATGTACTGAGGCAGCTCACACCTAATTGGAGACATTATCAGCTCTCGCGAGATGGGAAGACGGTGCTTATTCCGCAGCCGGCCGCAGACCTGGACGATCCGCTGAACTGGTCATGGTGTAAGAAGCACATCGTCTTGCTGGTAATTTCAGCGACTTCGTTCCTTCCGGACTACGGAAGTGCCACTGGTGCCGTCACTCTTATTCCGCAGGCGAAGTGAGTTGGTCTGATGTTCTCGGCGCCTTGCTGCTGACGTCTCGTAGGCAATGGAACATGACAGAAAATCACGTCAACCACTCACAATCCGGCAACGTCTTCATGCTCGGTGCTGGAGGTGTCATCGTTGTTGCGCTATCAGCTTACTTCGGTCGTCTCCCTGTCCTTTTCTGGTTCGCAGTAACTGCACTCTGGACAGCAGCGGGATGCGCAGCAGCGACGACCTTCGAAACCTTCATGACGTTCCGGATTCTCAACGGCTTCTTCTCAACAGTTGCCCAAGGCGGAGGTATGATGTTCATCAAAGACATGTTCTATGTGCATGAAAGAGCCCGCAAAATCAACATTTGGGCCAGCTTCGTCATCCTCTCACCATACTTCGGACCTCTAATCACAGCTTTCATCATCTCCACGCAGAAATGGCCCTGGGCGTTCTGGGTCTACACAATAATGACAGCCGTCTGCCTCCTAGCCATCATCTTCTTCGCCGACGAAACCTATTTCGACCGCAAAATCCCCGCCGACCAACGTCCTCGTCGAGCGCCCGGAATCACGGGCACAGCCTCGCGCCTCACGGGCATCGAACAATGGCACTATCGTCACCAACGGAATTCCTTCCTCGAAGTCTGCATGCGTCCTATCCATGTCCTACTCAAACCGACAATCTTCATAAGCGTGGTATACTACCTTCTCACATTCGCGTGGGTAGTAGGCATAAACACCACCCTCTCCATTTTTGTTACTCCTTTGTACAATTTTGGTCCACGCCAAATCGGTTTCTATTACTTCACTCCTGTCACTGCCGCCATCCTTGGCGAGATCATTGGTCGATACCTCCACGATTTTCTCGCGCGCATGCTCACCCGTCGAAGTGAAGAGGGAAAACTCAAACCAGAATATCGACTTATGGCGATCACATTCGCGACACCGTTTATGGTCGTAGGGATTATCGTTCTGAGCTTTGCGTTAGAGGAAGGTTGGCATTATATGATCGCTGCGGTCGGGTGGGGATTGTACGTCTTTGGGATCATGGTCACGACCGTGGCGATTACGGCGTATTGTTTGGATTGTTATCCCGAGGGGAGTGGGGAGGTTGCGGCATGGTTGAATTTTGCGAGGTGAGTGAGCGAAAGGGAGCTACGGATAAGGCTGGATGTGGTATTCGCGATATGTGAGAGCTGACTATGAGTGACAGGACTACTGGCGGGTTCATTGTGAGTTATTTCCAAGTCGATTGGGCGAATGCCATGGGGACGAAGAAGAGCTTGGGGATTCAGGCTGCTATCTGCTTTGCGGCGTATTTCTTGGTGGTGTTTTTGCAGGTGTATGGGCAGAGGCTGAGAGAGAAGGCTGGGCCGTTGAGGTTTAGGACGGACTGATTCTCTGAGGATGGAGTGTCCTCTGTGCTGTTCGACGCGGTGGACTGCTGGACGAATCGTCACGCATGTTGTTCTGGGATATTCGAAGGGAGGCAGGAGTTCGTTGCCTGAGGCGACTTTCGGATCTCTTGGCAGCTACGGAAGGCTACACTGAAGACTCACTTCTTACCACAGCTGAGACGCGACATCCTCATCACGACCAACCGAAGGCATCTTCAAAGCAGAGGCCAGACCGCTGCTGTGATACGACAGCATGCAGCTGAGATACTTCCAGCTGACCACACATTCGCTCACCATATCGATTCCCAACCAATGGACGACAATCTGCAGTAAGGTGGCGGCATGGTCAAGCACACGGCTTGCATAGTGCTGGCCATGCATTCTTTCCAGGCGCTGTAAGGTATCGCCTTGCAAAATAAGATGCTCCTCACCATGGTAGCCGCTACCTGCTGGAAGCAGACTGTGACCGGCTTGCCGACTCCCTCCGCACCTTCGTTCCTTCTTGTCTCTGGTCTGCGCTGCGTACTGCTTACCTTTTCTTACAGAACTTGCCGAGATGTCCTTCCCTCAAAAGGTTACGGACGTGTTCAATGAGCTCACAGCGAGATTCGACTCTTTCAGGGACCAAGATCACCAGGGCACTCAATCGAGATACGGCACGATCATGGCGCCCCAGCGCAGAGGAACGATACTTCACTCTGGCGTTGTCGTCGGTGCCACTCAAGACGCCTCCAAGCCTGGGGAAAGAGAATGGCCGAACGATGTCGAGAAAGTTCCAATTCCGTTCTGGGACACAGGAGTCTTCCTCACAGAACTCGCCAACCTCAACAAGCTTCCTGCTCACTTCGAGCTCACACCAGAAGAGAGGGAGGCGGCGTACAATAATCCAGAAGCTCTATTTGCCAGAGCGCAGGCAGAGGCACCAGAAGCCATAGATGAGGGCACTTACCGGGGCACTCAGCTTGCCTTGACCAAAGTCTACCAGTTGATCGAGCAGAGCTACTCTTCGTTCATGGACACTGCGAACTTCGAGCCGTCCATACCGCATTCACTCACGATCGAAGAGAAGCGAAGGCTGTTCTCTTTCACGGACCCAGCCACCGATGGTTACCCACCGCACCTGAACCTTGCCGCGAACAAGCCTACCTCGGATATGAACCCGGGAAAGCTGCAGAGGTCTACGCTCACCCAGAGCGATCTCTTCCACAAGATGCGCCTGGCACAATTGACCGCGCTGCTGCCACAACTCGTTCCAAAGAAGTTCATTGCCACTGCGCTCACGAAGTTCGCACAGACTGGAGCGAAGCTCAAGCTAGGCCGCATGGGACGGCCAGACGAAGGAGAAGCGATTGCGGACGTGGAAGAATACAACGCAGTGCAGCGCTCTAGAGAGGGTGGCTTCTTCGACAGGAATGATATCTTCAACCTGCCAAACATAGGCGACATTCCGGACTGGTGGAGCGATAGAAGATTTGCACAGCAGTTCTTCACTGGCCCAAATCCGACGACGATCGAGGTCGCTTCTGACTTCTGGGTCCAACACTTTATCGAAAATGCTGGGCCATCAGAGACAGATCAGAAGGTGAAACAGAAAATTCAGTATCTGTGGGATACCGATAGGCCTGCCCTTTATATGCAAGATTACTCCGAGTTCCGACGATCCTCCGGCTTGAGTGATAGCGAAGAGATGTCATGCGAGTTTCAGGAGACCTATGAATCGGAACTTGGCAGTCAGACCCGGACCTGTCATCGATATGGCGTAGCTGCAGTCTGCCTGTTTCATCTTCCACCCGATGGCCAACTCAACCCTCTTGCCATTGTATGTGACTGGAGAGGCAGCGCGAAGAACTCGGTAACGATATACAACAAGCAGCTGAGTCTGTCAGAACAGAAAGAGGATTGGCCTTGGCGATATGCAAAAACGTGTGTGCAGACAAGCGACTGGATGCGGCACGAGCTTACAGTCCACATGATCAACACGCACTTTGTTGAAGAGGCTACAATCGTTGCCGCGCAGCAGGCCTTTGAGGATACGCACCCAGTCTTCCAGCTCCTGTACCCGCATTGGCAGAAGACATTGTCCATCAACGCCGGCGCTCGAGCCTCCCTCGTCCCGAATATCATCATCGACCTCATTGGCTTGACGTTCGACCAAGCGAAGAAGCTCATCATGACTGAGTACAAGAAGTTCGACTTTGTAAAGCGATATGTTCCCGAGGATCTGATGTCACGAGGCTTTGAAGGAGCGTTAGCACATCAGCCGAAATACAAGAACTACGCCTATGCACGTTGCATCGCATCCATGTGGCTCAAGATCCGCAAGTATGTCGAAGAGATGCTCAGCATTCACTATGGCACACATCCACAGAACCGCGATCAAGCAGTCCGAGAGGATGAGTCCATTAGAGCATGGTGCACGATAATGCAAGCTCCCTCGGGCCCAGTGAATGGCGGAGCAGATATGCCGAGTTTTCCCACTATCACCACTTTTGAAGGACTTGTGGATGCATGCACAATGTGCATTCACCTGGCCTCACCGCAGCATACGGCGGTCAACTACCTCCAGAGCTATTACCAATCCTTCGTCATCAACAAACCTCCCTGCCTCTACCGTCCCGTCCCAACCACGCGCGCCGAGCTGGAAAATTTTACAGAACAAGATCTCATCGCCTCCCTCCCCATGAATCACCCGAGGGAATGGCTCCTCGCCTCTCACATCCCCTACCTCCTCTCTTCGAAACCGGGAGATAAAGAGAGTCTGATCATCTACGCGGCTTCGAAATATCATCTCTACAAGGCCAAGACTGGACCTGGGGATCAGGAGATTAAAGAGGCGGCTGCGAGGTTTTATGCGGCCTTGGCGAGTACGGAGGGGGAGTTTAGGAGGTATGCGGATGAGGTGTGGGATTCGGGGGATGTGTGTTATGGGGTGTTGAGTCCGGGGTGGAATGCGGTTAGTATTATTATTTGAATGGGAGAAGGGAGGGGAGCAGAGTGATCAAGATGAGGCGTATTCATGAATACATTCTTGATGATATTCATGATAAGGCTCATTACTGAAGTTAATAAGGGCAGTCTTAATGATGAATATATTCTTAAAGACGCTTCGAGCCTCCGCGGAGGTCCACGGAGGCAAAGGGGTCGCCAGCATAGGCTGCATATCGCGCTCGAGGCTATCGACTGTGCCGTGGATCTAAAGAGGCTAAGCACCTCTACCTACTCTCTGAGTTTCGAACGGACATCGTATCTTGGTACCTCGCTGTCGCCCTCGGCCGGGCTTCGGCCGTTATCCGATGAGTATTCATGAATACTGAATACGGCGGAGCTAATGAGATGAGAATATGAATACTCTTGATTTACTGAAGAATTCTCATCTTGACCACTCTGGAGGGGAGAGGGGTGGTGTTGGAAGAATTTGATATAAGGGGAAAGCATAACATAGATGCCTTTGAGATCAGTAGGCTTCAGAAGAGAATCACCCGCTTGCATTCTTTCGTTCCGGAATAAAACTCCTGCGGCTCCTTCTCCGATGGCTGATCTTGTCGAAATTAGGCAGTACGAGGCGGAAGCTGGGCCTAAAGACGTGAAGAACAGTACATAGACAGTCAAACAAGTGTCTAATGCAAGAGAACCTGTGTCACTATAGCCAGCAACACTGCACACAGTCATTGCAAGATCTTCGTCACCATCCTATGTACTATTGCAATTACGCCTGGCTGCGATACCCTCCGACTTGATGCGTCCTCAGAGACATCGCCAAGGCTGCTAGACTTTTCGGAACTCAGGCTTTCACCCTCTTTGCGCTCCGTTCTTGTCCTCCAAGAGCAGTTAACAAAGCTCGTTGCCGCTCTCCTGTGTGTGAACTCCTGAACATACCAGTCGCGATGGCGGTAGCTTAGAATTACGTCGCATCTAGGAGTGAAATCGAGGATAGGCATCATCTTTGTCTAGTCTTGACGTTTTCCCAGCCACCATCGTCGCGCTCCGCAGTATCACAACGACTGGGAAGAGACCGGCAGTGAGTTTTGTCACCCGCCTTCGCTCGTTGCTCTGAGATCAGCCGCTCGCAAGAGCGTTAGTCAACCGAGAGGTCAGGGTAATACTGGTAATGACGTGCCAGTGTCCACTCTCCAGAGAATGGAAGGTGACGACGAAGGTCGTTCGAAGGAGGCTGAGGTCGAGACGCTTTTGTCGAATGCTATGAAGATATCGTATATCGTTCAGAGGACGAGGACACAATCGGACATGCTGTGGAGGGACATGGGGGAAGCGAGCTCATCCTTCTCGTATGACCAGCCTCGTATACGGTTCGTGAAGTATTGACTGAGTTCCCCTGCTACTCAGGCGCTCCCATCGCACCTCAGGCAAGATCGATTCGAGCGTCAGCATTGGTAGGTTTTGGAGAGGGTAAGTCGTTGACCAAGCAGTACATGACTGGTTTAGGTGAATTGTCGTACGCGCGGGTACAATCGTCAGAGCCATGGCGCTTCTGTCCGAGTGCATTCGACCTTCATCGTCAGATGTCGGGCGAGAGCACATTCGCTGTGCGTTGATATCGCTGCGGGCTTGCCTATCAGTCTGAAAATCCTTCAGTGGACGTGCCTGCTCGTTGATATCACAGCGGTCGGTGCGGATACTGAGAACCACTGGTGATTATGTTGCCCTCGATATCCTTCTCGTATCTGAGTTCCTCTCGCGGAAAGCTACCGAGAGCAGCGTATCAGCCCCAGCCCACGCACCTGCGAGGCTACGCAGGCATCGTGACGTTACACTATCGCTTTAACGTCTTGTCATTCGAATTAGTGTAACCTGGAGTGTGGAGGAAAGGGGGCTGATATGTGGGTGTGCTCCATCGGCACTGATGCCGAGTATCACATGAGCCGCCCGGTTAGGGAACCGACCCCGGGAATGAACTTCCTAGCGTGGAGTTTGAGTGCGTTGCCAGGGATCAGCTGCGGGCAAACCATTAACCGGAAAAGTATCCGGCTCAGCCTCCAATGAGACGGATGTTATTTCTTCTTGACGCACTTCATGCGAGACAGAAGACTCGCTCTAGCATTTGGCGATTGCTCCGCGAGATACCGGAGGATATCATGCAGTTGCGTAATACCCTTGGGCCTCCTAAATTCCCAGGATGGCTTCTGAGCGGAGTCGCGTGCACGGCTTGTTAAAGAATGTGAATGCCCCCTTTTCGCAGGCAACAATTCCGTGGACTACGAAACCGACATCTCCTAGAATCTTGATGTGCTCGATTGCGTCTCGTGTTGCGTTTCGCGCATCATGTCTCCTTTCAAGGTCTCCAAAGCCGAGCCCAAGCTCGAGCCCGAAGAGCATGAACTTGAACCCACCTTCACGCACGACGAAGGTGTGGTGAGGGTTGCCTTGCCTTCAGACCTTGAGTCGCAAGCCTCGCAGACCTCCGACAAGGACAATACCATCGTCCATGATGCAGTATTCGGCGAGATCAGAGAGGGCGGCCCAAACTACCGCAGCATGGGCATGCTCGTCACAGCCGTCCTGATGGCGAAGACGTAGGTTTCTCGTCGTCCGTCGTAAGCAAGATACTGTAGTGGCTGACGCTGTGCAGTCAAATCGGCCTGGGGGTGTTGAACATGCCTAGTGTGTTCGACAAGCTTGGTCTGATACCTGGTGTGATATGTGTCCTGGCCGTTGCCACTATTACGACTTGGGCTGGATACTATATCGGTAGATTCAAGCTGCTCCATCCTGCAGTCTATGCGATAGACGATGCTGGCCAAATCATAGCGGGCCGTTTTGGGCGTGAGACTCTGGCAATTGCGTTCAATCTTTGTGAGTTGTGTGAACCCTTCTTCTGATGCGAGTGTTGCTGATGCCGACCCTAGATTGGGTGTTCGTAGCGGGCTCCGGCCAACTTGGAATGTCCATTGCGCTTAACGCGCTGTCAGAACATGGAACATGTACCGCGGCTTTCGTGGTTGTTGCCGCCATAGCAGGATTTCTGTGCTCCAGCATCAAAACTCTCAACGATATCAAGTGGCTCGCCTGGGCTGGATTGACTGGCATCATGATTGCAAGTACGTTGCTCGTCATCCGTCCTAAGCAAGAGACGGTAGTGGCTGACGCTTTGCAGTAATAACATTGACCATCGGTGTGGGAGTACAGGATCGTCCTGCGGCAGCACCGCAAACCGGAATCTGGGTGCCAGACTACAAATTGTTTGCCAATCCGACTCCAGACGAGGCATTCTCGGCACTTGCTTCAATCGTTTTCGCATTCGCCGGCACACCTGCTTTCTTCGCCTTGATTTCCGAGATGAAGGATCCGAAAGAATACCCAAAGAGTTTGGCACTTTGTCAGACTCTGGTCACGACCACATATCTCGCGATCGGCATCGTTGTATACTACTACTGTGGATCCTATGTCACCTCGCCGGCCCTTGGATCAGCAGGGCCTCTGCTGAAGAAGGTCTGCTACGGCTTCGCGTTGCCGGGGCTGCTCGTCACGACGACGCTCGTGTCCCATGTAAGTATTTCTCCTCCATTCGTGGCTGGGACGTGAACTAACGACAGAGTAGATGCCCGCCAAGTACATTTTTGTGCGATCGTTGAAAGGAACAGACCACTTGACCACCGCAACAAAGACTCACTGGTGCGTGTGGCTGGGCTCAACACTCGGTGTCAGTATTATTGCGTACATCATCGCCAGCGCCATTCCGGTCTTCGGCACGCTTCTTTCTCTCATCGGGGCACTGTTTGGCACGCTGATGTGCTTCATACCTCAAGCTGGCATGTGGCTCTATGACAATTGGCAAAACAAGCGTACGCTTCCATGGAAGTTGATGGTGGCATGGTGCGTGTTCGTAATTGTGTCGGGTGCGTTCCTCATGATCGCCGGGACATATGGTTCGGTCGTCGAAATCATCACAACGTACCAAACCACTGGAGGCTCGGCAGCATGGTCGTGTGCGGACAACTCTGGGTCATCGTAGCGTTGAGTGATTGAGAGCGTGTATATAAAAGCGTATCATCGAAATGACACTTGTCGACTCATCCAGAGCTGACCGGCGGTATGATGGCCACCTCGTCTCCGGCATAAATGTTCAGGCCCTTATCGCCCTTTGCCGCTTCTTCTTCAATGTCCACGTAGTCCAGGTTCACGGTCACTGCGCTGCTGGAGAGGACCTTGCTCTTTATGCCCGGGTATCTTTCCTCGAGCAGATCATACAGCTGGCTGAGTAGCTGTGGAGCGGGGAGAAAATCGTATTCCTTGTGGGTGAAAGAGGTGGAAGCGGCGAAGTAGAGAAGAGTGAAATGTCCGTCTGGAGCTTTGGGTGTGCTCATGGTCACTATGGGTACAAGTCAGCGTATGTATGATGCGTCGTCTATCGCTGTAAGAAGGAGCTTTGAGTGCGGTAATCAGAGATATATGGTGGTCCCCAGTATGTGCCTCGAGGGCTCGGGTAATACATGCTATTTTGGATAACATCATGTGAAGGTGGTGAGAGGTTGCATGTGAGTATAGACGTACCTTCCTACTGCGTGCCACAGCGCAAATGTCATGTGCGGTGGATTGGAGCATGCGAAGGCGCGGCTTGCCTGTGATCGAAGAGAAGAAGTTCACGCGGATTAAAGTTCATCCGATGATGAACTCTAAATGTACGCATTGACCAATATACCCATCATCCATTATCGTCGCGTCTGCCTCCACCTGCACATGAACGTTCACATGCTCATGGACACAAGCTGATATACCAGGCTTGCACCCTCTTCTCAATCTCGACATCTTCCTTCTCCAAACCAACAACCTCGACACCTTTGTCTTAGCCTACCGCGACAACCATGGCGAACATCACGCCCAACCCGCGTACTTGGACGCTCCGCTTCAAACACAACCGCAGCACCATTCTCCTCGAAGTCGACCCATTGCAGAAGATGTCTGATGTGCGTGCTGAGCTCCTCAATGCCTTGAAGGAAACCAGTCCCGATGGCAAGCTCCGAGGCCAAGAAATCCCTCCAAACCCAGATCACATTACGCTCGGACGCGCCGTGGACCGCAACAACCTCAGTCTTGGCTTTACCTCAATAGATACCGTCCAGGATGAATCAGAGCCAAGCGGCAAGGGGAAAGGCAAGAGTGCTGTGGGCAGCTCCGGCAAAAGCTCCATCATCGACTGCCCACAAGGCGCAGGATTTCGAAACGGAGACATTGTGGCTTTCAAGTTCACAGGCGAGTACGACATGCGCGATCACGAGCCGGAAGGAGCCGACAAGTGGGATGTCGTTGTGCCGACCTTGGAGAGCACTTACGGAGAAGAGGAGGGCCAGGATGAAGGCATCGACATGGAGGACGGTTGAAAAGAAGAGAGAGTGGTTCAGAAGGTGAAACACACGAGATCAATGCAATGACGCGAGGAGAATGTATTGCTCTGATGGAGCTGAGTATCAACACGAAAACGAGGGCTCTACCGCAGATGCTCAGATCGTCATCACTGGAACGGCAGCGCGGCGAGTACAGATACTGCGACTCTCACCCACACGGGTGCGATCCGTTTTCCGGGTCACGTCGCCGGGAAGCTGCATCAGTCGATGCTGGATATAGCAAGTGTGCGACCTCGACGCAGGTGATTTTCCACGTTCCTGGCGTTTTGACAAGCCGGGAGCACCCTGCATCCCGCTGTCAGTGCAGCAACGTGGTTCTTCACTTCACTACACTTCTCGAAATTCTCAAGACTCGAGATCAAAAACTTTCAACTTTCCTGCCGATACCAAAGCTCAGCTTTCAGACCAGGGCCTGCTAGCTTCAGTTGCACAGTGTGGTGGCCTTTGTAGTTTGCTGCGCATTGTTTGCTTGTTCTGGAGAATGAGTGGTCACGCGAGGACTCCTGCCAAGACCAACGAGCTGTTCAGTATTCTCGAGACGGTCTCTCTGCCAACGTTACCCTGGTCATGCCTCCAATTGCGGCCTCCCAGTCCCAGACGGACGCCGAGGGAAGGAAGGACCCGATGGGCCAGCGTATCCGAGCAACGAACAGCCGCATCACCTGTCCAGTGTCTTTGTTGCCGTGCCGTCTGTCAATGGGTCTCGGTACCTCGTATCTTCTCTTGCGTATACTGCGTTCCTCGGCCACCAGGTTCCGACCTTGGAGCAGAACTTTCGACCGCGCCTTGGAGACAGGCCCATCAGATGCGGCCATCAACTTCTGCGGGGATAAAACATGAATGCAGCTGCTCCCGAACATTCACTATGTGACACGATAGTATGTTGAAAATCCAGGATCGTTGGCGGCGTCGGGCTCAACAGCGCTCCAAACGCTTCATACGGCCCATCTTCCTCGTAAGAGCTGCGTTACAAGCTCACCAGAGTATGTCTGCGTAGCGCAGTCTTCACAGCATCCGCGTATGAAGCAGAGACGTGTATCTCGTGCTTTCTCTGCGGATGCCTACATTGCCTTGCGGCTGTCAATGCGCGTCTCCGCGGTCACAACCTGGTTAACTTTCCGCAGTTGCCCTCGTTGCATCCTTGGTGCGATTGACTTTGACCAATGTGTCGGGCTCCTGCGTGTGTGAAGACTAGAGCCTACAGCTGCCTGTGTGGGCCCGTGACCCAGGATCAAATGCAGATGTGCACACTCAGCAGTCGAAGTCGCAATGTTCAGAACGCTAATCATCATGTGCTGCAAGGCATTGACATCAAAATGGGCTTGAAAATAGAAAAAATGATCGTAAACATGGTAAGAAGCAACGATTGTGGAACTGCCAGATCTACGAGAACAGGCACTACAATGCACTCAACGAACTTCCAATGGCGCCTCTTTCTCTCGACAGCGAAGTTCAGCTTGTTTGCCTAGCTGATCTGCAACCACAGCCACGATCCACTGCACATTGCGTGAACCAGCTGCCTGGATTCTATCTGGTCTTTCATCTGCAACCGGTACTGCATTATTCTTCTGGTGTCAGTGCTGGTGGTCGCAATGCAGCCTGAGACAGCCATACTCATCATAGCCATGCCCACCTCTGTCTACCGAGCAGCCATTCCATTTGTGTCACCACGCACGCGACAATGGTTGTCTCTGTACAAACACTTCTCAGGCTATCAGTCACTTTGGTAGAGTCTCATCTCAATGTTTCTCCTCTCTTCTCCCCTCCTTTCTTTGTTGCTTTGTTCGCTTGCGCTTGCTGCTCGTACAATGGCAGACTTATAGCGATATATCTATCTCTTCGGTAATACAGGATGCATCTGGACCTTACGATACTGCTCGCAACTATCACACCAAACATAGCAGAGCAACAACATTGCAACCGAAGCGTCGATTTACCATCACCAAGTGCGATCACTGAGAGCACTCGAGATCGACCTCAATACTCCAAGCTCCTCCAAACTCGAACGATACAAGCAGCACAACAACAAACATTAATCCAACCTCCAACCTCAACCTCTCACCACACCACCAATCGATCTAATCTCTTCAGCATCCATCCCGTAGACCAATGCCCCTAACAACAATCCACTACACATGCGGCCACACCCGCTACATCCAAGGACGCGAATGCACATGTTTCTACAACGCCATGCTCCGCATCAACGACCCTCGCCACTACCTCGATCCCCACAGGATGTATCTCCCATTCGGAACTCCAGCCTGCAGACACTATCAGACGGTGTATAGGGGGTATGAGTGTGGGCCGTGTCGGGAGGCTAGACGGAGGGAGGCGGAGAGGTGGTGGGCGAGTCAGAGGGCTAGGGCGGGGCCGTGGTGGTATCCGGGGTATGGGTTTGAGAGGGAGGGGAGGAGGGAGAGGTGGAGGTGATGTGGTGTGGAAGGAGAGGGCGGGGGATATGAGATCTATCTGGAAAAGGGTGTACGGAAAGTATGTGAGCGAGGGCAAGTGGCAGAAATAATTGCCTCTCTCAGTTGCGTCGGTTCCCCTAAGCATATGGAGTGCGACGGTGCATACATAGAGCTGTTCCTTATTATGGAAAAGTGCTTAGGCTAGGGATCTCTCACTCTAGAGCTTTTTCGATATTTAAGCTGCTATTGTCGCGCTCAGCAGCATCTGAGAATGTGGCATCTTGCGAGAAGCCGGCAATGAACTCTGTCACCTGCCCTCGGAGCACTGTAGCAGTCATATGTTCGTGAGTGATTAAGTTGTGTACTTTGTACATTACGTGTGTACCCCCGTCTCTTTCGTTATCATCCTGCCATGTGCAGTCCTGTAGTGGTATCATCCCTTGCCATGCCAGGCTCCCTTTTCGATGCCCCTTCCCATCCCAAGACTTTTTAACGCCATATCGCTGAATCAAGAATTTCACTGCTTCGCCTCAGCAGACCCACGAGCACTCTCAGCATTGGAAGCATCCCCAGAGCCTTCGGAGGCGTGGCTCGGCACCTCAGTAATGGGGGGTAACGCAGCAGCTCCTGTCCCCAGGGCCTGTCTGCCTTCCAGCGGCCACACAAGCGCCGGCTCAGGAAGCAAAGGCTGCGGGTAATCCGTCCCATCCCCTCTCAGTTCGGGCAATCCCCACCCAGCCTCCAAATCGTAAGTCCCAACGCCTCTCGTGACAGAATCGTTTCGGGAGGTGATGTAAGGTTCACCATGCTCAAAAGCCCTCTCCTCGCTCGATCGTCCCGAAATTCCCTTACCGCTATCCGAATCCTCCCTCACAAGCGTCGTCGAGCTCGCCTTCTTATTCGAAGAATCATTCCCAGATATACTGCGCAGTACGCTGAACATATCATACGTCCTACTCCTCGGCTTCGATGCAGATCCAATAGTCCTCGGCAACTCAGGGCTTCCAGCCGGTGGTGTGAGGGACCGTACTTTCGAAGGGTCGAAGTCCCGTCGCCAGAATGACGGATAGAAGAGTGGCTTCAGTATGGGTGCATTCACGGCTACAATTCCTGCTATGGTCTCGCGTGTTCCCCATCGATTGATTACGGTCGCCGAAGGGTGAGATTTGAGTGTCATGACAATCCGTACAATGGCCGCGGTTATGACGAAGATTCCCGATCCAAGAAGCAAGGTTAAAGCGATCTTCCGTTTAATAGAGACTCTGAGTTGCCAGAGAAGGGGAATGGGGACGGTTAAGATGAGGGCATCGGTGAGAACGTTGAGGACTGTTGTGACGTAGAAATTTTGGAGGCGGAGGGTGCATTTCTTCGGCGGTTTTGGAGAGGTCTTCCAGTTCATTTGGATCGGGAAGCAGCCGCAGGAGATGGTGAGGAAGACTGCTAGGTAGGTGGCCGCACAGATGATGGCGTACGTTTTGACTAGCCGTTGTTGGTATAATCCAAATGTCAGGCGATTGAAGAAGAAGAGCATCATGGCCTTGAGACCCCTAGATTGAACGGTTAGCGAAAAGTCAGGTGAACTCGGCACGATACTTGCCAGATCAAGGCCGTGTATGTGTACCATGCGAATAGCTGCGATGTGCGTCAGCCTAGAAGTCCTCCCTGCTCAACGTTCGCAAGGGCCCTTGTCCTGTGACGTACTTGCATCTTGCTCCCAAGTCGTATTCGCTCAATCTGGCACGGTTGCAAGTCTTGTATTTGGGCGTTGGTGAAGTCAACGTTGGAGCCCCAGAAGTAGGTGAGGGTGATGGTGATCGAGTCGCATAGGAAGAAGAGCAGGACCGCGAAGGCCATGTAGTCGTCTCCTTGTAACTTTCGCCATCCGATCGTTCGCACGCGGACAGTGGTTCTTGCTAAGATGGCGATGGTGCCAACGGCGAACCAGGCCCAGACTTCTCGAACGAATTCTGGATCATAGTAGACTTGTGTGCTCGGACATGTCATCCTCACGGAGCAGAAGCTGAGTGATTAATTGGAAAGGTTGCCAGACCGTTCGGAAGCATGAGGAGCGGCAACGGGCTCGCTATATGAGGTCCGCCAGGTGCAAGAAATATTGCTGAAGATGAGGAGAAGACCTTACTCGTGTGCAGCAGGTCGTATGTAGGGTGAAGAATGACTTCACACCGTCAGCGTGTTCAACAGCATTCTGACCGGCTCTTCCTCGATGGATTGCTTGTCGTTGCAGGAGGCTCAAAGTAAACTTCAAGCCAGGCAAATGAGCAGAGTCTGCGAGCGGAGATCGGCAACGACATGTATAGCAATCCTAGTGTTGAACTACCTAGCAACCTGTACGCGGCTTCCCCAGAAGAACGGCATTAGACGGTATGCAGGCTGTCATCTGGCCAGGAGTGCGGACAACCACGATAGCGTTGCGGGAAGGCAGCGTTTTAGGTTGTCTAACTTCCTCTTGAGGAGAAGCAACCGACATCATGTTGTCGATGCGTATCCGTGTCCAGCTTCGACTCGAGGCCTGCATGCTATATGCATGTGAGGACGGCTCGCATAAACCATGGAAAGCGCTGTGAGTGGCTGCATCACAAACCTTATTGCAACCCCGAGAAAAGGCCGTTGAGTTTCGTGGTTTTGCCGAAAGACTGCAAACGTTTCACGGTCTGCGCGGAAGGCGTTGGAAGAGCCTCACGGAGGCAATCGCCCTGGAGGCGTATGAAATTGACCTGGCATACGGGTGCACGGTCCTGCATGGCGGTTTGGAGATCACCAAGGGCAGACGGTGAGGCGGGCACGAGACGGTAGCGTGTCGCGTGGATGCGTTCTTCACGCCTGGGCATGCCGAGTACCTGGGATATGCTGTGAAAGACTGGAGCTGCCCGTGCTCCTCGGAGTGTGTGCGAGCCGCACTCACGACTCATAGACGCTGCAAGAGAAGTATCCCATATGCACAGATGAAGCAAGATGGCGGCTGGAAAGAGGAGTAGTGGCAACTGATCACAGCTGTGCTCAAATGTTCCACATAGTGAACATCGTGGGCATAATATCATACAACTGTTCAAACACCGTCGCTATGCAACTCAACTCTGTGAAACTTTAGGTTCGGTGCACTCACAGCGACTCTCCGAAACAGAGATGGGACTTCCCATGGCCGGCGTTGTTTGGGCCTCCCAGCCTTCATAGGCACGCTAATGCCTTCCTTCATCATCTCCAGGAACATACCATCACCCAGCTCCGCGTACGTTTCTGGCTGACCAAAGGATCTTTCCTTCCATTCTCGATCTTTCGCCCAAGCTTTTTCAAGAATCTCCGTTAATGGTAGCACCGGCTTACAACTACCGTATTCAGCAGTGTCATCTCGCACAAGAACGCGCCGATCGCGCCGGTATTGCTTTCGAATGGCTTGTGTCTCAAAACGAACGATTGGTTGCTCCGCCATATCCACAATTGTACGCGCGAAGTCTGAGAAGTTGTTAGGCCGTCCATTTGATTCGAGCTCCTCAGAGGCGCTTGTTGGAATTAGCCCATCAGCGACACCAATTGCGAACTTCGCTGCCCATGCTCGCCATAGCACCTGCGACGTGACACGATGAGCTCCAGATGGCGAAAACATGATCAAAGAATTGAACATTCGTCCCTTGAGTCGCTTTTCAACATGGCCGGCAGTGCAAGCGTAGCGCCACAACACTCGGAACATGTTGAAATATCGGCTTCTCCATGCCACGAAACACAGTTCTGTGTAGGTGTATGAGTCTGGAACGACTGCACCTGGTTCTCCAACTCGGAAATGTTTAAGGACTGCGATAGCGGATGACGGATCAGAGTCCCTTAAGCAAGGGCGCAGGGCATGGTTGAGAGTGTCTGTTTGCACAGCTCCAGTCGAGCCGCGATTCCTGAATTTGTCAAGCAAATTGAGCGCATCATGGGTTCGACCGATTGTAAATAAGACATGTTCCATGCGATTAATGATGTCCACGTGCATCCAGTTGAAGTCGGGACGTCCATAGACCTGGCCAATGAGCTTGTCATAATACTCGACGAAAGAGTCGAAGCTTTGGTTGTTCGCAAGATACTCCGTGAGATCGGACGCAGCAACATTTCTCAAGGTCTGCAGCAGAGCCTTGTTGTCGACAAAGACGCCCTTGTTTCGCATCACTTTGGTGATCGTCGGGACTTCATCCCCAAATCTCTGGCAGACAAGCAGGTGGAAGAGAGCCCAGATGATGGGAGTTGGGCGGATCTGCTTCCGCAACATCATCGTCACATGATAGTGAAAGTTATGCACGTCCCCTTTTCGGGCACACGCAGCCAGTGGTGCTACGTAGTTCGAAGCCGTGAACGTGTATCCGGAATTTTCGAGCGACTTGTATAGAAAGCGGAAAGTAGAATACCAATGGTGCTTTGTCGCGTATTCTAATGCGCGGTCCACCGCCCACGAAGATGCAAACTTGACGGCCGTGGAATCCGAGAAGATTTCTTTCAGCACTGATTCGACGTATTCGTAGTGTCCGCTCATCCTTGGATGACTTGATCGTGTTACAGGCGAGGTGAGATCGTCCACATAGGCGGAGAAGTCCACAGTCGACAGTAGCGGTGGTCGAACCCGATCAAGCTTGTCCAGAGGATGTGATCCGGAACGATCTTCAGACCAGACGGCGCGATTCTGAGGCAGCTCTTGAGCGATATCTGATTCTTCTGGAGGCGCCGTGTAACTTTCCGCGAGGACTTCGACGATGTTCTCCTGCCACAATCGCACGTCTGGCTCCTTTCGATCGCGGCGTTTAATCTCACGCCGTAAAAAATGGTCCCTCAGGTTTTGATTCGCCTCCCGTCCAGTGAGTGGTACTACTTGGACAAGATCTGGCAGAAGTGCGAGAGCTTGTGCGTTTTGTTCGGCAGTACCTTGTAAGACAAGACCGGTGAAAAGATCGGGGTTGTCCTTCGCGACGAGGTCTGCGCGTCCCTGGACGTGACAGCCAGTGCGCTGCATGATCTCGAGAATGGCAGCCCCTCTGTACGTTTGAAAGGCTCCAGCAACGCCATCTGGCAGCCTGACCACTTCTGCCCTTTTCTTGTGTTCATCCTTCCCTGAGAGGGTTGCCTGGTCCAGCATATGCAGGATAATGCGCCAGGTGTCCGGACTGCGTTGAACCTGGTGCTTCTCGTATATCCGCTGCGTGCGATGTGTCTCAGAATTGATCGCAGCTATCTGACTCTTCACATAGCGCGGACTGAAATCCTTGCCATCTTTCAAGCGAGGCAGCTCCGGCCGCTTCAATCCCTCAGCTTGAGTTTGATCGGGTTGGAAAGGTTGATATTGGGCGTGCTCAGGGACCAGTGGACTGTAATGGGTCGCTTCGCTTTCCTGGGCTGCTGCGCTGGTGGCATAGTGTCGCGTGGGTCGGTGATCGAGCTGTGCGGTGGCAGAGTTGGACCAGTGTATGCTACCGTGTAGCGGTCGGAAACGATTCGAAGGCCATTCTCTGCCTCCGCTCTCTGCCCTGCCAATGTCTTCGGCTGAGGAGGGTGTATCGCGTGAGTCTCGAGGGAGGTGACGGACAGTCGTGTACCTGCATTGTGTCTGCTTCTCACTCCTTCCAATGCTCTTGATGATCTCTCGAAGTGGCCTCCTCAGCGGGCCATTGCTTTGCATCGACCGAGTCTCATTGCCTGCCGACCTGCATGCCCTCGTGATGGTTGGATGGAGTGTTTCCTCTGTTCCAAAGATCGGAAGTGAAGCTGCTCTCCGCAACTTTTCGAGCAGGGATCAAAAGCCGAGCTAGAGCCGAAAAATGTCGGGGCTTGGCGCATGCAGTCGCCGACACGCGTGGGAGCGCGTCTGCCAACCGCGTTCTTACTCGCAACATGCTCCATCCCACCAACAACCTCACCACCGCCCGCCATTGACCAAGTACTACTTAACGAAACTCATACAGACTGCATTGATACCTTATGGCTGTGCCGTCGCATTCAATCTGATCTGTATCGCGTCGAAAGTGCTGGAAACTGGAACGCGCTCTCTGATTAGACTCGCAAGATGGCGAGCTCTCCGATTGTTCAAGATGCCACTTCAATGGCCTCTGCTGCCCGGATCCCCTTTCAAGTGGACGAATCGCCAGATTTGTCACCAGTTCATAGCTCGGACTTCGATGTCTTCTCCAACAACGCGTCCCAGGAGAGGAAGGAGACTGCCCAGGAAGAAGCACCATCCTCACAATTGCGCGGAACCCCATCTATACAATCAGATGAGGACTCAGATCTCGAAATACGGAAACCTACTGGAAGAGCCGCTAGACGTATGCTCGGTGGCGATGAAAGCCGGGGCCCTGGTCCTGCACACTCGCCTCATGCGACCAAGAAGTTCGACAACATCAGTGAGGATGATGAACTATACACCGCTACCCCTCAGCAGAGAAGGCAGCGAGTACAAAGCAAATCGCCGTCTGCGCCTGCCAGTGTCGCTCGTTCGACGCTCTTCGTGAGTCCGTCCAAGAGCGTTCGACAAGACAGCGACGATGAGCTCCCAGCTGGCAGGATCGAGACAACCTCGAGGTTGGCTGCCCTTGTCGCTGAGAAGCGTGCCGAGCGTCTAGCCAAAGAGACTGAGGAAGAGGAGCGCCGCACATCCTCCGCTCATGCATCATCCGACTTGCCCGATGAGATTGTGGAAGGCTCTGAAGCTGCGGTCGATCCAGAGGTGGAGCGAATTATGTCTGACGCGGCGAAGCCTACGAGGAAGGCAAGCAAAAAGGCGATGCTGGAAATGGAGCGTGAGACGCAGCGTCTAGCACGTCAGCAAGCTCTGGCACATCAAATGAAGACGCGAAAGAAGTTTACCACGAACGACCTCTTTGCCAAATTCAATTACCGCCCAGCAGGCTTCGTGGCAGGCCCTACGAATGAGGGAGATACTTCCGCATCTTCAGCTCCGAACAGCGACGCAGTGGAGCCGCTCCCTCGTGAACCCGTGAGCACACCACCTTCTAGTCCGCCAACACCGTTGGATCGTCAACGGGCTTTGGTAGAGAAGGGAGCTTTGAGCAAGCTGGTTCCAGTTCGAGAAGACAGCCTCACGAGTTTGGCAGAGCTGGACGACGACCAGGATTTACCGGATCTTGCGGAGATTTTGAGCTCAGCTCGCAATGCAAAGACTGAAGTCGTCGAGTCTGCCGTCGAGGGGGGAGAAAAGAAGGGGTTGAAACTTGCCAGGCTTGGTAAGAAGGCGATGGCCCCGCCCACTGACGACAGTAGCGATGACGATCTTGAAATCGTTCAAGACGTTCCTACCCGCTTCAGGGTCTTCCAGAATGCCAAGGGCACAACCAGAGGCCCGGGTAACGACTCAAAAGCTATCCATAGGCTTCGACACCTTGCGCATATTGGAGTCGATGACTCGCAGACTGGGCGGCGAAAGCATGGTAAAGCTCGTGCTTCGATAAACCCTCAGGTGCTTGATGCTCAATTGCGCATCCGTGCCAAGGAGCAAGCCCGCGCTATGCAACTGGAGCGTATAGCTGAGCTGAAGGCCAAAGGAATTGAAGTGCAGACGGCCGAGGAACGTGAGCGAGAGCAGGAACAGTTCGAGAATTTATTGGAGAAGGCACGACAGGATGCTGCTGAGCTGCGAAAGGCAGAAAAGGCTGCCGCCAAGGGAGAAGACGGGAATGGAGCCGCAAGCGACGATGAAAGTGAAGACGAAGACTACATTGATGGCTCAGGGAGTGAAGATGAGCATGTGGAAAAGGAGAGCAACGAGATGGTGGATGAGCTGGCGGACGAGAGCGAGGGTGATGAGGGCGAAGATGAAGAGGAAGGAGAGGAAGAGGAAGAGGAGGCTGATGAGAATGAGCAACGCGACATCGCTGACGACATAGAGACGACTGACGATATTGCTGTCAACCCACCTACCGAGACTCATGCCGATTCTCCGGGCCAATTCAGCATGTCGCAAACACCACTTATTGGCCGCAAACCGCGAAAATCACGTGTGATAATGGACGACGAGGACGAAAGCGACGTCGAGCCATCAGCGCGCTTATCCGCATCCGCGCCTGCTTCTCAAGCTGAGGATGACCCCTTCGCAGCTTTCAACTTTGGAGGAGCTAAGCCTGCGAGCTCGCTCATGAGTCCTACCCAGATGTTCAACGCCACCATGCAAACACCTACTCAGGCTACACAGCAAGACTCGATGGACGTCTTGAACTTTCTCGTTCCACCTAGCTCATCGACGAGACCCTCAATCCCTCTCGGAGGTGACAGTCAGTCGCAGCTTGACAGCCAAGTTGACAGCCAAGTCAGTTTCGTCCCTGGCAGCCAGCTTCCTGAAAGCCAGCAAGTCAACCTCGTCTGGGAATCACAGGCCCCAGAGACTCCTGTCCCGACCGTCAAGCGAGGAGACTCATCCTTGACTCTGGAGACTCCCGGATGGGAGCCAACACAGGATGGTGGTCTGCCAACCACGTGGCAGGCGACCCCTGGGCTTAATCGTCAAAACACAGTAGAGTCTCTGACCGAGCATGAGACCCAGTCAACGGTGCAGCTGCGAGTCAGTGAGTCGCCTGTAGCGTCGATGCCAAGACGAAATCGCCTCGTCCGAGGTAAGAGACAGGCTGTAGTGGAAAGCGATGATGACGAGGAGAGTGACGCTGCTGGTCGGGCGATTCAGCTTGCGAAGAAGGATGCATTCCGTGAAATGGCACGCAGACGCAAGGAGGCATTATCAGCGGCAGAACTTGCAGAGGCTGAACGGGAGGCGAAGGGGATGATGGACGAGCAGGCCGAGGAGTCTGAAGATGAATATGCTGGACTTGGCGGTGACGACTTCGTTGCGCCGGAGACCGACCAAGATCGCGAGATGATTGACTCAAGCCATGTTGAAGTTGATGAACGACAGCTGGCGGCTCATTTCGCAGAGAGACAGCGCGTCTCAGATGAAGCTGAAGCCAACAAGCTTTACAAAGACTTGATGACAGGCGCGCTTCGCCGAAAGCAAGCCAACATGTTCGATCTGGACGAGGACGAGGACGACCTTGCCGTGAGGAGGAGACAAATGCGACAACGCGAGGAGGCGCGAAAGCGAAAGCTGCTTTTGCAAGACGACAACATCGCCGGCTTGGCTGAAGGGAAGCAGAGCAAAGGCAAAGACGCTTTCCTAAAAGCTATCGCCGACGATGACGAACGAGATGACGATGTGTTGGATCTCTCAGATGCTGGCGAGGACGACAACGTTCCCGAATCTCAGTCCGACAGCCAACTCTCACAGCAAGCAGAAGCGGCCGTTCGCCCCCTGCAGGAAGTGAGCGGCAATAAGAGACGTATGGACGACACGCCGACAGACAGACCCCCAGCTAAACAGCGCCGCACACAAGCTTCTGCTTTCCGAGCTCCCACTTCCTTGCTTGAGGTGAAGGAGTCCCTGAGCTTCTTGCTAGAAGAGCCCCATGCCGCTGTCGTTGGACCTACCGCGATGGAAGAGAGCTCAGAATCAGAGAAAGAGGATGAGCAACACATTGACGCCGAAGAAGACGATGACGCTGTCCAAGAGGAAGTGGAGCGCCAGAATGATGGCGGCTATGCCGCAGACAGAGCTGCGATGCCGCCACCACGACTGCCAGCTTCCCAACGTCGAACAGCAGCTCAGCCGACCGTCGTAGATCGCCTCTCGATGAAACGTAGCTCTAGTGCAGCAGAGAGCGCTTTGGGACGGACTGCGTGGGCTGCTCCTGCGAATGGCGGATTCAAAGTCCCGTCATTGCTCCGCAGGGCTACCACCAACACTGCTTCCGGAGCGAACGAGCGAGGTGTTACTACATCAGCTGGCCGTTCTCGCGAGAACAGTGGTGTGAAGATGGGTGGTAGCAAGAAGAGCTCTCTTGCGTATCAGGCTCGAGCTGAAGAGCATAAAGCTATCGTTGAAGCGAGTGCAAGGAGACGCGCAGAGAACACTGCACGCATTGCACGACTACGCCGCAATGGAAGCAGCGGGTTCGGAAAGGGAATGACGGGTCGCTTTGAATAGATATGTGGGGATAGGCGCACGATGTGTTAGTGATACCTACATTCGTTGTTTAGCCTATGCATGTAGTCGTTATAAAGGCTGCCAGTGCAGCATGTGCATCTCATCCCCCTTACACAAGGGTAATTATCTCACGTTTCCTGGATTGTAGTCGAACACCCGGACACGAAAATGCGGATTGCTCTCAAACTGGCGCCAGTATGATTTTCTTTGTTCACATGAAAGCCGTTGTCATCGACGACCTCCGCCCTTTTCCGGCGATTGTTTGCTCTTTGTACTGCAGCTGTTGAACGGATCAGGATGTTTGAACTCTCTATCTGGACGATGCTGCGGAGCCACGCAAAAGATGTCACAGGCAGACTGGCGAGATTTCCAAGCCCACCACAGGCCTGAGGCTCTGGTACTTGGAGGCACGGGGCAA
Organism: Pseudocercospora crystallina; assembly: GCA_003666085.1. Taxonomy (NCBI): domain Eukaryota; kingdom Fungi; phylum Ascomycota; class Dothideomycetes; order Mycosphaerellales; family Mycosphaerellaceae; genus Pseudocercospora; species Pseudocercospora crystallina. The sequence continues at coordinate 339,820 of QQNG01000167.1, forward strand.
GTGAGGAGTCGAATTGCGAGGGCTTGGCAACAATTGGGTGATCGAGCTGCGAAAGCAGCAGAAGTCAATGCTATCCGAACGGGAGCAGGTCAGACGCTGGCGACGTTGTTGGGTCCAGCTCAAACGCCAGCAACCATCGGCTTGCAAGCGCCGCCGCAGCAGGGTCAAGGAGCAGCAATAGGAGGACCAGCCAATGCGCAGGTGCAAGCAGCAACAGCGCCAGCAGTAGCGTCAATATCAGCAGCACCCGCGTCGATACCAGCACCGGCACCGCCTGCAGCTCAAGCTCAGACGACAGCATCGACTGAATTCCCATCACCGCCGGCGGCTACTCAAAATGGGCAGCCAACAACCCATGACGTGTCTGCGAATAGGGATATTGACGAGATTTTGCTTGATCGTAAATCGCAAGCAGAAGACCTCATAAGCGTCGATGAAAGAACAGAAGAAGCGGCTTCCTGGTACGGGGGCTGGAGTATAGGGGGACGCCCGCCTAACATCGCCTCAATCTGGGTCTGTCTTGATGCCAACAACAATGTCATTGATCGCAGGGTCATTAAGGATTCAGCTCCGCCGAAGCTAAGCTGGGTCGACAGGACGAGATGGACAGTGGTCGACGGTATTGAGACACCCTTGGAATACATCATTCACAAAACCCTTTGCGATTCTGACGCCAGTGAATACTTTGCGAAAGTACGAGCGTTCCGAGTCTTTCCAGAACAATACAAGTACAGGTTGATCTTGGACTATTACGAAGAAGGAACTGCCAAAGATATATCCAAGCGGTACTGGGAACCGTCTAACTACTACAATGACGAGGCCGAAGTGCTCAAAGTACCTGAGGCTTTGCTGTGGCGCATATTGGAAGCTTTGACGAATGCTGCGATAGCCATGAGAGATGGATCACTCACAGCACCCGTGCCGGGCTTCCAGCAAATCGTACACCGCGATATCAAGCCAGACAACCTTCTTCTCGCCATGGATGGCGAGCACATGTATCCTGATCTGAAGCTGGCCGACTTCGAGTTCGCCATCCAGACCTCGCAGAACGACCCCTACAATCCCGAGCTCTATCGTGAACAACGACAAGGCGCGGTTCTTGTCCAAAATCCTGAGAGTGTCTACGGCGTAGGCATCGTAGGCAAGCGAGGCAAGCACCCTTTGTTCGACTACCAGGTTCTCGCACCGTCGAACGTCTATGGCATCGGCGTGACAATGTATCTCTTAATGAATCCGTCGTATTCCAAGGCGTACCTACCGGAGGACGATGATTTCGAGTGGGCGCTGGCGGGCGGCAGTCGCTATAGCGATTCTCTGAGCTCAGTAATTGAGGGGTGCTTGAAGTACAAACCGGATGAGCGTTGGAGCCTTGAGCAGATCAGGGACAGTTTCCAAGAAGCGGTCGACGACCCGCGCGATCCAGGGTTTGCTAAAGGCCTGCGGAATCTCCTCGTGGGGAATAAAGGTCAAGTGCCAGAAGACTTCAACTACAGGCCCAACGAGTCGGGCTATGCGCTGGGCATGGCATGGCAAGATGCCTTCCTAAAGGGGCGCACAATAGAGAGTGAGTCGCCGCTGGCCGCCGATCCAGGAGGTTATGCACCTCTTACAGGCCTCGACCAGGACACAGGAAACGATATGAATGATGACCTCGACGACGATGTTGAAGAAGGGCTTGAAGAGAGGTATGGACTTCAAGTAGATCGGACTTCACACTGATCTCTCAACCCTCGAACCAGGGAATCAATGGTTATCCCTGCCATTCGCTTCCCTTTGAGCCTCTGTTCCTGAAAGTCCTTAACCACTTTTCAATGTGCACCATGCAAAGGGCTGCATGCTGAGCTGTTTCTCGAGCTTCTGATTCCATGACCAAATTAGGAAAGTCATGAAGCCATCCCTTCAACGGACGAGCTACAGTTTTTCCTCATCCAGCACACCAAGTGAATTTTTACCTCTCCCTTCCCATCGAGTCCCTCTCAGCCCATCGCATCAACATCGGCCTTTTCAATTTCAAAGGCCGGCATCGAACGCTGTCCATGTGACTCGCCATCTCATGGTCAAAAGGGTCCTTTCGCTTCATCAGAGCATTTCGGCTGAGACTATTTTCCAGGTCCGTCTTTGATCGCCTTCGGTAGATCAAGCTCCAACCCCAGTTCCTCAGCACAGCAGATTAATCCTTCCCCAGCCTGCCACATTATGAAGGCGAGAGTCTTAAGAGTGATGCCTGCTTCCACGTGTTTGGGCCATTCCTCAGATTTATTGCGCGTCAAGCAACTGACCAGGCTTGTATCTCCATCCTGAGCAGTTTGGGAAATTGTACGAGGGCCATCTCGAATGTATCTGAGTGGCCTCGGCCTTCGCGAGAGCCCGCTGCTGGCATCCGTTTGCTTTACAGCCATCCGTTTGCATGTGAAACCTGAGAGCACATGCCCGCGGCTTCTCGCATGCTACCAACCTAGACATGAGACTTTAATTACAACTTAAACTGCGTCTTCTCGTCAGCGAGTATAGTGCAGTGGTTAGCACGCGACATTGTGGCCTCAGCATCTGTCGAAACCCATGTTCGAATCATGGTACTCGCAGCTTCCGTTCTTTTGCTCTCATTGGGATTGCTTTTACGGGTTGTTTTTTGGTCTGTCTTGATGAGAGACAAAGAAATTTTCAGATTGTCTTGTGGCGTGGAGTGAAAGAAAGAGGTCGGTTCGTGAACTCAACTGTCAATGGCGATGTTCGCATTCATATGTTGCCCCGGACGAACAAATCTCGGCCGCGGCGGACGAACAGCACTGGTCCGGTCGGAGAGTCCGCGCTTTGAGCTGCCCTAACTGCAGCTCCCCTTTCGTCCAGGAAACGACACCGCCAACGCTTGAACAGAATAACGTTGGGCAAGCAATATGGGCCAATGGTTCCTAAATTCGTCCATTTCGTCCTTGGGACGACACCGCAACGCGTTTCAGCTGTTTGTGATGTGTTCATTCTTGTTGCTAAGTTCGGACACGTACCGCAGGATTTGATGTACGTGATGATATATCTCGTGAGAACGTCCTAGTGCATGGACTGCAAACACCACTACTTTCTCAAGGCTTCTCGACATTAGGCCGAAACAGGATATCGACGACACGCCACGCACATACTTCATCGAAAGCTCAACAATGGACAACCCAAATGACGAAAAAGAGGCCAACCCTCGCACCCTCTCATCGACCTCCTCTTCGCATTCCAATGAACATCCACCAGATCCAATCATCTACCCACCTCTCCCCAAACTCATAATAATCCTCCTAGCCTCCTGCCTCTCCATGTTCCTCTTCGCCCTCGACACCTCCATCGTCAGCACCGCAATCCCGCGCATAACCGACGAGTTCCACTCCCTCTCGGACGTAGGCTGGTACGGCTCCGGTTTCTTCATGACAACCGCCGCTTTCCAGTCGATGTGGGGAAAAGCGTACAAATACTTCTCCGTCAAGCTCGTATTCCTCTTCAGCATGTTCGTGTTTGAGGTGGGGAGTCTGATATGTGCGGTGGCGCCGAGTTCGACGGTTCTTATTGCGGGAAGGGCGGTGGCGGGTGCTGGGGGAGCGGGAATTTCCTCGGGGGCGTATATTGTTGTTGCGTTGAGTGCGAGGCCGGAGAATGTGCCTGCGTTACAAGGGTTTATTGCGGCGAGTTTCGCGATTGCTAGCGTAGCTGGGCCGTTGGTTGGTGGGGCGTTTACGGATTATGTGTCTTGGAGGTGGTGTTTTTGGAGTGAGTGTTGTGGGGATGAGGTGTGGACGACGATGCTAACTTCTTCCCAGTTAACTTGCCCATCGGCGGACTTGCATTCGCGGTCGTTCTCTTCTTCTTCTCGACGCCTGATCATGCGAAACCGACTCCAGCGACTTGGAAAGAGAAACTGCTTCAAATGGACATCCTGGGCACTGCAGTCCTGCTAGGCGCAATCATTTGCCTCCTTCTACCACTCCAGTGGGGAGGTGTGACAAAGTCGTGGTCTTCAGCCGACGTTATCGGTACTCTGGTAGGCGCATTCGTCCTCTTCGCCCTCTTCACAGTTCTGGAGCTCCATCTCGGCGAACGCGCTGCAGTCAATCCACGCCTGTTGAAGACGAAGACCATCGCATGGCAGATGATATACCAGGTCCTGATCTCTGGAACGTTCTTCGTCCTGCTCTATTTCCTGCCGCTGTACTTCCAGGTGGTATCTGGCACCAGCCCGGCTCAATCGGGTGTTCGCAATATACCACTCATTGCCGGGGCTTCGATCTTGGCTATTGTTGCGGGTTTCATTGTTTCGGCGACTGGCGAGTTCCAATTCGTTATGATTACCGGAACCACTTTGGTCACGATCGGAAGTGGCCTCATCTACACTCTGCACCGAGGGAGTAATGCCGGCGAATGGGCAGGCTACCAAGTCATTGCGGGAGTTGGTATGGGTCTGAGTCTCCAGATTGCCGTCGTCGTTTGTCAAAGCATCGTTGCCCGGGCTGACCTCAGTGCTGCATCAGCTATGGCATTGTTCTTCCAGCTGCTTGGAGGCTCCATCTGGGTTCAGGTTGCGCAGTCTCTTTTCCAGAACAGGCTCATCTCGGCGCTGCATCAAAATGTTCCGGGAGTGTCTGCGCAGGGCATTGTCGCTGCAGGCGCAACTGAGCTGCGCCACATGCTATCTGGCGAAGAGCTCGACGGTGCTATCGAGAGCTACATGGCGGGTCTGAAGGATGCCTACATCTTGTCAATTGCTTTGGCGGGTGCCGGCGTCGTCGTCACTCTTTTGTCTATCGTGTTCGATCGACGGAAGCTGAGCAGGCCCAAGAAAGAAGCAGATCTGGATGATTAGGGTTATGTGATAAATAGATCGTATGCAATACCAATCTCGATGAGCTTGCTGATGGTGGGCTTCTGCCTCAGGCTTTCACGGACTTCTCTAATTCCCGAGACGGACGTCAAAGAGGCCGCTCGACCAGTTGAGAGGCCCGACAACGAAGACTTACTTTTTTGATCCAGTCTATAAAGATGTCCTTGGGCCTTTGTCCAGGTTCACATTACCGATCTCCAATTCAAGTTCCCAAAGATGGCGAAGGCAGCCAATTCGTCAGAAGTCATTATCGCCGGAGCTGGTCCTGTTGGCCTCTTTCTAGCATGCGAGTTGGCATTAGCAGGCGTATCAGTCTTGGTCCTGGAACGGGATGACTCTCCGCGATCACCTTGGAAGGATGGGCCGTTTGGGCGCCGCGGACTCCATATCATTGCAATCGAAGCTCTCTACCGGCGCGGGTTACTGGAAAAATTAGTTGGCAACGCTCGACCGCATCAATGGGTTTCCAAACCAGGGGTCGCCTTCGCAGGCCATTTCGCCGGCATGCCTATCGACGGAAACAAGATCGATTTCTCGAAATTCAAGTACCACCTTCCAGGGCCCGCATTCTTACCAGGCATGGGTACACTCGGCCAGATTGAATCTGTGCTTTTGGAACGCGCACAGAGTATCGGCGTCCAGGTCGTTAGAGGCGCAGAAGTGACCAAGCTTGAGGACGACGGGAGCGCGGTAAAGGTCTGGGCTGGCGACCAGGTCTACGAGACAAGCTGGCTGGTCGGTTGCGACGGAGGCCGCTGCAAGATCCGAAAGGCCGCTGGGTTCAACTTCGTTGGGACTGAGCCCGAATTCATCGGCTATACCGCCAAATGTGACCTAGACAACCACGAGCTATTGAAGCCTGGGTTTCAATACACCGGAAACGGAATGTACATCAAATTGGGCGAAGACAGTGTGCATGTCTGCGACTTCGACCTGAGCTTTGACAGGTGTGAGACGATCACCCGCGATCATTTTGAGAAGGTGCTGCGGCGCGTGTCTGGCACGACAGTGGGCGTTAAAGCTTTGCAAATGGCAGCCTCGTGGACCGATCGGGCAATGCAGGTTGCTGAGTACCGGAGAGGACGCGTACTGCTTGCCGGCGATGCCGCCCACATCCATTCGCCTTTGGGCGGCCAGGGTCTCAACGTTGGCATAGGCGATGCAATCAATCTCGGCTGGAAGCTCGCAGCAGTTGTCAAAGGTAGCGCTCCTGATGGCTTACTCGACACATATCACCAGGAGAGGCATCCGTACGGCGCTGCCGTGGTTGAGTGGACGCGAGCGCAAACTGCGACTCTGCGACCAGATGCTCACGGCCATGCTCTCGCAAAAGTCATTCGCGGACTCATCGATACAAGAGACGGCGCCACCACTTTTGCAGGGCGTGTTTGGGGCCTTGACCTGCGTTACGACTTGGGCAATTCGCATGATCTCGTCGGCCGCAGCGCTCCAGATTTCGAGTTCACAGACGGGGAGCGGCTGGGAACGAAGTTGGAGCCGGGCTACTTCCTGGTCGTGGACTTCCAGAGCCAGAAGTCAGTGGCCGATGAGGCGAAAAATGGAGGTCCGAAGATCAAGTACTGCAGTGTTGGTGCGAAAGAAACTCTTGGGCTCGCGGCATTGTTGATTCGCCCCGATGGCATTGTGGCGTGGGCGTCAGAAGATGGCGTTGACGCAGCGAAGCTGAAGACTGCGTTGTCTCGGTGGCTCTCAGCTGCATAAAAAGGTAGTTCTCAGTTTGAGGGTGCCTACATTGCGATGATGTACGTGATGTGAAAAGAAGGAGAACAGCACAAAACACGAAGTCGCGTCAAAGTCCAAACACGCCAAGCCCACAATCCTCAGGCAAACATTTCAACTCCCTCTCCCTCACACACAAACAATCCTCGTCCACGATCGCAACAACATTCTATTACGAGAGGCAAATGACTTCACATCTGCACATGGCTCATCTAAGTGAGATTGGGTTCACGGGATGCTAGGGTTCATGTCATCACCAGCATGTCGAAACGAAAAAGCTTCATCTCAGCACCCCTTGTACACATGCATGTAAGATGCGACGTCAGTCAAGCACTTCAACGAAGGACGTCATCATGAATGGCGATTGAATGACCGAGTGAGAGCAGAGAGGATGATGAGATGCAGAAGCGGTGAAGCAAAGTTGCAGTATAGCGAATTTCTTCGCCATTAGATAGATAGTCATGAAGTATTTACAACCCAAATGCAAAGGCCATTCGCCAAAGCTATGCAAAACCAAAAAAACTTTTCACGCCATCGCAATGCGTTTCATGCCGTAGCAGGCGCCCTCGCTGCGAGCATCTCCATCTTTTCGATGATGAAGGGGTATCGTCTCGCCGGGTGTGGTACAAATACAGCAAAAAGCAAATTTCGAGCTCGCCGGCTCATATCGAACTTTTGATGAGGGCCTTCTCCATTCCCAATGATAAAACGCCGTCTGCCGATGTTGGAGATGATGATCATGCCAGATCCAAACAATGGTAGATGAAAATGTCCCAAGCGCCTTCGCTGATTTGGTAAATGCGAGAGTCAGAACCAGCTCGCTATGCTGAAGTCGTCCAAGGAAGAAAGTGGTCGTTAAAAGTCGTGAGAGCTGCTGCTCAAGAATCCAAAAGTAGAGAGGAAACGCATCGATCATCTATGCAGATCGTCGGCTGAACATGCTGTAGATGCTGTCCCTCGCCGTAACCCTCTGGCTTCGATCAGAAGCAGAAGAATCAGTCGAATCCTTCCTCTCACCAGCCTGCCTCGGCTTCGGGTGCGCTTCAGTGAAAAGGTTTCCAGCACCGCCACGGCCGATATGGTAGACGGGTGTGACGCTGTGTCGTGCCTTGATCATTTCCTCGTCGAATTGGAACATGGGCTCCTCAGTCTCGACCTTGTTGACCATGTTGCCTGCACCGCCTCGACCGGCTGGGACGGTGCGCTTGAAGGGCCTTGTGAGGGAGATGCGAGATGCTGGTCCAGTTGCTGTTTGGCCGTCTGAGAGTTCTTCGGGCTTGTAGCGCTTGAAGTTGCCAGCGCCACCGCGGCCTCCGCCAATATATCCTCCAGACTTGGGGACGGTGGGGTGTGGCTCGAGCAAAGACAGGTTGCGAGACATGTTGTTGGGTGGTTGTGTGGTGCAGATCTGTAGTGTAGAGCTTCTTGAGATCGACAGTGCTAGTGTGGTTGCAAGTCGAGATAGTGTTTCGAGGAAGTGTTTGGTTGTGTTGATTTGATATGAGTACAAAGAAGAACAAAGCAGCCTTACCTGTGACTATATACTCCAGGTTGCAAATTTGCACTCCATTCTTCGCAAGATGGCGTAAACGGCACAACTTGCCAGACCCAAAACAGATCGTATCACGCGGTCATTGCAGTGCCTTGGCTTGGAGACGCGCTTTGCAGTTAACTGCAGTCGTTCCCGCTTAGACTTTGAAAATTTGATGGACACGGCTTAAGCGCTCCGTCGCCGACCCTCGTCGCAGATCTGGGGCAGAGCCGCCAAGTGGCGTCACGTTCGACATCCAAACCTCAGAGATTTTTCTCATTCGTTGCCGTCACTTCGGTTGGCAGTAACACGTTGTCATCACAATGCTGTCCAATTCTTCGTCTCGTCGCATCGTCATCTTGGGCCTGCTTTTGCTCATCAGAAATGCTGCGACTGTTGTTTCGGACATTTGCGAAGTCAAGTCACGAGGTACAGCCTCCTCGCGGCCAAGTCATGCGTGCCTGAAGCGCTTTGCTTGACTGGATTCTCGGCATGCGGCCCGTGGTTTCTGTTACCCCATTATTACCCCCGAGAAACTCGTTTGTGGTATAGGCACGGTTTCGTTTGACGACACTCTGATGGTGGCATCCGAGCTGAACACGCATGCACTCCGCGTGATCGTAGCACATCGCTACCGGAGGACGATGGCCTCGTCCGGTCCGCAGGCTGAACCACGTGGGCTGTATCACGCATCGAGGTCATTTGGAGGCTGAAGAGTTCATGTCAACACAAGCGGCTGGAAGCATTGGCATCTGCAGGAACGTTTCCGACTCCGTGTCTCTGTACATACACTCGGAGCGCAGCTCTCCGGTGGTAGACTCTTGGCCAGCAGACACCGTACCGCATTTCGCTGTCCGGAGCAGCGTCCATACTCTGGCTCCCCCGCATTCTTTGAATGTTAGCGTCATGTCGGTGAATGCCTGATCTCCCGACCATGTGCAGTACCTGGCGCTAGACTCCGCTAGTACGTGATGGTTAAGTAAAACCTCATCCCTCCTCCACATATACACGATCGCACCAGCATGGCGTGCTCTCCACGGATATGTAGCCGGTCGGAAGTAGCTGAGATAATGTCGTGGCCCAGATCCACCTCGAGCAAGGCCTCATCGAATGGCGGGAGGTCGAATGTGCCGTGCAACGCGACGGTCGGGAGAAGTCGTCAGCGGAGTGCAGTTTAAACGAATTTGGCAGCAGACGGCGAGCATTCCAACTGCGGAGAAGCCTGTCCTCCAGACAAAAGGGATATGATCGTAAACACTGCCGTGGGGTATCTCATTATGGCAATCATGCAAACTTCTGGTGGATGATATCCGGGTCTGGCACAGGGTTAGCTAATTTGATCCGTCTTTCATGCAGGATGCGCAGTGTGACTTACTCTCATGCCAATCATCAATCGTAACGTACATCTTCCTGAATGTACTCAAACCGGCTAGGATGCTGCCACCGATCCACGTGCTGTACAGTCGCTCAGGAGGCGCAAAGATTTTGATTCGCATGTCCTTGACCGCTAGTCTTTGGACCTCGTGGAGCAGCCTGTCTCCGAAACCCTTGATCATTGTCGAGCCACCTGACAGCACAATGTTGCCGAAAAGCGCTTTGCGAAGGTCCATGTCTGTCCGGCCGATGGAGTCGACCACGATTTGGTGGAGACCTGGCCATTCCAGTCCAATAAGCTCTGGGTCGAACAGAATTTCTGGTGCTCTGAACCGCTCTGGGCCGATCTTGAGCTTCTTGCCGTCTGGAAGCTGGTACTCCACGACTTTGCTCTCTTCCCCGCGATTGCCCGCACTCATCCATTCCTTCTCCTCTTTCTTGGGGTTCAAGGCCACGTAGGAGACCTTCTCCTTGATCTGCTTGACAATCTCTTTCTCTGCACTTGTGTGGAACACGTTGCCGCCTTTGCGCAGCAGTCTCTGCAGTTCCTCGGTGACATCTCGCCCAGCGACATCTATCCGCCGGATGCTGTTGGGTATAGCGAAGCCTTCGTATACTGGCACAGCGTGTGACACGCCATCTCCAGCGTCCAGTACAATACCGGTGGTTCGTCCGGAAGCGTATAATGAGAGGACTGCTTGAATCGATGTGTAGAGCGCAGGCACATTGAACGTTTCGAACAGAATCTGAGCGGCAGTATCTCGATTCGCGCGGGGGTTGAGGGGTGCCTCTGTTAGGAGAACAGGATGCTATCCACATAATCAGTCTTGTGTCCGCTGGCTTCACTTGCACCCTGACGACTGACCTCAGCCTCGACGTACCTCTTCACTCAGCGTTTTCAGCTCGTCTGTGTATATGTGTTGCCAGATCTTCTCCATATCATCCCAGTCCGTGACAATGCCGTGTTCCAGGGGGTATCTGATCTTGAGAAGCCCTCGCAGTTCCTGTGCGCGGTTGCCAATGAATGTATCACCTTCCAGGCCTCCTGCCAGCACTCGAAGGTGTTTCGGTCGTCCGACAAAAGATGGAAAGAAGCATCGTGGGGAATCCTCGCCGGCGTAGCCCGCCCTGATGGTGCCGCTGCCGTTGTCGATGACGATGGGCGTGTTGTGGAGGTCGGTCATGGTGTCTCGTGTATCTCGTTTGATCTCGTGCCGCCGGGCACTATGCTACAGTACACTCGGCGACATCAGTGATGTAAGGCGGGTGTCTGTTTGGTGATGTTTCAAAGTGCTGGCGATATTTTGGTCCTTGTCGCGTTGAAGTCGAGTTCACGCGATGTGGAGGGCTTTCAAACTTTCTGCCTCAGGCATTCAGAGCAATGACTTCCTCTTAACTTTTTAACTTCGACAACGATACGATCATCCACGCGACAAAATGGTGAAGCCGCTTTCCTTCAAAGGCGACAAGAAGCCACACAAGAAACGAAAACGAGAACAAAAGCCAGACGACGACGAAGATGCGCCATCCTCCAAGCAACTCGTTCCCGCCGAAGCACCTGTAGAAGACGATGAGAACTGGGTCTCTGCCGATGCGGTCGAGGATATCGCTGGACCGATTGTGCTTGTTTTGGCCACTGAACCGCCAGCATGCGCCGCGGTCGATCAGCTGGGAAAGGTCTTCACAAGCAAGATCGAGAATATGGTAGAGAACGAGCCGAGTACTGCAGAGCCGCATGATGTGCGACAGGTCTGGATATCGCAGAAGATCGTTGGCACGGAGAACAACTTCACATTTAAGGGGCACCATGGGAGGTAAGAACATTCGAAGATCGAAGGCTGGTACGGTCTAAGCTGACCTGAATGCAGATACCTTGGGTGCGACAAATACGGCTTCGTCTCTTCCACACGAGAAGCAGTCTCTCCCGAAGAAACCTTCAAAGTAATTCCCTCCGAATCCAACCCTGGCCAATTCAACATCCAAACCATGCGATTCACCTACCTTTCAGTAGACAGCGAAAAGTCCCCAGCAGAGGTCCGAGGCGATGCGGAAGAAGCGGGCGAGACGACGAGAATCAGAATCCGGATGCAAGCTCGCTTCAAGCCGAAGCATAAAGTCGAGAAGGCTGAAAAGGTTCGCGCGAAGATCAGCAGAAAAGAGTTGGAGTCGGAAATGGGCAGACGACTGGAAGATGACGAGGTTAAGAAGTTGAAAAAGGCAAGACGAGAAGGAAATTATCATGAGGCGATGTTGGATGTGAAGGTCAAGGGAAAGCATGACAAGTTTGCTTGAGAATTATCGTACGACTCTATGGATTCTGGACTCTGGGTGCCACTACTTCAACTTTCGAAAGCCTCTATGTCAGGCGCGGAGACTGCTCCGGATTCGGGTCAGAGATGGGACGGGGCGAGTATTGTGGTGTCGGAAGGCGCTTGCCTCTCGACTTGAGACTCTGCGTCGTCGCACTGTGCACCAATTGGCCATTACCCGGTGCGGTTTGATGATTGGTCACCAGCGACAGTTTACGCTGCGTCGGCAGCGTTGTCAAGCCCTCGCCGCCACCTACACTCCCGCCTCGTCTGCGCCTTGGTGTTGGACTTTCGTCGTCTGGCAACTCGTCGAAGTCGTAATCTTCAAGGTTGAAAGGACGCTCGTCTGTCATCGGCATTAGACCTGTATCGTTATCGACTGGGCTGTTGACAAGAGAATTTGGCGGTGTTGGCGGATATGCTCCCTGGATCGGATTCTGGATAGACAGATCCTCTCTGCGACGCACAGTGATCGGCGGCCCTCCTTTGAAAGACGTAGCATCCTGGGACGGCCGTATGCCCTGATAAGCGCTCTCGCGTTCTTGCTGACTGCCGAGCACTGGATACCTATCACCGTGACTGCCTGTACGATCTTGGCCTGCTTGAGTATGCAAGACATTTGCGGGTGTAGGCCTTCTATCATAAGCCAAGCCATCGTCGAACCAAGCCCGACGGTTTCTTTCTTCCTCGCTCGAACTATCACTGCCGGAAGAAGACGACTGCTCTGAAGAGTACAGAGGTCCATGATGCCCCATCGGTCCTCTTTCATACAGTTCACGACTATTCCTTCTCCGACCTTGTCGCGCCGGCGGTCTTGGCGGTGGTCGTGAGTCAGGATCGTTGCGATGATCTCTGGGTCGAGATTGCCGCTGAATTGAGTATGCATTGTCGGATTTTGGGTCAGCCCTCACACAACACAATGCGTTCATGAACCTTCTCCAAAGACCTGGTTTCTGGGCCTCGCTGCTCCCGCCACGCAGGCCATGCGGGAACTCGCGCTGTCTTGGCGACATTTCTTCCCTTGGGTTGTGCGTCGATTCGACTCCGAGGATTCCAGTATCGGTTGTTTCGAGGCTTGTGTGGCTGCCGGCGGCTACTCGTGAAGTCCAGGGATGAGGTGGAGGCGCGAGTCGTCGTTCGTTCTGACTGGTCGTGGCTGGGATTTGCTGCTCCTTTCTAGGCTCTTCATTGACCAACGAGACTGTGCTTGGGATATTTTCGAGTTTCTTCTGATCCGCTTGCCGAAGACGTTGAGATTGAGCTGCTCCTGATGTTGACCCTCGCCTGTGTCTGGGAGGGGTCACCGCTGATGCTCGAGCTGGTGGTAATGGCGGGCTCTGGTTGATTCCTGGATCTCGGCCGCACAGGCTATTGCAGAAGAGGTCTTTAATCTTTTCGGATGTGGTTCTGGGATCGTTGCTACCGACAGCTCTCCCTGAGCTCTGAGGTTGCTGGCCACTGGCGCCGCCGCGCAGAGTCGTGGTTGAGTATTTCGGTAATTCTGGCATCGACTTCGCGCGCTTCTGACTTCTCGGTTGAGCTTGTCCGCTGTCACGAGCAAGAGGATCTGATGTTGACCTTGGCTCAAGATTCCGCGGTGGAAGCTCGACTGATGAATCGTCGTCCGTCCGCCCCGTCATACAGCAGAGCATCTCGCAAATGTTGCGCGAGTCGTGGGTAGGCCGCATTCTGTCGATCTTGATTGCGGTAAAGAGGATGCACGGATTGCAGCAAAGCAACGCCGTGCAAAGGTGAAGAGTTATAGCGCCCAGAGAAGACGACATGTTTGCTGTGCCAACCAGTGTCTTCCAGTACCAAAGAGAATCGTAGTGGCTGTCTTTCTCGCATGTTTGCTCGTGTGAAGTGTCTCGTAGATCTTTGACGCGAGTCTGATTGTTTTCCAAAAGCCGGGAGAGTGTTATTGACTTGGATCAAGGAACACCTGGCCCATGCTTTGTCTACAAATGCTGGACAGGATGGCTCCGGGAGTCGATCGAACAGCACTCACAGCCGGGTACTCGGTACCGCAGCCACATTACTCCCCTATAATTTATTTTTTCCCTTCTCAATGCCATTCAAAGCGTGCGCAATATCCTTATTCGCATTCTCCCATTCACTCTCCACGACCTTCCTAACCCACTCCCCTCTCACTTCAAAGCCAGCTTTGAACGGCAAAGCCCTAGTGTTAAAGCCACCGTCCATCGCGTCCGGGTCGACGAGAATCTCTTTCCCATTCTCATCAATCGCATGCCCAATATCGAAAGCCCACATCAACCTCGCCGTCACCAACCAAAGTACATTTCGCGCGATATTCTTCCCCGTGCAGACGCGTCGGCCATATCCAAAGGCTAGGGGTGTATTGCCATTGTACGTGCCTTGCGGTGTCAGCCATCGCTCGGGAATGAAAGACTCCGGATCTTCAAAGATGGAGGAGTCGTGATCAATCGCGGCGTATTGCGGCAGGATCACAGCTCCCTTTGGTATGCGATAGCCGTTATAGATGGACTCTTCGGTCTGGAGATGTGGAAAGCCACCGGCCATTATATTTCGCCATCTCAAAGCTTCTTCGACCATCGCAACGAGGTAGGGGAGCCTTTCTTTGTCTTCGAGGGTGGGGAGTCGGTCACGGCCTACGACTTCGTCTAGGGCGGCCTGGGCTTTCTTGAGGCAATGGGGATTGTGGATGAGAGCTACGATGAACCATTCTAGCATCATAGTCGTTGTGTCGAAGCCGGCGTTGAGCAGAACGCCGACGCCATAGGCGGTTTCAAGTTGGCCTAGGTCTTTGGATTCGGGGGAAGAGGTGAGTTGTTTGGAGAAGTTCCAGGATGGGGAGTGGAGGCCTTTTTCTAAGTTTTGGAGATGGAGAGCAGATTCGCTTGCAAATAGCCCCTCGGCTTCCTTCTTCCAGGGTGCCAGGAAGGTGGGTAGGTGGTTCAGAAACGGCAATGTATCGACGATATAAGCACCGGGCGTAGTCACTCTCCCGAATTCTCTCTGTGCCTTGACAGTATCCATGACGATCCTCTCGTCTCCTGTTGTGACATCTGCGCCGTATATCAGCGCGTATACAATGCCAAGATTGCAGACTTCCATATGTCGGCCGAAAGTGCTGCTGAGCTTCGGGTCGTTGAGCATCTTGGCCAGCATCTGCAACGTCTTCAGCTCATACACTTTCGAATAACCTTTCGCCGCCTGAACAGAAAGCGCAGGTGCCTGCATCCTCTGCTGAAGTCGGAACGTCGGACTGTAAGGCCGGAGAAGCATATGCATGCCCTTCGTGCAGAGATCATTCGCCATGACCATGGATGGGCGGGAGGAAGACTTCGAAGAGTTCTTGTTGAGCAGATCTTGAGCGATGGAGGCGGATGTTATGAGGATGAAGGTTTTGCCCGCAATGGACAAGGAGAAAAGAGGTCCGTATTCTTTGCTCCATTGTAGGTACTGGCGCCAGGCGTGTTGTTGGGGAATCTGTAGAGTATTGCCGATGACGGGTAGACTTTTGGGGCCTGGAGGGAGGGGAATAGAATGTTCTGACTTTCTGAATAAGAAGAGGAAGAGGATGGTGATGAGGAGGGCTATGGCGGCAAGATAGATATTTTCCATACTGAGAGTGTGCTCGAGGCAATGATGGTCGATGGGCTGAAGGTGTGTACATGTATAACATGTATATAAGAAGTAGGAGACACTGCTGGTGGCTTTGATAAGGTAGGGATGTATATTACCTAGGCAGCTTGCTCATTAGTGGCGTCTATCCCGTGCTGCATACGCCTGCATGGTGGTATGAAGCTGTCGATATGTAGTGAAGCGGTCGGATCCACGCGTCGTTCCAATTGGGCTTCTGGGGATAGTCCGAGGAGAAAGAGGCTAGACTTGCGAGATCGACTACAAGCTGCAGCCCTGCCAGCTAAACACGGAAGGAGCTGATTGAAACGGGCTGTCCACGGAATTCGAGGGCTTTGGGGCCAGATAATGTATGCTCATGCGCAACAGGCAAATGATGTATCAGGCGACGAGGGCAGAATGCTGTTTCCTGGGTCCGTCAGTAGCACCGCAGTTCTCGTCAGCTCGGACAACAGTACTGCGAGGCGGCAGCGTGCTCTGGTCCGGTCCCACAGACAGCTATAGGACATTGAGCAATTATCGACGATGCCATGGTGTTTGTCTCAGAGTCTGCCGCGATATGGATGTTCTTGTTGTCGCAAGTGATGGATATCAAAAGCTCTGCCCTCTGCCCTGCTCATCGCATCCATCCAACTGCCGTTTCTGCCAAGCCATATGAACAGCCGGACGAAGAGTTTGCCATGGAAGGGTCGTAGGGTGCTTCATCTTTGGATCCCTATGGAGGTTATAATTTTGACGTTCGCATTCACCGTCTTCTGTATGTTCTTGTCACATGCCCAAGGTCGTTGTCAATTTCCGAATCATTGCGTGTTGGTGTGATCCCTGCACCCTGCGAAGCCTCACGTCAAGAAGCTCGAACCGCGTCTGTGAATCTTTCTACTCCCAAAGTTCGCCTTCCCTCCCCACACCTCCTTCTGACATACAACATTCCAACCGACGCCCTTTCTCCACGCGACATCCTCCTCCAAACATCACCCAATACTCCAACACCATCAGACACGTCAATACACGTGTAATAAACGCGCGCACACGACCTAAACACGCTCTGGAATTGGCCGCTTCTCCCCTTGGCCTAGCTGTTCGAAGCCCACCAGGCGCATCCGTCGCGCCGCGACACACATATACTCGCCCGCACAACGAGTCGGCTGCCCATCATGAGTGGCACGCAGGCAATTGGTGCAGGCGACGGCAGTCTGCCTGACGCCATGATGCTCGACACACCTGATTATACCGACTCGGAGTCCAACCCTACTGGCACAGCAAACAGTGTTGCCGGTGATGTGCAGACAGACGGCCGCAAGAAGCGATGGGAGGGCAACGCGCTTCGTAAGAGCATGTTCGGAAAGAAACACGACCGTCTCGGCGAGAACAAGGAGGACGATTCGATCCGACGATTTCGCTACCTCTTAGGCCTGACCGATCTCTTCCGGCATTTCATCGAGACGAATCCGAACCCCAAAATCCGCGAGATCATGGAGCAGATTGATGCGCAAGATGAGGAAGAGAAAGAGAAGGCAGCTACGGGAAATAAGCGCAAGGGCGGCGCGGACGGTGGCAGGCGGCGGCGGACTGAGAAAGAGGAAGATGCCGAGCTTTTGCGCCAGGGCAAGCAGGAAGGCAAGGTCGAGACAACCATATTCCGCGACAGCCCGAGCTACATCCAGGGCGGTGAGATGAGGGACTACCAGGTCGCTGGTCTCAACTGGCTCATCAGTCTGCATGAGAACGGTATCTCGGGTATCCTCGCAGATGAGATGGGTCTTGGAAAGACTCTTCAGACCATCTCCTTCATTGGATATCTCCGCTTCTTGCGAGGCATCACAGGCCCGCACCTTGTCGCAGTGCCGAAGTCGACCTTGGACAACTGGAAGAGGGAGTTTGCCAAGTGGATCCCAGAAGTCAACGTTCTCGTCCTGCAAGGCGCTAAGGAAGAGCGTCATGAGCTGATCAACGAGCGCCTCATCGATGAGAAGTTCGATGTCTGTATCACATCCTACGAAATGATCTTGCGCGAGAAGTCTCACCTGAAGAAGTTTGCGTGGGAATACATTATCATTGACGAGGCCCACCGTATCAAGAACGAGGAGTCTTCGCTTGCCCAGATCATCCGCATCTTCAACTCCAGAAATCGACTGCTTATTACCGGAACTCCACTGCAAAACAACCTCCACGAACTATGGGCTCTGCTCAACTTTCTGCTGCCCGACGTCTTCGGCGACTCTGAGGCCTTCGATTCTTGGTTCAACAACCAAGAAGCTGACCAGGATACCGTTGTGCAGCAATTGCATCGTGTTCTGCGACCGTTCCTACTGCGCCGCGTGAAGAGCGATGTCGAGAAGAGCTTGTTGCCGAAGAAGGAACTGAATCTATACGTCGGAATGAGCGAGATGCAGATCAAGTGGTACAAGAGCATTCTTGAAAAGGACATTGATGCTGTCAACGGTGCAGCAGGCAACAAGGAGAGCAAGACGCGATTGTTGAACATCGTCATGCAGCTTCGCAAATGCTGTAATCACCCATACCTGTTCGACGGCGCCGAGCCCGGCCCACCGTACACCACCGATGAGCACCTTGTGGACAACTCTGCGAAGATGGTCATGCTGGACAAGTTGCTCAAGCGAATGTTTGATCAAGGCAGCCGCGTGCTCATCTTCTCCCAGATGTCTCGTGTTCTGGACATTCTCGAAGATTACTCCGTCATGCGCGGCTACAAGTACTGCCGTATTGACGGCTCTACCGCCCACGAAGACCGTATTGCTGCGATTGACGAGTACAACAAGGAGGGCTCCGAGAAATTTCTCTTCTTGCTCACCACTCGTGCGGGTGGCTTGGGTATCAATTTGACAACCGCTGACATTGTCGTGCTTTTCGACTCCGATTGGAACCCACAGGCTGACTTGCAAGCCATGGACCGTGCTCATCGTATTGGACAGAAGAAGCAAGTACATGTGTTCCGATTCATTACCGAAAACGCTATCGAGGAGAAGGTGCTTGAGCGAGCTGCGCAGAAGCTTCGCCTCGACCAGCTGGTCATTCAGCAAGGCCGCGCTCAACAACAGGCCAAGCAAGCCGCCTCAAAGGACGAGCTCCTTGGCATGATTCAGCACGGAGCTGAGACAATCTTCGAGTCGAAAGAAGGCTATGGCGCGTTTGGCAAGGGTGGTGCTACCGAAGATGATTTGGATGCCATCCTGCGCAGAGGCGAGGAGCGAACTCAGGAAATGATGAATAAGTATGAGAAACTTGGTCTGGACGATCTCCAGAAGTTCAGTTCCGAGGCTGGTGGTGCCTACGAGTGGAACGGCGAGAGCTTCATTAACAAGAAGAAGGAAATCGGCCTCAACTGGATCAACCCATCAAAGCGTGAGCGCAAGGAGCAGTCGTACTCCATGGACAAGTACTATCGAAATGCGCTCATGACTGGAGGCCCGAGACCAGAGCCAAAGCCCAAGGTGCCACGAGCACCTAAGCAGATGCCGATGCACGACTACCAATTCTTCTCGCCACGACTTGGTGACCTCCAGGACAAGGAGACTGCCTGGTTTAGAAAGGAGAACGGTATCAAAGCCCCTCTTGCCGATGGCGACGAGGACACACTCGACCAGCGAATGCAGGATCAAGAGCTCGAGCAGTCAAACATCGATAATGCAGAGCCGCTGACCGAAGAGGAGATCGCTGAGAAGGAAGAACTTGCTACACAAGGCTTCGGCGAGTGGAACAAGCGCGACTTCCAGCAATTCATCAATGGCAGCGCCAAGTATGGTCGCAACGATTACGAAGCTATTGCGCTTGAAGTTGACTCTAAGAATCCGAAGGAGGTCAAGGAATATGCCAAGGTGTTTTGGAAGCGCTACAAGGAAATCCCGAACTGGGAAAAGCACGTCTCTGCTATCAAGGAGGGTGAGCAGCGTGCCGCACGCGTGATAGAACAACGCGAGATGCTTAAGAAGAAGCTCGCCATGTACCGTGTACCGCTTCAACAACTGAAGCTGAACTACACCGTCAGCACGACCAACAAGAAGGTGTACACGGAAGAGGAAGATCGATTCTTGCTGGTCATGCTCAACAAGTACGGTATCGATACCGAGGGCTTGTACGAGAAGATCCGCGATGAGATCCGTGAGAGCCCACTCTTCCGCTTCGATTGGTTTTTCCTTTCTCGAACACCACAGGAGCTTGGTCGCCGCTGTGCGACTCTGATCACGACTGTTACGCGAGAAATGGAGGGCGGCACTGGCAAGGAGAATAACAAGCGAGCTGCTGATGACGACGAGGATGAGGAAGAAGAGGCTGCTCCTAAGAAGAAGGGTCGGCCGTCGGGTGGTGGTGTCAAGGTAAGCAGCCACTCCACTCTCAATGTCAGTCCTGCTTTGCTAACAATTCTACAGAAGACAGCCGTCAACGGCGTGAAGGGCACACCCAACGGAACATCACGTGCCGCAAGCGTCGACACAACAGCATCTGGTGGTGCTGCGAAAGGCAAAGGCAAAGGCCGCAAGCGATAGACCGCTCTGGGCGCGGTCGACTAATGAAAGACTTGGAGTTTGGCGTTCCACCTCCTGCGGACGTTGAGGCTCAGATTTTGTGTTACTGGGAAACGGCGTGTGGGCGCCGAAGCTGATGCAGTCATCCAATTGATCGAAAGCACTGCATGGAGATGGGATGTATGATCGATTAGATTGCGTATGACTCTATTTAGACAAAGCCAGATGCGAGGACAAAGGCGTCTTCGGTGTTGCGTGGCTCGAGGAAATGAAAATGTTCTATAATCATTCATTGTACTCTTCTCTGGCGTCTGTCTTTGTCGCCGGTGGCAAGGTTGGCGAAAGTGAGTGGTGAGGAGGGGAATGCGAAGTGGAGTGTGCGAGAGGAAGACAGTAAGGAATGGGGAGGGGAAAAGTGGGAAGGGAAAAGGAAAATGAACGTAGTCGTCTGTAAGGCCTACCAGAGGCTCTTCATTATCATCATTATTATCCTTGCAAGCATGCGAGAACGCTATCAAATCGCTGCGTAAATACTTACCTGTTGTCCATCACGTGTATGTGCCAAAAATCCAGCACGCCAGTCAAACCTACCTTACCTCAATGATCGTCTTAACAGACCTCCCACTTCTGGTAGTCCTCCGTCTCCATATCATATCCCTCAAAGTCGCTCTCGTAACGATCATGGTAGTTGAAACCACGATCGCTCGAACATCTCTTCTCACAGTTGAATCCGACAAAGATACCCCAATCATTGAGAGAGTCGTCGTCAAGCTCGTACAAATCCTTCGATTTGCTCATGGGAGGAATCTGAGTGAAATGGCGATCGAAGAATGTGCCTTCAGTCCCACAGCATTCACATCGCGGGACCTTGCGAGCGAACAAGTTCTGCAGAGCGCGGGGGTCGCGGTAGAATCTAGCGCCTTTCATGAGCTCCTTCTTGACCTCGATCATGCGGGTGTTGGTGAGGACGCCGTGCTCGCGGATCGCGGATTCGTTACTCAGGATCAAGCGAGTGTACTCTTGGAACTTGTAGGATCTGTAAGACTTCTGAATCTTTTCGTGGATGGCCTTGACTTCCTCGGAGTTCTTGCTTTCACGGACTTTGAAGTAGGCTTGTTCCCACTCGTGAACCTCGTCAAGGGTCCAGCCGTTGGCTTGAGCGAGGTTGCGGAGATTGCGCCTGTACTGTTCGACCTCCTTGTTGGAGGAAGACTTGCTGATGCCGCCGTGTCTAACAGGCTTGGATGAGGCAGCTGGAGTGAGATTGAAGCGGCGGGCTGTGTCTGGGGAGGCAAAGCTCCTTGCACAAAGGATCGTCGTGCCTGGTCGAGACAAGCCTATTCTTTCGACTGGAGTGATACCGTCCTCTTGCTCGCCGGAGAAAAGCTTCTTCTCCAGGTCGGCGACATACTTCTTCCTTGCCTCGAGCTCTTGGTCGTGATCCAGCTTCGCCTGGTCATTCATGCGAGAGTATTTCTGGAGGCCTAGAAGCTCGAGTTGGTCGATCTCGTGACGCAGTTGCTGGGTTACGTTAAGCTTATCCTCATCTGCGACTGTCCATCGGAAGCGCTTGCCCTCAAAATCGTGATTAAGCTGGCTCAGAACAGTGGTGTTCTGAAATTGAAGCCTAGCGGATGCGTTCGGGTTGATGTTACAATCCTTTGCAACGTGGCCCTTACGCATACACTTGACGCACTTCTGGCTGATCGGATTGCGACACTCGTCGGCCATGTGTCCTTTGTCGTGGCAGTAGACACACCAGAACTTAGAGTTTCCACATGCGAGGAAGTTCTCGGCGTTTTTGCAGTCTTGAGTCTTGTGGTCGGTGTCATTACAAAGCTTGCAATATGACTGGTCGATGATGGAACACTTCTCACCCTTCTTTGCGTCAGGAGTGTAGTCTCTCATTTCCACATTTTGATGGGGCTCTTGGATCTCAAGCTCGATCTCGCTGGAGTTGGACTGATTGTTGGTGGGGAATTTATGTTGGCCCGGCCGTGTACTCATTGTTCCACTGTGTACTCTGATTGGCCTTGTCGTTGGAAGTGTTAGTGTTCTGGCTCGAAGTCGTGGTTTGCGACTTATTGCATTCGACCGTCTTGTGCCCAGCTTGTTTTCCGCACGTCTTGCACTCGAATGGTTTCTCGGAGCTGGGGTTACGCTTGCACTTCACCTGAGGATGCTTGTGCCAGCCATTGCAAAACGTACAATAATTTACGTTCACGGCGTCCTTGACCTTCGACGCTGCGGGCGCGGTTTCTTTGGAGCCGGTTTTCCATTGGTTATTCCGGGCATTGTTGCCATTGCCATTGCCGTTGCCGTTACGGCCTTGGTTCGACCTGTTATTGTTTCTTGGCATTTTCCTATTGAATCTGGACTGTGTAATGAGTACTTGCGTGTGAGTTTGAAGTGAGTGTTTCTGGTAAGAAAATGTAAGCAAGGAAATCAAGGTACTGTCCAGCAGTTACCCAAAGCAGGGATACAAAAGAAATAAGGGAATGGGAAAGCTGAGTTGATGTTGATGTGAGAGAGAAAAGAAGAAGGAGCTGAATCGGGAAGGGCTCGAGGCAATATATGGGGCGGATTGATGTGCTAAAGATAGTCCTTGTCCACATTGTTAGAGCTTGTCGACAAAGCCATCTATTCATGTCAGCTCGAGGTAATCTCCACACACATTGTGAGATCAGAAGCTCCTTGTCCGTTGAAAGAAGCCTCGAGGACACAATAGAGCAGGTGACTGGGGAAAGGGGGTAGTGGTGAGAGTGGCGATGGGACAAGTGCTGCCCAAAATGGATGTTGATGCTGCCGAAGCCCCCAGCCGTGGAGTTTCCTTGCTGTGCTCGTCTGATAGACGGCGGAATTGCGAAGACGTCCCGAAAGCCTTTTTTACTGTTCGACATGGTGAGAAAGCGTGAGGTCGTCCACCAGGCGGGAGGCGTACGTGGATCGCTGCCACAGCCAACGAAAGCTCAGGAGCTACAGCAGAGAGCCGTGAGAGCTTTGGCTTGGGTTGCATTGCAATCGAAGCGAGACAGTCGACTAGGCCAATAAACAATATCGTTGGGCGAAGAAATGTAGATGTAATTTGCAAGAACTCGACGAAGGTGGAAATCGCTCTCGGCTCTCGGGCCGACGCGACAGATAAGCTTTCGCTTAGCGTATCAAAAACTGGAGGAACTTGATACCGATGCCGACGAAATTTCGCAGACATACGCCTGGGCCTCGTCTCGTCCTTCTCGAGTTCGCCATGGTCCCGATACCCTCGCCTCCCAAATTGACCTTCGACTCTAAAGACTTTGTGCGGGATTCGAAGAAGCGCAAGTTCAGCCACGGCAAGCCCCACCGACCGGCCCTCATGTCTGGAGCTTTGCCCTCACCCGAAATGGAGAACGAAGATCCAGTAGTAAGCGAGGTGCAGTCGCGGAAGAAGGCAAAGAAGGAGCACAAGAAGCGGAAGCATGAGGAGGACGATGCCGTCAATGGCGACAAGGCTCAGGCTTCCAAGGTAGAAAAGGCGACCACAAATGGCGATTCTTCCCACGATCCCGAGGAACCTGCGAGGAAGAAGTCAAAGAAAGAGCGTAAGGAGGAGAAGAGGCGACAGAAAGAGCAGGCTGAGTCCAAGTCTGCGAAGAAAGCACATGAGGAAGAGGCTGGCGCGGAAGAGCAGGTCAATCAAGAGCTGAAAGACGCTGCTACCGATGCGGGGGCGGCAGAGGTTGTTGCTGAGGATGATTTCACCGGCTTTGATGAGGAGGACGACGTGAACGGAGAAGAGAAGAGTGATGAGGACGCAGAAGGTGCCAAAAGCGAGGATGAGGTAGAAGGTGACGAGGAACCTCCGCGCGCAAACGGCGACTTGGGTGAACCTTCAGACCTGCCATCTGCGCTTGGCGTCTCGCTTCCTACCACAGCCGCTGAACCTCAGAAGTTCACGGAGCTCAATTTGTCTGAAAAGACCATGCGCGCCATCAACGACATGCCCTTCGATACCATGACCGAGATCCAACGGAGAGGTATTCCACCTTTGCTGGCCGGCCGAGACGTACTGGGAGCCGCGAAGACTGGATCTGGAAAGACACTCTCGTTCTTGATACCGGCAGTGGAGATGCTGCATTCGCTCAAGTTTAAGCCTCGTAACGGTACTGGTGTGATTGTTGTCTCTCCAACAAGAGAGCTGGCTCTTCAGATCTTCGGCGTTGCCCGCGAGCTGATGGAGCACCACTCGCAAACTTTCGGAATTGTCATTGGAGGTGCGAATCGGAGAGCGGAGGCTGAGAAGTTGGCAAAGGGAGTCAACCTCCTGATTGCCACACCAGGGCGACTGCTAGATCACTTGCAGAACACGCAGGGTTTCGTGTTCAAGAACGTCAAGGCACTCGTAATCGACGAAGCTGATCGGATTCTGGAAGTTGGTTTCGAAGATGAAATGCGCCAAATTGTCAAGATCCTACCCAAAGATGACCGCCAAACGATGCTCTTCTCCGCAACACAGACCACCAAGGTCGAGGATCTTGCACGGATATCGCTCAGACCGGGACCTCTCTATATCAACGTCGATTCATCTCAGGAGCACAGCACCGTCGCCGGTCTCGAACAAGGCTACACAATATGCGAAGCAGACATGCGGTTCCGATTGCTCTTCACATTCCTCAAGCGACACCCTCAGAAGAAGATCATTGTTTTCTTCAGCAGTTGTAATTGCGTCAAGTACTATTCAGAACTGCTCAACTACATCGACCTGCCTGTCCTCGATCTCCACGGGAAGCAAAAGCAACAGAAACGGACCAACACGTTCTTCGAATTCTGCAACGCCAAGCAAGGGACCCTCATTTGCACAGACGTCGCTGCTCGAGGTCTCGACATACCAGCCGTTGACTGGATCGTACAATTCGACCCACCAGATGACCCAAGGGATTATATCCACCGTGTCGGCCGAACAGCGAGAGGCGCGAACGGAAAGGGCAAGTCTTTGATGTTCTTGCAGCCTAACGAGGTTGGCTTCTTGACACACCTGAAGGAGGCTAAGGTGCCTTTGGTGGAGTTCGAGATTCCGCCAAAGAAAATTCTGGATATCCAGAGTCAGTTGGAGATGCTGATCGGGAAGAATTATTATCTGAATAAGGTATGTCTCGCACACCACACAACGCCCAGCTAGGTTTCAGTGCTAATTCAGTTCACAGTCAGCGAAAGACGGCTACCGATCTTACCTCCAAGCCTACGCCTCGCACTCCCTCCGATCCGTCTTCAATATTCACCAGCTCGACCTCAAGAAAGTCGCCAAGAGTTTCGGATTTAATGTGCCACCGAAAGTTGATATCAACCTAGGCGCGAGCATGAAGAAACCGGATCAGGCGCGAAGAGCGTATGGCAGCCAACCGAAGCAGAAGTTCCAAGGAGGGAAGAGGAGGTAGAATACCAGCCTCTCGGTGGTATGCTTGTGTTCAGTAAAAAGCTTGTGATGGATCAGCGAGGCGTTTCGCATTTTGCATTTTGCATCTCAGGGACCTTGTACAGCGAGCTTGTGTGTGTGATCTGTTCTAGAGATATCCCATGAGCGAGGACCTGGTTGTCAAAAAGATGAAAATAAAATTCAGTGATGGTTGTCTGCCTGACTTCTTCACTAAAAGATCATCTCTGTCACCGATCTCGGCAGTTGTACGCGTGTAGCCGTCCCCGCGCGATTGACCTTCTTTCCTAACCTAATTTCGGCATCTCAAATGTCCTACAACCAAAGCTTCGTGCATTGAAGAATATCGATTAGTTCATCTTACAACCACAAGCATTGGCAGAGCGATTCAATCAAACCCATCATCCCTCTTCCCATTTGCCCCTCGATCCACCAAAATGACATCCATCTTCGACTACACCGGCCGCATCGTCCTCCTGACGGGAATCGGCGCCGTAGGCGAAGGCTATGGCAATGGAACTGCAATGGCAGCAGTCATGGCCCGTCAAGGAGCCATCGTTTTTGGATGCGATATCAACCTCGAGGCTGCCAATAAAGCAGCTGTCAATATTAATATTGAACCGGAGACGAGACATCATCCGGCGAGGAAGGAGGGATTGAATCCGGTGGAGGTGTTTGGGGAAAGTACGGTATGTATAATAAGCTGGGCTGGAGATGGTGAAGGGATGGGCGGGTTTGCTCTGATGTGTGGGGTTATAGGACGTGACGAAGAAGGAGTCGTGTAAAGCGTTCATTGATGCGTGCATGGCGAAGTACGGTCGGATAGACGTGCTCATCAACAATGTTGGGAAGTCAGAGCCTGGAGGTCCGGCCGAATTGAGCGAGGAAGTCTGGGATGCGCAGACCGATGTGAACCTCAAATCCGTGTATCTAATGTGTCATCTCGTTTTGCCGATCATGGAGAAGCAGGCAACTGGCGGTGCTGTTCTGAACGTTGCCTCTGTTGCTGGCTTGCGGTACATTGGAAAGCCGCAGGTTGGATATGCTGCTACTAAGGCTGCTGTGATCCAATTCACGAAGACGACGGCTGTTGTTTATGCGCAAAGGACGGGTGGGAAGGTCAGGCTGAACACCGTGGTTCCGGGTTTGATTAATTCGCCATTGGTGGGTATTCAGTCGACATCGCTTGTTTCGCTCTCAAAGTTGTGGATGCTGATATTCATTGGTCGCAGGTATCCGTCTTGGCTGACAAGTATGCTGGCGGCGATCAAGAGGGCTACCGCAAAATTCGAGACAAGCAATCACCAACAGGCAAGATGGGGACTGTCTGGGATGTGGCGCATGCTGCACTGTATCTTTGTTCCAACGAAGCCTCATATGTGACTGGGCAGGAGCTTGTGGTTGATGGAGCAATCACTGATTCAACTGGACAGCCGGACATGGGTCAATAATGAAAATGCCAAATCCAGCGAAGTTCAGATGATTGTTGTCTTGCAAAAATATGCCGCTCAAGTCTTGGCCAGCTCCAGGAACTTCGAAACCGACACTACTTCATAGCCTCTCCTCTTCATCTCTGGCACAACTTTCTTCAGCATAGGCACGGTCCAGGAACGTCTATCGTGACATATGATGACCGCTCCAGGTCTCAACATACTGAGAGTGTGCCAAGCGTTGATCCTCCACATGCTGATGAAAGGGTCGTGTGGATAGATGCTGCCCAGAATGGTCTGATATCCCGCCATTGTTGCCACGTTCAAGATCCTAGTACTGAAGATGCCAGATCCTGGTCTGAAAAAGCGATGTGGCCTCTCTCGTCCAACTTTGTTATATGCATGGTCAATATACTGATCAACCTGGTGGATCTCGTCCTCTAGCACATTGCTTGGCAGGGAAATGCTGGGCTCGTCGTGCATGGCATGGTTTCCAAGCTCGCTTCCGGCGTTCAAAATGTCGACCAGTGCGCCTTCATGCTGCGGGACCTGGTTTCCGATGATAAAGAAGGTGGCAGTGGCATCGTTCTCTTTCAAGATATCCAGGATCTGGTTGGTATGCGGACTTGGAGCATCATCAATGGTGAGGGCCACAATCTTCTTCGTTGTCTGGACCTGAAACAGCACATCTGGGAAGCGGTGTTGGAAGTAGCTGATTACCAGCTTCGGAGGCTTGTATATGACATATAGCGGAACCACAATCAGCAAGATGATGGTGAAGATGGTGGTCTGGAGGGCCATTCGTTGCCTCCTAGCTCTCCGGCGTGTCCAGCGTCCCGGTAGACGGAAGAAGGGGTTCAAGAGCGGCATCACACCTCACCGCGCCATGTCCGTCATCGTAGTTGTCGTTACCAAAGAGGCAGGTGTGAAAGGTGATGTCTGGATGTCTCCTTTGTTTCGTCTGATCTGACCAATGGCGGCGCGGATGAAGTGCTGAAGTCGCGTGTTGCGGCCAGCAGCGGCTTTTGAGCGCACGGACGTCGGCCGAAGGAAGAAGGTGGGATGTTGCTCTGCACGGCGGAAAGTGAGCAACAACTGAAATGCTTCCAGCGTGCCTTCCTTCATGATCCTGTCGCCCATTCGCTCCTTCAGACCATCTTGGACTACGCCATTCAAGACCACCTCCACAAAAGTGTTTAGGAGATTCGAATCTTCGACCACCAGTCCTGCTTGGCCGTACATCTACCGCCAGAACCCCTCGCCCAACATGGCACCGCAACTGCAGTCATTCTACAAGACTGTTGACTCTCTCGCCGACCCTTTCATCGAACGTCTACGGAAAGCAGTGGCCATTCCATCCATCTCGGCCGATGAAGAGCGAAGAGGTGATGTCGTCAAGATGGGCATGTTCCTCAAGGAACAGCTGGAGTCATTGGGAGCACACATGGAGGCTCGTCCTCTAGGAAAGCAGCCGCACAAGGAGCACTTGGAACTGCCACCTGCTATCATTGGACGCTACCCAGCACAGAAGGACCCCAGCAAGCGTACCATCCTCGTCTACGGACACTACGATGTTCAGCCTGCGAACCTCTCCGACGGCTGGGCTACCGAGCCATTCGAGCTGAGCGTCGACGATAAGGGGAGAATGTACGGACGAGGAAGCACGGACGATAAAGGGCCTGTACTGGGCTGGGTCAACGTGATTGAGTCTCACAAGAAGGCCGGCATTGACTTCCCTGTTAACTTGCTCATGTGCTTCGAGGGTATGGAGGAATACGGATCCGAGGGCCTTGACGACTTCATCATTGCGGAGTGCAAGCCTGGCAAGTTCTTCGAGGATGCAGATGCCGTGTGTATCAGTGACAACTACTGGCTGGGTACCGAGAAGCCTTGCCTGACATATGGCCTGCGAGGCTGCAGCTACTACTCCATCGAGATCAGTGGACCGGGCCAGGACCTGCACTCCGGTGTATTTGGAGGAACTGCGCAGGAGCCGATGACTGATCTCGTACGCGTTATGGGAAGTCTCGTGGACACGGACGGCAAGATCCAGATCCCGGGCTTGATGGAGCTGGTTGCTCCGCTGACTAAGGAGGAAGAGAGCCTCTACAAGGACATCGCCTTCACCATGGACAACCTGTACGAGTCGCTTGGTAGCCAGACCGGCATCTTCCCTGACAAAGAGCGAACGCTCATGGGACGCTGGCGATACCCATCCCTCTCTCTGCATGGCGTCGAGGGTGCCTTCTCAGCACCAGGCGCGAAGACAGTCATTCCGGCGAAAGTCGTAGGCAAGTTTTCTATCCGTACTGTGCCTGATATGGAGCCACCGGAGGTCGACAAGCTTGTCTACTCCTACGTGGACAAGGTGTTCAAATCGCTGAACTCCAAGAACACGATGAAGTGCTATCTCCAGGTGCGTCACACATGTTTCGTTTCGTATTGTTCGTATTTCTTCGTATGGGCACAAGCTGACCAGATAAACCGTAGCACGCCGGCAAGTGGTGGGTCGCGTCACCGAAGCACTGGAACTTCACTGCTGCTGCCAAGGCAGTCGAAGACGTCTGGAAGGTCAAGCCAGATCTCACACGCGAGGGCGGCAGCATCCCAGTCACTCTTACTTTCGAACAAGCAACTGGAAAGAACGTGCTACTCCTACCGATGGGAAGCTCAACGGGTGAGTCGGCACGAATTGCTCTTCGAGAATGACTCGTACTGATACGAATTGTAGATGCCGCGCACTCCATCAACGAGAAGCTCGATCGTCGGAACTACATTGAAGGCATCAAACTGCTGGGAGCATACCTCCACTACGTAGCAGAGGAGCCCATGAAGGGCTGAGCAGTACTATACCCCAAGTTGAAATCAATTCTTCTGGACTTGCCCATGAAGGGCTCTTCGAAACATTGCTCGCACTCGCAAATCATCCACAACTCTCAAGTACAGTGTCAAGGTAACTTCGGTCTGAGAACGGAGTGTAGGTCAAGCACGCCTCGCTGAGGCTACTTTCGTATCTTCATATATCTACACAAACGCTCCAAATTACTGATTATGTACAGTAAGGTATAATTCTTCGCTTATCTCTCGTCATGCATCATAGAAGATACATTGACTTAGACAGTGAGCTTGAGGCCAGCAATGTCAAGGTCGACAGTGATTGGCAGGACCTTGAGGATGTTCTCGACAGTGGCAACAACACCGCCAACAACGTTGTCGAGGTCGCCGAGGAGGGTCGAGAGGGAGGTGGTGAGTGGGGTGACGGCGCTGAGGACGGAGTCTTTCAAGAGAATGTTAGAAAATATTCTAGGCAATACAAAGTCGTTGCAGGTGAGAACTTACTAAGACCGACAGTCTTCTCAACGTTGGTAAGAGCACCGTTGACCTCAAGAACAAGGTTGGAGACAACACCAGAGACGGCATCGGTAGAGACCTGGCGCTTGCCGAGGCCAACGACCTTGGTGACACCAGCGACGGAGGAGACGGTAGAGAGGATGGAGGAAACGTCGACGATGGAGGTAAGGCCCTCGGTCTCCTTGAGGACGGACTCGACGAGGGTGGTGATCTTGGAGATGTTGACCTTGAGGTCGGCGGTAACGTCAATGCCGGCGACGTCGACGCCGACGGTGGTGGAGTCTGTGGAAGAAGAAGCATATCAGTACATGCGCAGTGTAGTGTTGATTGTAATAATGAGGTGGATGGAACGCACTGATAGCACCAGTCACCTGCTGGACCTCTGCGAAAAGGCCATCAACGAGGTTGAAGACCTGGCCAACCTGGCGCTTCTCAGCAGTGAGAGCTGGAGCGGCAAGGGCGCCGACAAAGACGGCTGGGAGGGCGAAGAGCGAGAACTTCATTTTTGCGATTCGGTTTGTTGCGTTGTGCAAGTGAGTGACTGGGGTGAGTATTAAGCTGGTTTAAAAAGGAAGGACTGGGAGTCGTAAAGACGTGAACCGAAACGATTGTACTTTGGATGAAGCTGAGGAGAGAAAGAAAAAGGAAGGTTGATGGGGTTGAGATGCAAGGAGCTTTTATTCGTGACTTGTCTCCGATTGCTTTCAGCTTTGATTTTCTCCTTCTCCTGGCGCTGTTGGCACTGGCGCTTTCGAATGCTTGGTGCGCTATGGCGTTCATGTTCGTCCCTATCCGTGAACGAGGGTATGAGATTACTGGTGAAGGGGTGTTGTTGCTTGGTTGTTGTTAGGTCGGCGTTCGGTGTAGCTGGTGTCGACTTAAAGGCCGATCTAGATGATCTGCGCTGAGGATGTTGCACGCGGATGGACATGGGTTCTCCAGACGACATAGATTGGTTCATTATCCTTTCTTCTGCTATCGAGAAATGGTTCCTCATTCCTAAATTTGTATTGGACCAAGGGATCGGTCGGCGTGAACTGTGGAGCTGGGTGATTGCAGAAGGCAAATTAGAAAAGGGCTTTTTTCTGTCGATGCTGATGAGAGACATCTGCAAAGTCATCCTTGTAGGTGAAGTCAGTCAGTTAGCCGCGAGACTAGACAAGGCAGCTTCCTCTGCAGGCAAACTCGGTGAGCGAGCACGTGCCGACAACGACCACCTTTTGTAGGTGCTGGAGGGTTGGCGGATGGGAGTCAAGCAGGATCTGGTTGAGACTTGCTCGACGTCTCTGCCATTGCACTTCGTATCCTCTTCCTGAGCAATCTCATTCAAAGCCATCGAACAAGCCAAAAGGGCTCATCCATCTCCTTCGCTCGACACGGGAAATCCCACAACGTCATCCGGTCGGATGCCACGGGGTGCATATAGCTTAGAGGATCAGCGTACTAATTTCGGTACTTTGACTTCACAGTCTGCTAACTGTCCTTCAGCTCTTTAGCCCGCAAGCCGGGAGCTGACCTCCGTTTGATTTTCACAGCGATGGGGATTTGGCATCGGAGCTGCCTTCTTGGCTGTGACGATATACGAGAGTAGTCAATCGCCAATGCTTTCTGTTTCTGATGTCGTCAGAGACGATGGGAGAGCATGCAATGGAAGATAAAGGCTTCGGAACACAAAGGCTTGGTCTGATGGCAGTCGCAAACGTCTTGGGCTCATCAGAAGGAGCCGGGCAATTGAAAGGGCAGTTGCGGTGAGGATCCGGGCGACGACGGCTCGCGGGTGGAAGACGACGTTGAAAAGCACGAGCGCATGGTACATCGCCGGCTCTTGTAATCCTTGCTCATGACATACGTCAGCGACGACAAGGGTACGACCACAGCTGCCGAGAGGACTTCGACGACAACGGAGTCAGCAGCGAGACATGCGGCTCCACTGGAAAGGGAGATATAACCGAAAGGCCGTAATAACATTGGATTGGGCCGTAAGCATCTCATTTGCTTCATTGCAGCATTCATTTGTCGTAGATCCTTCATCAATCAACAACAACCAATTCTTCCCGGTCGTGAATGTCTCATTTCAGCGAAAAGTCGTGAACTTCATTTCTTCTTCGTCTCATCATCCCCAAGGAAACGCACTCCCCCTCAACACCCTCTTCAAAGACTCCTCGCACCCCATCAACCCCTCCCTAAACTTCCTCGCCGCCTTCGGCCCACTCCCCTTCGAAGAACTCAACCATTTCGATATCCTCACACTCTTCCTCCCATTCTCAACACTCGCCGCAAACTCCACCCTCTTCATCGGTGTCGGAAACCCGCTGCCCGGAGATGCCGCCGTGGTGGGAGAAAGCATGATAGGAATATCGGCGATTTCCCTCTTCTTCGCTGCTGGACGTCGTGCATGCTTGGTGAGGGGAGATAAGACATCATCCCAAGTGCCACCTGCGAGATCGACTTTTTCGAAATTGAGTTCTTCGATTGTACGCTTGTGCGCGGTGATGAAGGCGCTGAATTCTGCTGCTGGTGCACAGACGCATTCGACTTCGAAGTGTTTCAGTTTCGGGAAGTGAAGAGGTCTTGCCACTTTGGTCCTTGTTGCAGCAGCAGTATTCTGGCCTTGCGCCGTCGCTTTTGCGTAGGCAGGATGCCCTCCAGCAATTGACGAAGACGGAGCCGGTGAGACAGGCTGCCTAACAGGCAAAGCACCCTTTCCGCCAATCCAGCGAAACTTGAACGTCTCAAGATTAGATTGAAAATTACGCAGGTAAGTCTGTAGGAGTTTCAACTGGTCTGGCTCGCGGCTGCTACTACCACTTGGCAGCGTATGTGTCTGTATATTCAAATGGTGAATCCGAGACCATCGGCTTGCGGATCGTGGGGAGGCACCAAAGCCGAGTAAGGGTGAAAGGTATATTAGTCCACCAGGATGGATTGGCGAAAGCGTAAGTTTGTTCAGTGCATTCAGTGAGTTCTTCTCGATAGCTATCCGGAGTGAGATCAGCGCGTAGTCGACTGTGCTGCGTCGATGTCTTTGCGCTACGTCGTAGCCAGGACAGCTGATGTGGAGATGCTCAAGGTTCATGAAAGCCGAGAAAGCGCGAATGAATGCAGGCACATTGGTCGCCGCATGGAAGAGTGCCGGGTACTGTCGAGACAGGATCTCCGTCGTCCCCGCATCACCATACTTTGGGCGTCTGCTGGATGGCTCCTGAACCTGCGGTGTATATGTAAAGCTCAATTCCGCGCCAGTCTCAGGCTCAATTAAAGGCGGAAGAAAGGTATCGGTCGTATGTGGCAGAGTGAATCGTAAAGTCTTGACATAGAAGCCCAGCCTGTCCAGTTCGGCTAGCTTCGAAGGTCTTGTGAATAGGTTCGTCTTGAATGTAATCGTAAGGTCGGAGAACAGCGCCGGCGCTGCTCGCACGCTAAAGTCATGACAGGCCAGTCGCAGATTCGCCAGGTCGCGTTTTGGAAGTGCTGAGAGGAATTTCTCCCGGCATCGGTCCTGGAGCCAGAGTTTCACAAAAGTGCTGCTCTCGCAAAGGACGAAGCTGCAGACAGATGCATAGCTCTCGGTAGCTGTTCACGTACCTGCGTTAGAGCGGATCTCGAAGTAAAATGGTGGTGTAGACACGCGTACATCGATCGCTGCTGGTATCGATCTCTCCAAACAATAGCCTGCTTCCTCCACTGCGTGCGGTCCCAGCTGACGTGGCGGATGCG
This sequence comes from Pseudocercospora crystallina, assembly GCA_003666085.1. Classification (NCBI taxonomy): domain Eukaryota; kingdom Fungi; phylum Ascomycota; class Dothideomycetes; order Mycosphaerellales; family Mycosphaerellaceae; genus Pseudocercospora; species Pseudocercospora crystallina. Next base: position 373,645 of record QQNG01000167.1, read on the forward strand.
GCGGATGATATGGTGGAGAATGACGATGACGGCTTGCTAGCCAGGACATATGCGTTGGCTTTGTCCTGCTTGCAACCCATTATGAACGAAGAGAACCATGGAGTCTTCCAATGCTAGCGATACGGGACACGGTGCTGATCGTGATGAGAGCCGTGGTAGCGTAGGAACGTGCGAAAGAAGGAATCTGAGAGGTCTGAGGCATCGCCTTCGGAAGGTTTTTACCACTTACCTGCCACTCACCGACAAATGCATGCTGTGTCCGGTCCTACTTGCAAGCTGCATGAGGAGTGAGTCACAATTCGGTCTCGAATGGTGGAAAGATGTCGAAGAGCGAGATGTTCTATGCAGGACAGAGGATGCTCTTGCAATGGGACACACGACTATATCGCGAAAGTAGAACGTTGTAGACGTGATGTTTGGCGGAATGCCGGAGGGAGGCTGGGCTAGAGCTCTGCGGCCGAGACGTCCTGCGTTTCAAGGGTAGCTTCAGCCAACCAAACGTCCCGGAAGCTGAAAATAAGCGCAACAGTGAGGCACCATGCATGAAGTCTGCTGCAAGCAGGAAGCTGAAACGTCTGAAGTAACCTGAAAATGCCGCAGACTGGAGACTGTCGCGTGTAGAAAGACTGTTTCGGGTCGCGTTGGTTGTTTTGAAGGTGGTGTTGATATCTTTTCCAGAAGGATGCAAATGGCCGCATGGTGTTGACCTCGGCTGTTGAAAGTCAATTTCAACCTCACTTCGCGCACATACACCGCAAAAGAGCCCGTGGTGGGGGCAATGTCCGATTGCGACACGGGCACGAGTGTAGAACGCGCTTCTGAGCCTGACGCGATTTTGCCGACGCGAGTAGTTTTCAAAAGCGCGTTGTACCGCCCACACCGTGGAGAAGCAGAGCCAGTCGTGCCTTTCGCATGCCGTAAAGTCGCAATATCCGCGATACTTTGTAGTCAGAGCCTCGCCAAAGCAGAAGGATGGGCAGTAGCTCGAGACATCTGCAGTCGTCGATTCAGATGCGTTCCCATCTCATCAAAGAGGTACAAGGTGGCAGCCAAGTAGCCCTCTACCGCCCCAGTCACGTCTTGGTGTTAGGCGCAACTCAAAGCTCTGAGATGCCGTAGCTTCAGACTCTCTCAATACCTTAACGAGAATGGTGCGCTAGTGTTCTCATTAGGATAACCACATATCACATGGGTGCAGAGCTTACTCACGTTCTCGTTCTGTTGAACGACTTGTGCCACTCTTCCGAGTCTCTCGTGGTTTGTCCAATTGACAGAGTCGAACTTGGTCACTTTGTCTCCAGCTCTCAAGCCAGCCTGTTCTGCCGGACTCGCGGGAACGACGGAGTTGACTCTTGCAAATGGCGGTTCCACCACAGCACCCGCTGATGCACCACTACCGGCTGGTCCTGCTGCTCTGGCTTGTGACGAAGCTGATGGGATATCCTCCGCAGACTTGCCAGCTGCGAACTGCTCGTGTACCGCATCTTCCAGCTTAGCCATGATGCTCTTGTGATCATTCTTCAGTCTAATGATCCTAGCTCGTGTCGTTCGAATCTGGGCCACATCGATGTCGGCGCGTGGGAAGCCATCGGGGCTGGTGAGAGGAGTGGTCATGTTGACGCCGTGCTGATCGTGTGTCAGTACGTTGACACTCGAACCTGGCCTTGTTCGTACGTACAGAATCGAGTACTGAGCCGAGTGCAGAGAGCTCAGCTTCAACATTGTCCTTTTGCGCGATGAGCTCCCGGAGTGATTTCTTGCCCTCTGCTCCGTTCGCTGTAGGCTGTGAAGTTGGACCAGCGCCGACAGTTGGGGCATGCAAGTCGTCCATTCTGAGGCCCATGAATGCAGATTGCTTATTAGGTGGTGAGCGTATGAGAGCAGAGATGGCACGAGGCTGGTGCTGGATGATGAACTGTAGTTGATGGTAGTGAGATAATCTACTTGCGTTGCGGGGTTTATGGAGTGAAGGTCGATGGCGTGGCTTCTGCCTGCCTGCCGAGAGACAAAGAGGTCGCTGTCGCTGTCGCGCTCTGCCTCGCCCCGACCTCACATGCAATCAATCCGCGAAGCTTCTTGTGATGACAACTTGTACTCGTACAGTGTTCCCGAGATGTAATGCTCGAGCAGGACGCGACTTCACGTGGCTGACTGTGGGCTGGGAGCTGGGTTGCAGTGTCTCGGCAGACGACGGCAGACGGCAGATGATTTGGGTTGAGGCTGTTGCCGGAATGCATTGGCCTGTGAAGTTTCCACCGGCGCGTCTTGGGCTTTCCCTTCATCTTCCTCCTCCATTTCTCGCTCCTCCCAGAATCTACTCCTGCCCACATTTCCGAAGCGTGTGCGCCTGGCTGTAGGATCCGATAGCTTTGGACATGGATGAGAATCATGAGATGCAGCCGAGACTCGCTGCCAGACTCCCCAAAATGCGCCTTGAGCGTCAACATGACGTCCGGCCCTTGTCATCACCTCAGCTTTGATAGGGGGACATTTCTCGCCAGATCCTCGATTCTCTTTGATATTGCTCGATCAGGACAGCGCCTTCTCTACGCCGAGCAAGGTGCTCGCATGCTTTGTCTCCACTGCAGAGCCGTGTACACAGTGTACGTGGTGGGGCGTCATTGCACGTTCATCAAGATGATTGCGGCGTTGTGACGGAACGGACATCTCATGGTAAGGTAGGTGCAATCGACACAAGTATAAGTATACCAGCGCCGTTTCGCCCCTTGCCTTACGACTTCCAGCGACGCACACATCATCAAGTGACAACGCAGCGCATTTCGAAAATGGCAGCGAACAAGCTTTCAACCGGCCTGGAGAGGCTGCAGGAGACCATCACATCCGGTCCAGAAGGCCAGAAGGTAGCCGACCTGGCAAGAGACACGAAGAACTATCACGACAAGGACGCTCGAATCACCACCGACTATGGCGTCCGACAAGCCAACACCGGTATGTTCCGCCAGCCCACATTGTCAGTGAGATGGTGTACTGTGTGCTAACAAGCAACAGATGACTGGCTTAAGGTGGCCAACGAGGACCACACTGGCCCTCAGCTGCTTGAAGACCACGCTGCGCGAGAGAAGATCAACCGCTTTGACCATGAGAGAATACCAGAGCGTGTTGTTCATGCCCGTGGCGCTGGAGCCTTTGGAACCTTCAGAATGCACAAGAGTCTTGAACAATACACAACTGCCAAGGTCCTGACCGACACCTCACGGACGACACCGACCTTCCTTCGCTTTTCGACTGTGCTCGGTAGCCGCGGCAGTGCAGACACGGTGCGAGACGTACGTGGGTTTGCTATCAAGCATTACACACCCGAGGGCAACTGGGACGTTGTTGGCAACAACATCCCGGTTTTCTTCATTCAAGACGCCATCAAATTCCCGGACGTCATCCATGCCGGAAAGCCAGAGCCTCACAATGAAGTGCCACAGGCACAGACTGCCCACAATAACTTTTGGTAAGCTCCTCCAGAATGAGTTTTGAAGGTCATGGCGTACTAACCGTGAACAGGGACTTCCAGTACCTTCACACTGAAGCCACTCACATGTTCATGTGGACTCAATCTGACCGCGCCATTCCTCGCTCATACCGCATGATGCAAGGATTCGGTGTCAACACCTTCACTCTCATCAACGCCAAGGGTGAGCGTTTCTTCGTGAAGTTCATATGGACACCTCACCTCGGAGTACACTCTTTCGTCTGGGACGAGGCGCTCAAGCTTGCTGGTCAGGATCCAGACTTCCATAGAAAAGACCTTTGGGAAGCCATCGAGAATGGAGCTTACCCGAAGTGGGACTTCGGAGTGCAAGTAATCCCCGAGAGTGAGCAAGATAAATTCGAATTCGACATCCTGGATGCAACGAAGATCTGGCCCGAGGACCTTGTTCCAGTCCAGTACGTGGGCGAATTGGAGCTGAACCGCAACCCGGACGAATACTTCACACAAACCGAGCAAGTCGCTTTCTGCACAGGGCACCTAGTCCCTGGCATCGGCTTCTCTGATGATCCGCTGCTCCAAGGCCGCAACTTCAGCTACCTTGACACCCAACTATCGCGTCTTGGCGTCAACTTCCAAGAACTACCTATCAACAGGCCTGTATGCCCTGTGCTGAATCAGAATCGGGATGGAGCCATGCGCCACACCATTACGAAGGGCACAGTGAACTATTGGCCAAACCGCTTCGAAGCCTGTCCGCCTGCCAAGCAAGAGGAAGGCGCCTTCATCGACTTCCCCGAGAAGCTTGCAGGAATGAAGACGCGATTGAGGTCCAAGAAGTTCAGAGAGCACTTCAACCAAGCCCAGCTCTTCTACAACTCACTCTCCGAGCCAGAGAAGATGCACGTCCAGGCCGCGCTTAGCTTCGAGCTCGACCATTGCGAGGATCCAGTTGTCTACGAGCGCATGTCGCAGCGCCTGGCAGATATCGATCTCTCTCTCGCCCAAGCTGTCGCCGAGGCTGTAGGTGCAGCTCCCCCAGCAAAACAAGGTCGTCCAAACCATGGCAAGAAGACCATTGGAGTTAGTCAGACAGAATACCCTGGTAAAACCCCCACCATCGAGACTCGCCGAGTGGCCATCATAATCGCCGACGGCTACGACAAGGTCGCATACAACGGTATCGTCGCGGCTCTGAGAGCATGCCAAGCTCTCCCATTCACCATCGCTCCCCGCCGGACTCCCATTTTCGCTGCTGGAGAGAGCAAGGACAACAGCAAGGGTGTCAAGCCCGACCATAACCTCGAAGGCATGCGCTCAACCATGTTCGACTCTGTCTTCATCCCAGGTGGAGCCGACTCGATCTCTACTCTTCGCAAGAACGGCCGCGCCCTGCACTGGGTCCGCGAAGCGTTCGGTCATCTCAAAGCCATCGGTGCCGTGGGTGAAGCTGTCGATTTCGTCAGGGATGCTTGTCAGTTGCCGGGAGTTGAGTTCTCGGCGAGTGAGAGCGTCATGGATAGTTTTGGTGTCGTCACTGCGGCCAAGATTCAACCTACTAGTTTCAAGGAGACGATTAAGATGGCTAAGGGGGCTGCTGATTTTGTTGATGCATACTTTTATGAGATCTCGCAGCACAAGAACTTTGAGAGGGAGATGAAGGGGTATTCCGCGATGGTGGCGTACTAAGTTGTTCAAGCATTCAATACTGTAAATAATGATACCACGGATGTAATGAATTTTGCGATTCTGTCTTAATCATCGTTGAGCGATTCCCATGTGTTGTGATACCAAGATTGCCTTCGGCCTTGCATTGACAGTCTGGCTTAATTAGCTCACTTTCATTCTTCTGCATGCATACCTCCAATACCAACATATGCAAACACCGTCCATGCAAAACAGGCACAAAAGAGGAAACTTCATCATCATTCGTCGTGTAATCGTTGCAGTGTAATCAGTCGTTGCAGTGTAATCGTTGCCGCCAAGTCCACCCAAGCCTTCCATCCCAAATTCTCCGCAGACAGCACAGCACAGCACAGCTCTTGGCTTCATGTATGTGCGTGCAAGGAGTTTGAAACACTTGCACATCATACGCCGAGAGAACACTGAAGCAAGCAACTTCGCATCTGAAACGATCAAATAAGCATGCTTGCTTGCCTTGCTTGCCTTGCTTATTCCTCCTTATCAACATGCCCAAGACGCAAGAAGCGGGTAGCGGTGTCGTCGCTGGCAGTGCTCGATTGGCTGCTGGATCGTTGGGTCTTGACGGTAGCTTCGATTGTTGAGATTGGGAGGGTCTTCGTTTCTACGGGTGATGTTGCAGGTGTTGCGGGAGGAGTCCAGTTGGAGTAGTTCATGGGTGCGAGGCTGAGGAAGGTGGAGTCGCGGCGGGATTGGGAAGCCATTCTAGTAGGTGTGTGTTTTCTCCCGTTTGCTATATTCGTTGGACTGTGTTGTTGCCGAATGGGACAGAAGCGAGTGATGTATGCGCTGAGTGATGGCTTTTCGAAGCTGTCTTGGTAGTGATGGAAGGGCTGTCAATCCAAGAGGGAACTGGTCCACCTACCTCTCTTTATACGGCATGTTCCCAGAGCGGCAGCCCCTCGATGTTTCTGAGCAGCAGATAGCTATCTGCTGTTTCTCACTAGGTCCCTCGGTCGCTCATGGTCAAGATCGTGGGCCTATGAGACGATGGAGAAGGTCTCCTCTACAACGCCATCCGTCTATCCAGGAGAGCTCTCACGAAAACAGTCCGGAGTGAGATCCTCTAATCCCGGAAATAAAGCTTACGAGCAACCATATCGTGGCCCCGCGAGAGCTTTCACTGGGCCGGCTGAGTTCGGCACAGTGCGGCATAGAAGGCCAAACCGCTCCAGTTTGCGGAGAACCCTCCTAGCAGCTCGACGGCGACTCGTGAAAAGCTTTGATGTGAAGTATAAAGCTCTCGGTCGTCTGCTTGTCTGTTCGAGTGAGGGATCGGTAATAGAATTCCGAGATATAGTATGCACTCGATTGCGTCCAGGTGCAGAGATCTGTGCAAAATCAGCGTTTGTTAGGGAGAAGTCAGTTGGAAGATGTTTCTGGAGATCAACAGCTCATGCAAGATAACGAACACAGCAGCTGTTTTGCTTCAGATGGTCGAGATGGCGCGCGTCTTCAGAGTATGTGCACCTCGCGGAAGTGCGGCTGCAAAATGCCTCTGTGTCGTCTTTGATCCGGTTCAGAGCATGTGCAAGGCAACCGGTCGAAATTTTTGCAGGGCAGATGCAGGTTCTTTTGGTGACACAGCATTTCGCAATATGGATCAAGAAGCCGCGCAGGGCATCATGCCGACATACTCGTTATTTGAGGGGCACTCGCGTTGGTATTCTCGGTAGCGCGACTCGTCTGATGATCCGCACGCGGCACGGCATGGACAACAAGGTGTTGCTAGTATAGACCGGGCATTTTGCACAAGTCGGCAATGCGCAAACTTGATAGCTCTCCCAAGGGTAGCGCGCGGGAGGCTGCAGACGCGCAGGGCGGTTGTGCGCGGCGTTTCCGCCGTCTCGCTGAGCAGAACAAGTATTGTGACTGCTGCCGGAGTATTGGGATTGTGATGAGAGGCACGAAAGTGGGTGTCAGGTACTCAGCCTTGCGACACCGTGGTGCGGAGCCTAGTTTGCGTAACCAATCTGTCATGGAGGAGACTGCCGAGCGCACAGCAGGACGCGTCTTGTGTAACGTGCCTCTGTGGTCTGTGGTCCGGGATGCGATATTGCGGTGTGCGAGGTCCTTGGCGGGTTGTTGTTCGTTCGCCGTCCGCTCACCGCGACCGCGACTGCGACGGCGACGGTGAGCAGTGCGCGCGGCCTGCCTAGTGACAGGTTGCGAAGGAGAAGAGCCAACAGGAGCCGTCGAGACCCGCAATCCGAGGCGTCGTGACCAGTGTGCTTCTGTAAGGGGCGAAGCCATCATGTCGATGGCATGAGGCATGGACAGCCCGGAAGCGCGAGAGAGAGCAACAACCTTGAATCCGAGGCAGGAAGCAGCAAGCGTTGCCGTTGCCGTTGCAGTTGCGCCGTTGAGAGGCTGCCTGCTGCGGCTGTGCGAGCGCTCGTCTTCTTTGCTGTCATCACCGCGTCGGGCGTGGTGCTGGGTGCTGGGTGCTGGGTGATGAGTGATGGGCGATGGATGGCGATTATCCGTACCTCTCTCTGCCTGTCCTGTCCTGTGCATGTAGCCTGCCATCGTGTCCGGTCATCTGCTGAACCGGACGGATTCGTTCAACCCAGCCCCGGTCTGCAAACGCAGAGAACCATAACAATCGTAGGCTGTGTCGATAATCATAGGCTGCGTCGGAGCGCATTGTGACACACGTTCGCGATGCCCAGAGAAGGGCAGGCTTCTAGCCCCACTACCCTCCTGCTCTCTCGCGCTGATTTGCTTGCACTCGTGGGTCGGGGCACTTACTTTGGGGTTGGGTTATAGAAGGCAGCGCGCGGCCGTGTTGGTCTCTGTGCGCCAACAATCACATGAAGCAGCGCCCGCCAACTCGACTCGACGTCTGGTCCTCTGGAGGAGGGGGTTATCCGGTTAAGCTCATGGTACTCCAGGGTAGCCAAACCGCTTCCTGGCATTAGCTCACCATCGTGAGACGCAGGCAGGCTGCCGGGGGATGCTGGCCCGCGAGACCGCCTACGCTCACACTTTGACGCCAGCATCTGCAGCGCAGGAGAGGGTCGAAATGTGCACACCAGAGATGGACACTAGTACCTACATGCTGCGGACATGCCTGCCACCGCGTGGCTCTTGACATCTCCTCCTTGCTTGCGGCAACATACCTGCGGACTCGAGCGGGTATCTTAACATGAAAGCATACCCATCCCTCAACCCAGTTCTCTAGTGTCGTACAAGTCTGCGGTGATGGAATTTTTGTTTGCGACCCGACTCAGTATAAATCACCACTCGATTGCCCGGGATCGCTTCGAAACATTTCTGCGCAGACTGATATATATACTGATCCTCTGCACGACTGTACAACTTGGGGGTTGCAGCAGCCCAGCGTCCAATCTCCCAGCTCCAGTCCCATCGTAAGTCTTGGAGCAAGCCCACAGAGACCGCATAGCAGTTTGCTGATCACTTTCCAAGGGTTGCTGCGATCCAAACCTCCCGCCATCATGTGTACGCAGGTCACTCACGAATACACCGTTTGCAAGCACAAAGTCATGGAGAGAGTGCCTTGCGCTGCTTCGCGAAGAGGTCCCTGTGGCGTCCTCACCCCAAGGACTGTGGTACATCACTCGAAATGCAACAAGTGCGCTGGAGGATAGCATGTGGGTGCCTCTGCTCACCTTTTCCTTTTTTGGCCTCGCACTTATCAACATGCAGGACCAATCCTACCTCGTACTGATGATGATGGACACTCCGCACCGGCGTTGGACAGCACGGCGCTTTGTTGATGTTTTGTGAAAACTGGTCTGTGCGACAGAAATACATGGGGACTCCATTTTGCTCATCAGCTTTCGGGACGACAAGGGTTCTGGCGCTATGGACGGAAGGGAGAATCTGGATAAACGGCGTCTCACGACTTGCGAGGTTTCAAGGGTACCAGTTGGCGTTCTTTCAGATGTAGATTCCCACGCCTGCTGTTAAGAGCAGTAGCCGGCTGGTCATGAAGATTGGACTTCAAGGAAGAAAGGTAACTGTAACCAGACACAGACACGTGTAGCAACACAACGCCTTTCAAGAGCTTTCAGGATTCATCCATGAGAACCGGAGTCATCGGCTTTCTCGAGCGGTCTGCAGACGGCAGTGTGTGCTGCCAGACTGTGCATCCGCCTTCCGAAGCTGACAATCATCAATGTTGTTCTCGAGATGTGAAATCAGCTCGCTGTACACAGGACTCCGTGGCCGTGTCGTCCAGCAGGTGTCAGTGCTGCAAGCTGCCGCTTCCACCTGCGGTCCAGTGCGTATGGGTGATACGTACTGCACGTCAATATCCCTGTCGCTGCCTTTGTCATCATTCGCTGCGCTGTGTGCGTGACTCTGATGAGCAGTCTGCTAGTGAGAGGCTCCGGGGATGCTGCCTCCTGTCCGTCCACGCTGCGCGATTCAGTGTGCAGACGCCAACCAAGAGTCAAGATGCCACGAAGGCTAGAACGGCGGATCTCGTCGCTGGCAGCTGCAGCGGCTTCGAGCCTTCGAGCCTTCGAGGGTCGTTCGAGGCATGGTGTCCCGCTTTTGCACAGACGTCGCCGGACTCTGCTGCTTGACCCGTTTCGAGAGAGTGTTTCCGTGTTTCATCAGTGCCAGCGCAGAGTATCAGACTGTCAGTTTCGGCCAGGTGAGCTCGCATCAGCCGCGGAGCAAGCGCCACTTTGCTCCGTAAGGTACCACTGGGGGGGGGGGATGTACTGCCACGCTCAGCACCAGTAGAGAGGCGTTTGCCTATCTGGGAGGGCCGAGGCAAGAGCCTCCGTGTCGTGTGAGCGCATTCTGAATTTCAGAGCGTGATGATGATGAGACGAGACGGCCTGTTCGCACCAGTTGACCCCTGCCACACTGCCGCTGCCGTTGTCGCGCACCCACCCACGCCAACCCTCCGCCTCCCCCGCGGAGGACGACGACGCGCCACGCCACGCCGCCAAGACCCGGCACTTCAAGCTCTGGCTTCCACTACTTCCCTTCTCGCCTTGACATCTGTGCATGCGCCCACCTACAGAATCCCATCATCGACTATCGGGCGCCTCCAATACCCGAAGCCGATGTCTGTAGACATCAATTGGGAGGCGCTCACCGGCGGTGACGATGGAGCAGCGCTGGCCGAAACCATCAGAGCCTTCGTCCACGAGCGCTTCCAAGCCATTGCGCTGCCAAAGCTTATTCGTTCCGTCTCGGTCCATGGGTTTGAGTTTGGCAAGATTCCGCCCGAGATAGTCCTCAAGGATATTGGCGATCCGCTCCCCGACTTCTACGAGACGGATGAGGATGGTTCGGCGCACGATCACGATGAAACAGAAGATCTCAAAGAGGAAGAACACCCGGACCTCCGCCACGCAACGACGCGACATCTGCGAAGCGCAGATGGCGCTCGTCGTCAGTCCGAATTGGACATCCTGGACAGGTCGGGTGCACACGGTCTTACACGAGGAACGACTCCAGGCGTCCTAGGCGCGACCTCGAACCTGGGCTACTTTCACCTTCCCTTATCTGCCGGCCTGCCTGGAACTCAAACGCCCTTGGCTGCAGTCGCGGGAGCGCATTTCACCAATGGCCAAGCACCAATACAAGGGCGGCATCATCATGCTGATTCGTTCAGTTCCATCTCGCCCTCATCTACAGCCACGCCCGCATCATCACAAGATCACTCGTTCACCGACCAGCCGCTGGCGGGATCGGCCGTTGCGGATGATCTTGACGCGCGCGCCCATGCCGCAGCACATGAGTTTCAAGACCGGAATCCAGAAGACTTACAAGTCGTCTTCCATGCAACATATGCTGGTGACGTCAAGCTGTCGCTGACTGCGGACGTGTTCCTCGATTATCCCATGCCCAGCTTTGTCGGGATACCTTTGAAGCTCCGCATCACTGGCCTTACTTTCAACGGAATTGGTGTTTTAGCTTACATCAGAAAGCGTGCACACCTGTGCTTCCTCAGTCCCGAGGATGCGGAGGCTCTGGTCGGAGGTGAAACTTCACTTGACCCGCTCGATGCTAAGGCAGATCGCAATCACGATGCGCCGCAAAAGGCTGGCAATGTGGGTGGGCTGCTCGAAGATATCAGAATTGAAAGCGAAATGGGCGAAACTGAGAGCGGCAAGCAGGTGCTGAAAAATGTGGGCAAGATCGAGAAATTCATTCTGGAGCAAGTGCAGCGCATATTTGAGGACGAGTTTGTATATCCGAGCTTCTGGACTTTTCTGGTGTGAAGGGGTTCGGCCACTGGTTCTCCTGCCGGATAGAGATCAGAGGTCACCCTTGATGTGGCTTGATATGAACAGCGATGGCACAGGTCATCAACTGGGCTCTCGGCGCACGGTCCAGAATGGCAGGGATTCAGCTCGGCAATGAACATGCACCTAGGCGAAGAGCACAGCGTTGGCCCCCTTGCACACTTGTGTCCCCTACCACTCTACGGCCTTGCTTCCGCGGGACGGCCTACACGGCCCGTGGGCGACTTGCAGCTGTCAAAAACTGCTGTGTCACATTCTATGCTCGGTTGGACCGCGCAACACAACAATGGTCAACAGCTGCATGTCACACGTCTACTGCGTATGCCGGCTGCCAGCGAGGAAAGATGCAATTCGTGTTACTACGTGGCGTGATCGCTCTTCATGTCATGCGATTTCACCATGTCCTGCCCCCGAAAAATTGTCAGGTAACGACATCCTCTTCTCAGACAAACTGACAACGCGCTCTCAACACAGAAGATTCACGACTAATTCAAGTCTGTTGACTTCGGCATTATCTTCGTCCTCAGCAGTCCGAGATTACCCCACTTTCGCTTCCTCAGGGCAGGCTGTTCGATGTTGCTTAGAGCAGTGGGTGACCGAGAGCACGGCCAAAGAGCTTGCAATCTGCAAGATTTGCTTCGCAGCGAACACATGACACAAGACTCACCAGCATGCAGCTGCCATCTCCAAATTCCTTCCAAATGCATTCGACGACACGCTGAAGTACCAACGAAACCCTTGGACCTGTGCCCCTCGCTTGTCGAAACATCGTCTCAATTGACTCGGATCTGGCCAAGTACAGAGAGGCGCCATTCCTGCAAGACTTTGGTGAGGCTCAATTTGAGAGACTCTGGCGTAAGCGGCACGCGACTCATGGCTCGAAGAATACGTTGAAGTTGACATTTTCCCATATCCTGTTGAGGTGACCCGTAGGCGCGAAAGACCGAAGATCTACCAACTCAAGATTTCTGCGCGTTGAATGTTGGCCAGTAGCGTGCTTGTTGCACCGAAAACAACACTCATGTCTCGATCAACTACGACCGAGGGGGACCTCCCTGGAGAATTTGAATCTGGCATAATCCTGGTTTGCAAGCTCCGATCAAAAGCTTGCCAGCAACCAAAACCTGGTCTGTGCCTCGTAGATCAGGTTCTCCGGAGACGAATGTGTAGGCTCGCGCCGAAAGGCTGAGCCCGTCGCCCGTGTCGAAATCTTTCAACCAGACGTACGGCTGCGGCGAACACCATCCATCTGAGTCTCACGAATTCTAGACGCGGATTGTCTCCGGCATCACAAACATGCAGTGGGCCTGCGCTGACACAAAATGTGTTCAGACTGTTCTAGGACAATCGCCCAGACAAGGACACTCGAAAGGAGGGTTTGATCACAGCGGGAAAGCGTTTCAACCTCTCCTTTCACGGGATGTGGTTGGTGTCAAGGTACGCTTTCAGCACCCACCACCCTCTTCGGAGCCGTGACCGAACGAAAGTTCTGCCAAGCTTCAAACACAACAGACGCATGCACATTTGGAGTAGCCTTCAATCTCACGCACATGATCTCGCTCTTCTTCCGCCCCTCAACTGTGTTGTCCGAATTCAAGTCAACGGCACCCATTGTGTTGCTTCAACCTGAAGTCCGCTTGCTGGATCATTCGTTCTGCATCAGCTTCGTCTCCTTTTCCTGATGCTGTCTTCGACGCAGTCCGCTTGCGCTTCACGTCTCAGTCTGCGACCAAAACTGGGTCAGATGTCACACTTGCCGGCTACTTTTGAGCCATTTGAGTGGTCCCGGTAAGCACTGATGCCTCGTTCAACCCAGATAGACTCCGCTGCCGAACCATGGGCGCTCCTGGATCTCCCGAGCCTCGATCTCGTCGGCTTCAATGCCCGGAGGGGTAAGATGATCATCGCGAGGGTATGCTGGCACGAAGCTGCGGCCACGTCAAGGAAGGCCGTGGCACGCGAGCCGCGTCAACACCATGATTCGTTGCCCGACAGATCCCCTCATCGAAACAGTGTGAGTAGTAAGCAAGTCAACGTGAGCTGTTGTTCAACCGGTACAGACATGCACAGATCCCGTTGCTCTGGAGTCAAGACGAGCTATCTAGGTGAATCATTCAGGCATACAGCATGGCACAAGACATCACCGTGACCGGCTGTGCCGCAGCAACTCAGACGTCTAGACCTTTTGGGAGCCACCCAAGACCATGGATAACATCACGAGGACAGTTGGCCTGCATCACCTCGTCCTCCTCGGTCCTGCTCATGCGCAAGCATTTATCTCCGATCGACTCGAAAGTCCAGTATCTCGCCATGCCCACCGTCATCTAGCTGAGGATGCGCAAGGACATCCCCCAGGAATAACATCATACGCTGCCATACCTCCTAAAGTGGCAATATCTGGGTTCCACGAATGGCCATGGGACGGACCTAGATGACCAGTACTGCATCGATTCACTCAATACTTACTCTCACTCAGTACTTGCTCAGATCGTGATTTGCGACACCGACGAGTCTGTCACTCCTAATGCATTGCGACCTGTCCAGGCATCTCACACGATCTGGGGAATCCATAGGCCAACTCATACGTGTCGACCTTCCACATTTGGAGCGTCACCGAGTGGCTTCCAAAGGACGCAACCGCGAAGCCTCACTTCCCGTCTCTGCCACCGCATGAGGACAACAACAATTGGCGGTCTGGCAATCGCGCTTGTAGGAACATTCCTTGACATTATTCTGCCCACGCCTATGCGATTACCTTGTATGGAAATTGCCAAGAGGCTGCGACGAACAGCTGTGACTGCGACATCTCGGCGTCCGCCCTGCTGTCCGCAACGTCCGCATGTCAAAAATGTCAGATCGGATATTGACTGCCGCCTGAAGTACCGAATCGATGTGCTGTCGCAGGGGAACTGGGCGCATTTCCATGGAACTCGCGTTTCTCGGGGCCGGCTTAACGAGCTCGGGTTCAAATGCGACCGGACGTCCCGTCGTCTTATCAATGATTTCTGGACACCTTTGAGTGCCGTCTGGCATTCATGATGCGTCGAATGGTACGTGCTTCCTCGCGTTTGGTAGAAAGCTTATTATGAGCGAGTGATGCGAGGTTTCCCGTACAGTGTGAAGCCTGCGAGGGCAGACGGGGGGTGTTTGTTGTTTTAGGAGCTGATATGGCTTTTGATGGAAATTCAACGAGAACTCGATAACAATGCCATCGCAACGTAGCGATAGCTTAATTGATTCGTCGGAAATTTGCTCCATATGTCAAAAGATTCTGATCAGAGCTCCGTCCTTCACTGCGCTCTGCGATGTTGGGAAAGTGCTCAATTTTTGGAAACAGCTGATCATGACTTCGTCAGCACCTGGTTGCTCGTAGATCGTGAGACGGTATCACCAGCTTGAAGCGTGTTGATACAGTGGCAGTAGGAAAGGATAAAAAAAAGAAGAGCCTCCCATCTAAAGGAACTGATCATTGCCATTTATGTCTCCTCATCACTCCATTGAAGAGAATGCCCCCCGTCTCGTTTGGCAGGAAGACAATAATAACGCTTCCTCTTGGCTCTGTCCCTGCAGTATTCCACTGGATCACAAGCCTTCGTATTCTGCAGGCCCACCTCCACGAGGAGCTTTTTGGGCTTCAAGATACAGTCGAGGATGGTCTCAAAGTTGGGTTGGGTACTGTGTTGCTGTTGTAGGGGAAGTGGAAGCTTGACCAATTCTGAAGGTGCTGTTGCAGGTGGATCGGAGGATTTTTGAGGCTAGCAGTGTCGACAGTAGGGCCTCCTAGACCTCTCTATCTCCCATCTCGCGCAACTTCTCCATCAATTTATCATGAAGGGCGTGTCCCTTCGAGATGAGGACTTCCGTCTTCTTGGTCTTCGTCTTATAGCCACGTCTGCACTTCAGCGACTTCCAGTTCGGCTTCGTGGTCCTATTACGATGCTCGATCCAAAGCGCATCGAATTTCGACCAGGCGGTCTTGCCCAGAATTCCTTCGACGCCTTTGAGAGATTTTCGGGACATGGCTAAGACTGTCAACGCCTCCCAGCGTAGTATGCATCGGCAACTTGTACGCTGTGTTGATGTCTATACAAGTCAGTATCAATCCGAATTGAGTCACCACGTATCACATTTTTGCGATCCTCAGGTTGGTCATACCAAGCTTTGCAACCTACCAAGTTCGGTGCATTCCACCGCTGAACTGCTCACAAACTTCTTGAGATGCAGGCGATTCTAGTCGAAGGTCAATTGACTTTGGATATGTATGCATGCATGCTACATTTACTCAGAGGCAGCTTCCGTATCAAAACAGCCCAGTCTTTGAATGTTCACCACCTTTTGCCTCAATTCATCATACTCATTACACCCCAAACGCCTTTCGCTGATGCAGTGATATCACCGAACCCTTTCGCCGTTCCTTAAGTCCAGCCTCTTATGCAAGGTTGTCACTCCTGTCCACCCAAACGTCCTCCAACTCCGCAAAGTTCTGAAAGTGGACCGGACGGTGCACATCATCGTAGAACCTCTTCGGCACACCAACGTGCACGTACACTCTACTCTTCTCCTTATCGCTGAATCCAGATCCCATGAAGCTCCAGTTCCAGCGCTCGTCATCAGGAACCAAGAAGAAACCACGAATCTTATCAGACAGCAGCAGCTGGCTCTTCTCACCGAAAGCGGTTGAAAAGCCAGCAGGCTGGTCTGAGGACAGATCCTTGTTCTCCGCGCCCCACTGATAGCCCTGCGGCGTCAGAGACCAAGCGGACAGTGAAACCGATCCAGGTGTGAAGTTGACAGTCATCGTCACTGTCTTTCTGTCCCAGCTTGGATGAGCGTTCATCAACTTAGCATGCTGCGTGACATCCTGGGCAGTCATGTAGTTGGTCTCGTTGCCGGCCGAGGTGTGAATCATTCCGAGTGGCTCCAGCTTGTCCAGTCTCTCGCCTTCTGGCAGATTCTTTGGCAATTGGATGTCACGTGTGCTACCGACTTGCGGAACCATCACGATACACTTGATCTCCTTAACTTGCTTGTTGTCGGGTGGCGAGCTACCGTAGAGGTACCCAGCCACCTGCACTCGGAGATCTGCGACTGCGATGAAGCGCTTGAGTATGTTCTTCGGCATGACATACGTGAAGTGGTGCTCATCGTCACGGATGTCCTCTGACGAGATGTAGATATTGTTGGCCCTCGTCCGAAGGTTGCTGGTGGCGATGGCTCTTGTCCGCCACTCAGTCTTGGAAGCGAAGCTCTGTTGCTCGTACGCGGATGTGGTGGTGACGATCATCTCCTCACCAGCCACGTTCTGCGTCTTCGTCGTAACAGCAGTGAGCTGCTGCTGATCTTGTTGCTGCTTCTCGATCTCGGCAGCTTGTTGGCGCTGCATGCTTGGCGCGCTGATCTCCATACCCAGGATGATGTCTCGGATCTCGCTGTTGGTAAGAGATGATGTGTTGACATTGTTCTTCTTGCCGTAGTCATTCAGGATCAGATCTCGGAGCTGCACTTCGACCTTAACCCAATCATCGTCTGAGAGCGTAGGCCAAATGTGATGCTCTTGAGTGATTACAGTCTTGTCAGGTCGCAAGAGCAGCTTGGTCTTGTCCTGGTTAACGTGGAGCGCACGCAGGATCAAGACCAGTCTGGAGAAGGCAGTGTAGGAGGAGATGCTCTTGAGCCACTCATCGTAGAGGTTGAACAACACCATCTGCGGCTCAGTGGCACGCAAGATCATGTCTCCGAGCTTCTCAACCTTCATGGCCGCCTGGAACGGCAGCTGAAGTTCAGAAGCACGAATACTGATGTTCGGGAAGTCGAGCAAGTGAACCTCAAGCGGGTCGAGTAGACCCTTTCTTGTCACGATCAGCTGTTTGGGTTGCTCTTCCACAGGCAGAGATCGGATCAATGCTGCAACTTCTTCCGCGGTCTTCCACTTCGCAAGCTGACCAAGACGCTTTTGACCAGCCCAGACGCTGGTGTGAATGATCTTCAGGAACAACTGTCCGGTTCTCGGATTGAAAATGAAGATGGCTCCGTTGATTGGCTTCGTGGTCAAGTTGCCTTCGAATGTCTTGTGGATGGTAACACGGTAGACGTTGGTGTCATCAATGAAGAGCTGAACCTGGTTGCTGAACAGCTCAGAGTAGTTCTGAGAGTTGAGGAACTCCTGGTTGCTCTCTGAAGCGTACAGCTGAAGACCCTTTCGAATACGCTCACGCAGAACGTAAAGCGCCGGGTTGGCCTTCATGATCTTGGCCATAGCTTGCTGCACGAGCTGCTTGAGACCAGGGAAGTACTGGCCGTATGCAGAGTACAGGTTGTAAGCCAAGTCAATGCCGACCATCAAACCGGTAGCTGATGGGTAGATCGACATGCTGTCAGTAGTGTAGTCGAGGTACTTCGCACGGACGTAGCGCTCGATATCGTGCGAGTCGTAGTCACCATAGCGGAGCTGCACATCGATCCAGAACTTGTTTGTGGTGGTCAATCCCATGTTGTCCTTGGTGTCGTAGAGCAAGCTTGGGTTGCTGACACTCCACTTGTGCGAGGCGAAGAGCAGAATATCGGCACAAGATGAGTTCATCTTGTACGACTTTCGAGGATGGATGGTCTCCTTCTGCACAGTCTCGATACCCAGCGCCTCCAGTTCCTGGTCGAAAACTTGGCAGAGATCCATGACAACCGACTCATGGATCTTCTGCCACAAGTGGGCACGGAAGATCTGGATGAGCGAGATCTTCAGAGTCGGGATCTTTCCGTGCAAGAAAATACCAGTCAAATCAAGCTGGACCTGGAAACCAACGTAGACGTTGGCACGGTTGATAGTAGGACTCCACCAGAGCGTGAACCGACGGTTGGGGATTTGGTTGAGACCGGATCGTTGCGCGTTCGTCAACTTCTTATACTTCATGCTCTCTTCAAAACCGGATGCCTGTGAGGAAGTTAGCAGGTGTTTCTCAACTTGCCAATCGTTATTTTGAACAGCTGGGGTCGCTCTCGGCGACTCCGTCAAGGATGATGGCAACGAGACAAAGGGGGGGGGGGGGGGGGGGGTTTT